>JBAIZL010000004.1:258772272-258902272 GCA_036971475.1 Prosapia bicincta | reverse complement strand
GCAGGAAAGGTTTGCATGACTAGAATTCAGTAACGCCTACGCGCATTCATATTCGCAGAATTCTGTTCCCGCGCACCTCATTGCAAACAACAGAGATAATTTGAGCGCGTGTAATTGTTATGAAGTACGTGCTTGTTTTTAATAAATCTGCTACAATGTTATCTACGTTTTACGAGCTTCAAATATTGCAATGACGTGTAAATTGTAAGTTAATAAAATGCGTTTTGTGCCCGTACTTATCGTTATATTTAATTTAATTGTTTAATTTTAATTTAGTGATATTATTTTATGCTAAGTCTTTCGGTAAGTCTATATTAAGTGTTGACTTATAATTTTGACGTAGAAGTGGAGATTTAATAATAGTAATAAGTTTTAGTTTGTAAACATTTGTGTCGGCGATGGATAATAGCTAGCACAAGGTAACAAAGCCAAACAATTAATTGTAAGTAAAAAGCAAATATACAAGTAAAAGTAAATTCCTAATTAAATCAACAAAGACAAATTTTATTTCAGCTTACTTTTATTTTATATTTACAACTAATATAGATATGTACACACATACGTCTGAATAACAATATTAAGTGGCAAAATAGAATGCGAATTTCCTTGCAATTTTTTATTTTTCTTTCTATGTATGGTGTTGGACTATTATTTTTGTTTGTAACTATTTATTCGCTTTCTTTATTTCGTCGCTTGCAATGTGATGTTGTTTCTTTTCGCTTTACAACGCATTGTTCGTCGGTGAAGCAAGGTTCGACTCCGTTTATCCAGTTTGTTTGTTGATTTTATGATTTTCATTCATTTTTAATCGTAGAACATTATTTATGATATTGTGTGGTAACCATGACAACAATTTAAGTTTGTAGACCACAAATGGGGGCAAAAGACAAATTCATATACATCTTTGAGCAGTAAATTTCTATCTATGAGGAAGTTGGCTCAGTGCCAAAGCACTAAACTTCTAACATGAGAGTACTTAGTTTGAATCTGACCTAGAATCCCTATATTTTATAATTTAATTATTGAATAAATATTTGAAAATATTGTATTATCATTAATTATCATCGAAAAGAAGTAAAGAAATCTATTTGAACTTGATTGGATGAATAAAAATGTATATTAAGAACGATTGAAAATTTGTACAAGATATGTTTATATCTTATATATACAGATTGTATATATATATATATATATATATATATATATATATATATGTATATAATTGTATATATATATATATATATATATATATATATATATATATATATATACATATATATATAAATATAAAATACTTTTTCTTGTTTATTAATTTAAAACAACACAGGTTATTCAAATACAAGAATATTTATTATTTTATATCCAAAGCTTTTCGTTGGCAAACAGTACCAACATCATCTGATGGATGATGTTGGTACTGTTTGCCAACGAAAAGCTTTGGATATAAAATAATAAATATTCTTGTATTTGAATAACCTGTATTGTTTTAATATATATATATATATATATATATATATATATATATATATATATATATATATATATATAAGATTGTAAATATATATATATAAGGAGAATGTGAGCTAACAAAAGGAATTGAAAAAAGGAATCCCTTTTGCAATACATTTCTAAAACAAAATTTAAAGGATTTCAAGGATTTCTAATATCTTTTTTGTTGAAAAACATTGAAAAAGAATAAAAAAGTAAGGTAATAGAACAAAATTTTAAAAAAATCTGATGCCTTATGGTTTACGAACTAACCTTGAACGCTGGTTGGAGATTGAACCAGTCTGGCACAGCCGAAAGTGCAACGACTGGTTAACGAAGTTATTCGATGACTTCCCAACAAGAACAATATAGAAAGGTCGTAAATAAATCCACCGACGCGGCGCAACGAAAACGCCCATAAATTACAGATAAGCTTTTGTAAAAGTTCGTTTTTTAGTAGAAAATGCAAAGTTTAGATTTTAACATCAGGAACTGTTTTCTTCTTCCTTAATATTCTTATCTTTATGAAGATAATAAACTTTTTTCATAAAAATAAGTAAAACAAGATTTGGGCGTACAATATTTCAATATCTCGGGGATTTAATGCTCTTCCAATAAGTGTGTGTTCGGTTCAGTTCTGTCCCCCTTCTAACGACTTTCGCGGAAGCTCTGGCAGGTCCCGAATCTCTTATAGAAACGACCACGAGCAACAGGTCTTTCAACTGCATATCCCGACAGAAGATCATTTATGGGGGCTTAGTTAGTATTAAATTCAAATTTTTATTTATTTAGAAAGTTGAAACAATTGTTTTAGTTTTATTCAGTTTGAAATTGTAAATATTCAGATTTCAAATACAAGCAGGTTATTGTTGCTTTCTGCATCTGTGTATGTCTCTTTCTTAGAGTCACTCTATCTTTTATCTTCCTGTATGTTTCTCTCTTTCTCTGTCCAACATAAACTTAAACCTTTTTGTTATTTTCATCTCTGAATCTCTTTACTCCTTTCCCTGTCACGTATTCATTATCTACCTCTCATGTGTCCTTCTTTCTGTCTTTTCTTTCTCTCCTTCTCTCGTGGATATCTCATTTACATTTCCTCGCTCCAATATAAATTCCCTCTCTTCACTTTTCATTGTTGTTCTCACTCTCTCTGTAAATTTACTACATCTCTCTACTCTGTCTTCCTTTTTCACCCTCTCCACCCTTAATATCTCTCTATACATAACCCAAACATTCTCTCTCTCTCTCTCTTTCAATCCTACATTGTTTTCCTCTCTTTCTGTCAATTTCCTCAATAATACTTGCAACTATTTAAACAATAGAAATTTTTCTAGTATTTTGTTTACCTGTGAGATGCACTTCCAATGCAACAACTCCATATTTCATGCCCGGGTTGTCTTTGAAATTGACTTTCTCAACGTGTTTCGCTATAATAAGGTAAAGTTTCTTGTTCAGCATCGCTGCTCCTTCAAGCGTAAACTAAGCGACGGAGGCGAGAAAGTTCTATAGAGGTGGTTTTTTATATACAAAAATGTCTGAAAGTTTATAATAATTTCTAGCGAAATTCCCTTCGTATAGAACCCGAGAATTATTTATTATTTTATTTATTTATTTATTTATACACACAATATTAAACTGCCTTCTTCTTTTCCCTAATAACTGTTTATTATTACTTAGTGTTCATACTAGAATCGTAGTTAATTTTATGTCTAGAGTATGAACTTGTCTCAGACTCGGTAAATAAATCTGCGTAACGTTTAGCATAAGCTTACATATTTTAAAAAAAAATGGGTATTTAGTCGATGAGGCTTTGTTGAGGATGTTGAAAGAGTTAAGATTGTATAGGTTAGGTGAGAGCCATGAAAGGTAGAAGACGAAGGGTAGTTACGGCTTACTTACCATTGTTGCGACATATGGCGAGGACATGCGAATGGAACAAGCAATTTAATACTTGCGATGGGTCTATTGGTACACCCGGAAATGTGGAGGACCTCATGGTAAATACAGATGTAAGCACTCATAATCTATGCTGTGTTTGCCGGGTTGCGTTTACACACGGAGTAGCAACATGAAGTGAATTTATTTGCCATGCAGATAGTAAGGTAATTATTTCGAAACAGTAGGGGAAGCTGTTGTTGTAGGTTTAAGGACAGAATGTCTATTATTGCCTACGATCAAGTAATATATTTTCTTTTTAAAGTAAATTCTTACTGAGGTAAAAAAATATTTTTGTTACTTTTCAATTTATAATTACAATTATTATAAATATGAATAAAACCTACATATAACAGAATAATAATATTCTACAAATTAATGGAAAAATAGAAAACTAATTTCCATGCAATGTTTGATTTTTGCCACTGTACAGTGTACGGTGTTGACTATTATTTTTCTTTGTTACTATTTATTCGCTATCTTTTTTTCAATTCCTTCTATTAGCTCATACTATATATATATATATATATATATCTTGTACAAATGTTCATTCTGTTATCATCCTTCCTTCCGACGTACATTGATGAGGTAGGGGAACTGTAAAGAAGCACAATATTGTCGGAAACGAAACAAGTTCAAGTAACTCTACTAGAATGAAAGACTACAATCCTGCTTTTTAAAACATTATTTTATGATAAAATTATATAAATATAATAAAATTTTGCTGCCCTAAAACAATTGAATTCGTATAATTAAAACTACGAGCGAGGGTAGTTTAAATAGATAATTATACTTGTTGTTTAAAGTTTATAAACAAATAAGTTTGAAAACACTTACACATTGTAAGATGAGATATAATATTGACTCAACTAGTTTTAGCTTTTGTTATAAAAAATCCAATGTTCCCTGGCAATGAATAAAAATGTTTTTAATTTTTTAAAGATAATGTGAAATAAGCCCATTGTAGAAGGGTTTTTTTGCTTATTTTTTATGAAACTATAACACGTACAATGAGACGCTACTCTTTTAAGTAGGACTTATGATTTTTACGAACTAATCGTGTGTTGTCATTGAAGGTCGTGAGCTGAACGTAACCACACTTTATTTTACCCCCATTTCGGGCATAATTTTAAGGTACAATTTTAATTTATCAGCATTGTTGTGCTGCTATCAGAAAATTGTTAACAATTAACAATAACTTTGTAGGAAGTCTACTGGATTCAGATAAACCCAATAACCTCTCACGAGATTTACTAGTTACGTTTTAACTGTGACCCTTTCAAGAAGTGGCTCTTGAAAATGCTAATATATTAAATTTATGAAAGCTTCGTACATTTTAAAATATATTTTATTAGCTAACACTCTCCCGATAAATATATATCTTGTACAAATTTTCAATCGTTAATAAAACACACTTTTATTTATCCAATCACTTTCAAATACATTTTATAAAACATATAGCGAATAACAATTGATGTTAACAAATTTTTTTTCAAATATTCATTCATTCAGTAAATTATAAAAAAATGGGCAGTATGGGTCAGATTCGAACTGAGTATCCTCATGTTCAAAGTCTAACTATCTAGTCATGCCTTAGCAGTGAGCCAACTTTCCTATAGCTAGAAATGTACTTCTCAAAGATAAATATGTTTTTTTTTGCTTCCATCTCTATTGTAGAACCTTAAATTGTTGCCATGGTCAAAACACAATATCATAAATAATGCTCTAGGAATAAAAATAAATGAAAAGGATAAAATATACAAACAAAATGGATTAACGGTATCGAACGGACAAGACAAAAAGAAACTTCAACACAATGCAATCTATAAAAAACGGAAAGCGTATAAATATTAATAAGCAAAAATAATAGTTTAATACCATACATAGAAAGGGAAATGGAAATTTGCAAGGAAATTGGCCTTCTATTTTGCCACTTAATGTTGTTATTCTAACATATATATATAAATATATAAATGTATATATTTATTTATATTTATAAATATCGCAATATGTATTCTTGTGTATTAATAAAGAACTAAGTCAAAATACAAATACAAGAATTATAATTGAATTTACAATTCAAACTTTTTGTTGGCTAACAGTACCAACATCATCTGGAGTCATTTTGATGATGTTGGTACTGTCAGCCAACGAAAAGCTTTGAATTGTAAAATCAATTATAATTCTTGTATTTGTATTTTGACTTAGTTCTTTATATATATATATATATATATATATATATTTATATTAATTTTAATTATCAAATAAAAAGAGACTAAAATCAAACTTCTCTTTGTCGAATTAAAAAGGAATTGCCTTTTTAAAAAAATTATATTACTTGTATTTTCTAATTTATGAAGCTGATGGCGGTCTATAATTTCTAATTCTATCCATCTCTAGTAATGCTTCATTATTTGCAAGGAACCTTAGGCTTATAATTTCATAATACCTCTATATTAAGTCAATGAAGTCTAGCTACGGAAATGTTGGCTCAGTGCTAAAGTACTAATTTCAAACATGGAGTCATTTAGTTCGAATCCAACCGAGTCCACCAACTTTTTAAAATTTAATTAATGGAAAATATTTGAAAAACTTAATTAAGATCAATAGCCATCAACTACAAGTTGGAAGAGGATGAATTGGATGAAATTGGATGAATAAAGACGTATTTTATTAAAGATTGAAAATTTCTACAAGATATGTAAATATTTTTAGTAGAGTATGGAGAAAGAATTGGAAAAGTAGGAAGGGGTAGTTAATATAGGTAGAATTAAGCTAGGGGTATGAGTCGCTGGATAGGAAGAGGTTAAATACGCCACTCCCAAAGCAAATTAATCGCGTTACAAAGTACCTCCTCGATCCACCAATGTTAGCTTTGCTATTTACTTCACGCGACACCTTCAGGGACGTCGCCACCAACGCAAGTGTTCTCCGGCACTCTCAGACTTTAATTAGATTGTTTGATTGCTTCGTTTATTACTACCGCAGTACTGGGCAACACTTCGGTATGGGCTACAAATGTCGGATATAGACTTTAGAAGAAATATAGTGATTTAAACGACTTAGTATTAAATGTGTTGTCGGATTGAATAAAACAATTATAATAGAAACAGATGTTAGCTTCCATTGTGAGACCTAATAATTATTAACAAATTCAAAAAATTGCCTATAAAACTGTTTGAAAAGTGTAGTTCAAATTATTGATGATGACGTGGTGACCGAAACGAGTTGCTAGTTAATAGTTTTCCGTAAACTTTTTTTGCCCAATGGACTTACTAAAAATTTGCAGGAAATACATATATTTATAAGTGAAAGAAAGGCAGTTTATTATATTAGCAAAGTAGTTAGAGACGAATGGATTCACAAAAAGCTTTATAGATAAAATAAAGAAATGATAAAATCAATCAGTAAGTGTGAGTTCGGTATTATTTTATAATTATAATTAATATTACAGTATATTATTATACTAGGGCCTTGCAGGGGAAAATGGCCCTATTCATATTGAGAAAAATTTTAAACTCATGTATAGTAATTTAATTGTTTAATACAAATTAAATGTATTATAATTCAAGTTTTTCATAACAAAATTTCCTTTTAACCTATATTTTTTGTAAATGCGTTTTCATTTTGATTTTTTTGACCAACCCTGTTTGCAGTATGTATTTAATTTATCTTGAGTGTATACTCTACTTAGTACAACATAAAGTTGACCATGTGTAAAAACAGGTTTTAAAAAGGTTGTAAAAATGCAAGTCTTAAAGAAAATTGGTTCCTTTTCAGTTTAAATGGCATGTTAGGATAGGTTGATAATAATTTAAATCTTGGTAAAAATATGTTTTCTTTTCCAGAACTAGTGATTATTTCTAATTTAATACACTTGCCAAACATATGTAATGTGATAAAACATACTCCATTAACTAAACCTAATCCCAAGAATATATTTTTAATTACCATTTAATACTGTCAAAATATTTGTACAGATGTTTATCAGCTAAAATATATGAAAATCATACTCTGCTGTTTTTCATTGCAGAGTATTTCTTTGGAGATTTTGGGTAGTTTAGGTTTCTCAAAACCCTAATTGTTGTAAATTGAGAAGAACGTATATTTTTCCCCACTTCTTCGTGTCAGTACCTACAATTTGAGGCATCTCCCAGCTCTGTAGGATTTATCTCTCAAATTTCGGCTTACGAAATTATATATATATATATATATATATATATATATATATATATATATTTTAAGATTAAATAATATACACTAGTTTTTTGGAATAATTTATTGAATAATACACTCAAAGCTTTTCGTTGGTTGACATTATCAACATCCTCAGGAATTACAATACTAAGAATGAGGATTAGTATTGTAATTCCTGAGGATGTTGGTAATGTCAACCAACGAAAAGCTTTGAATGTATTATTCAATAAATTATTCCTGTAATTAGTGTATATTATTTAATCTTAAAAATAATTCTAACAGGAAAACATATTTGATATTATACACACACACACACACACACACACACACACACACACACACACACACACATACATATATATATATATATATATATATATATATATATATATATATATTAGGCCTATGTTATTAAAATTATTATTAGACTAATAATGATTTAATAATAATTACCTTTGATCATAACCTTAGCTTAAATTTAATGTAATATTTGTTTTTCGTTTAGAATCTGTGTTATTGTATTCACTGATGATGATTTTATTACGGAGACGCGTTTGAGACAGTATGTTATTGATTATGAAAAGGTGTGCGTTACTATGCAATTAGTTAAAGAGTTAATTATATTTTGCTTTATATTAGTCTTCTCATTATTCGAAACCAATTTTCAGATGTCTAATTAGAGAAAATTTCCTGTGCACACTATTCCGTCTTTCAGTTCTAACTGCGTTACGACTAATCAAGAGTCACAGGAATGAGGCGTAACGAAAAGTTTAAATTAAAACTTAAATTCGGTTTCAGATCATGGCTAAACTTTCCAGCCAAGTTTCGCGTCTGCAAAGTTCGCTCATTCACACTGGATGTCTGTGTACCGATAGGCAGACATTCCATGAAACTGCTTCGAACTTAAGTGATTTTGTCAGTAATTACTTCAGTAGAGTCAATGTTGTAGGGAGTGAATGATTTCTATAACGAATCCTATAATGAATTCTTCAGCCACTTCTGAGAAGCGCGTACAGCTTTTGTAAATAATTTTAAAGGTAAAATTTCGAGTCTTTAATTTTCGTTATGAAATTCAATTAAAAGAAAGTTTCACCGTAACTTGAGATTAAAATAATTTGTAAAACAAACTTTATAAAACATTTGACTAAATATTTTTATTTCCCAAACGCGTTTAAACTACAAAACAAACTTCAGCGATTATAAATTATTATTATTGAGGAGAATAAACAGTTTTATAATCTGTAAGTTGTGGTTGTAATGATTGCAAGTGGGCTACCCCAAACATCGGGTTAAATTACCGCTATCAGTTGGCTTCGTCTTCACTTAGAGGCTAAATAACTATGACATGCAGTTTTATATATACCTGAAACGTTTATGTATTGGTATATCTGTAAGAAAACGTACATTGACCAAACGAACAGACGTATCTCAGCTACGCTTAAGTAGCACAAACTAAACCTTAAAAACAAGCCGAAAACGTCGGCTCTGTACAAGCACCATAGCTATACAGGACTTACCGACTGATTTCAAGTCTTGCCGACAGATTGGACAAGTGGAAAACTACAGAACTAGAATTATATGTGAGGCTGTCGAAATAGAGAAGCAAGGGCGTCTAAACAAACGCGATGATACTTTGAATTTGCCCGCAATGTAGAAATGTGTTATCGATAAATTTTATCGGCAGAAAGGTGAACAAAAGGAAAGGAATGTGAGTAATTGTATGGCTCAGGTGTGTGTGTGTGTGTGTGTGTGTGTGTGTGTGTGTGTGTGTGTGTGTGTGTGTGTGTGTGTGTGTGTGGAATGGGGCGCATCAATGGGCGGGGCTTCTTTCCTCTATGTATAAGGACAGAGTTGTCTGCGTTCTTCATTCGCTCTTCTATTGTTGTTGGGTTCCTCGTTCTGGGATTATAGCGAAACGTAGGGACTAATATTTTATGCACTGCAGAATGAACGGATGTACTCCGGATAGTAACTATTTATCATATATATATATATATATATCGCAATATGTATTCTTGTGTATTAATAAAGAACCAAGTCAAAATACAAATACAAGAATTATAATTGAATTTATAACTCAATATATACATATATATATATATATATATATATATATATATATATATATATATATATATGTGTGTGTGTGTGTGTGTGTGTGTGTGTGTGTGTGTGTGTGTGTGTGTGTGTGTGTGTGTGTGTGTGTGTGTGTATAGCTTTATCTTGTTGGCAACTACAGCGATTTTGTATTCGCATTGAAAACAAATATCCAGTACGATGAAGTATTTTGATAATTTTAAAAATTAATATGAAACGTGAATAAATAATATAAATAATCACCCCCCCTCGATTTATATTGACCAGTTTTTACTTTAATAGCGTATAAGTTCTGCGTGATTTCAGTTTTCCACCTTCTTTAGCGGAAAATATTTTTAATATGATTATGAAATTACTGACAGGACGGAAAAGCGTTTTGCGTTTACCATTGGAAAGGCTCGCTAAAACATTCATCCCGGTGACGGCTAATTCAAAGTGTAAACAGATCGATCGTGTACAAGCCGTAATGAGCGGGACTTGACGTCAGGAAGTGACCATATGGTGCCAGTGACAGCTATGCGGCTTATCTTATCGTACCGCTTCGGACAAGTGTGAATGTTTTAAAGTTTGACGTATTTCCAAAACTGGCGATAAAACTATTTTTTTAAAACATTCGACCGTAACTTTAGCTTAATTCTCTACAATTATCTGCCTTAAATAATTAACAGTTATAAAAAGTTATTCTTCTGAATAAAAAACTGTCTACCGCTATAGATTTGCCTCTGCAGTCGCGTCCGGCGTGGACGAAAGAACGTAGAGAGATAAGCAACAGTAGAACTGGGAGAGGTTAACGATTGTTAGCGTTACCATGGTTACGAATGTCAAGCGTCTTTAAAGTTTGCACCTTCTTCAAGTGAGTGGCTATTCTTTAAAGTCTTTTTTCCTTCTTAAAAAAGGGAGGAAACAGATTTCCAAATTAGAGCCTATATTTCTACAGATCCCCAACGCAGCAATGAAGTCATTCCTTTTTGAAGCAAAGACAAGCAGGCGTGAACGTTCTCCACCCATTGCGACCCCGCCCTGAAGCCTCACGTGTCTAACAGTTACATCTTGGGAGGGGGCGGTATATTGCGCAATTCTAAATTAAAATGAATGGCAACGTAATTGGCCGGCTATCGATTTACAGTTATTTATAGACTACCAGATAAACATAAACAAAATTTGTCGAAATAAAGCACAGAATTGCGTTTGAAGACAATTTGGGTGAAATTGCAGTAATTTCATACTCGCGTAACCTTGTAGAGCAATGAGAGAATTTTTTTATAAATCGTGGACAGTTTTGTTTTCGATATTGCACTGATATAAACGTTAGAGATAATATTCTACTGTTGAAGAGGATGCTTTACACTTTGTAAATATGCAATTTGACTATAGTTTTAGGCAGTCAGCCAGTGTATGACTATTAATACCTACGACGGGTAGGAGCGGTTGGTGAGTATGAGTTGGCCTTATATTCCTTTAAACCACCTTTTCAGAGAATATAGTGGAGATCATGACTTGTTAAGCAGAGTTGTGTCCCTGGAGTTCCTTCTATGCGAGTTACAAAGAGGTTGGTGAGTATGAGTTGGCCTTATATTCCTTTAAACCACCTTTTCAGAGAATATAGTGCAGATCATGACTTGTTAAGCAGAGTTGTGTCCCTGGAGTTCCTTCTATGCGAGTTACAAAGAGGTTGGTGAGTATGAGTTGGCCTTATATTCCTTTAAACCACCTTTTCAGAGAATATAGTGCAGATCATGACTTGTTAAGCAGAGTTGTGTTCCTGGAGTTCCTTCTATGCGAGTTACAAAGAGGTTGGTGAGTATGAGTTGGCCTTATATTCCTTTAAACCACCTTTTCAGAGAATATAGTGGAGATCATGACTTGTTAAGCAGAGTTGTGTCCCTGGAGTTCCTTCTATCCGAGTTACAAAGAGGTTGGTGTATATGTGTTGGATTTATATTCCTTTAAACCACCTTTTCAGAGAATATAGTGGAGATCATGACTTGTTAAGCAGAGTTGTGTCCCTGGAGTTCCTTCTATGCGAGTTACAAAGAGGTTGGTGAGTATGAGTTGGCCTTATATTCCTTTAAACCACCTTTTCAGAGAATATAGTGGAGATCATGACCTGTTACGCAGAGTTATGTCCCTGGAGTTCCTTCTATGCGAGTTACAAAGAGGTTGGTGAGTATAAGTTGGATTTATATTCCTTTAAACCAAGTTTTCAGAGAATATAGTGCAGATCATGACTTGTTAAGCAGAGTTGTGTCCCTGGAGTTCCTTCTATGCGAGTTACAAAGAGGTTGGTGAGTATAAGTTGGATTTATATTCCTTTAAACCAAGTTTTCAGAGAATATAGTGCAGATCATGACTTGTTAAGCAGAGTTGTGTCCCTGGAGTTCCTTCTATGCGAGTTACAAAGAGGTTGGTGAGTATAAGTTGGATTTATATTCCTTTAAACCAGGTTTTCAGAGAATATAGTGCAGATCATGACTTGTTAAGCAGAGTTGTGTCCCTGGAGTTCCTTCTATGCGAGTTACAAAGAGGTTGGTGAGTATAAGGTATAAGTTGGAATTATATTCCTTTAAACCAAGTTTTCAGAGAATATAGTGCAGATCATGACTTGTTAAGCAGAGTTGTGTCCCTGGAGTTCCTTCTATGCGAGTTACAAAGAGGTTGGTGAGTATAAGTTGGATTTATATTCCTTTAAACCAAGTTTTCAGAGAATATAGTGCAGATCATGACTTGTTAAGCAGAGTTGTGTCCCTGGAGTTCCTTCTATGCGAGTTACAAAGAGGTTGGTGAGTATAAGTTGGATTTATATTCCTTTAAACCAAGTTTTCAGAGAATATAGTGGAGATCATGACCTGTTAAGCAGAGTTGTGTCCCTGGAGTTCCTTCTATCCGAGTTACAAAGAGGTTGGTGAATATGTGTTGGATTTATATTCCTTTAAACCAAGTTTTCAGAGAATATAGTGGAGATCATGACCTGTTAAGCAGAGTTGTGTCCCTGAAGTTCCTTCTATGCGAGTTACAAAGAGGTTTGTGAATATGAGTTGGATTTATATTCCTTTAAACCACCTTTTTCAGAGAATATAGTAGAGATCGTGACCTGTTACGCAGAGTTGTGTCCCTGGAGTTCCTTCTATGCGAGTTACAAAGAGGTTGGTGAGTATGAGTTGGATTTATATTCCTTTAAACCAAGTTGTCAGAGAATATAGTGGAAATCATGACCTGTTAAGCAGAGTTGTGTCCCTGGAGTTCCTTCTATGCGAGTTACAAAGAGGTTGGTGAACATGAGTTGGATTTATATTCCTTTAAACCAAGTTTTCAGAGAATATAGTGGAGATCATGACCTGCTAAGCAGAGTTGTGCCCCTGGAGTTCCTTCTATGCGAGTTACAAAGAGGTTGGTGAATATGAGTTGGATTTATATTCCTTTAAACCAAGTTTTCAGAGAATATAAGGAGATCATGGCCAATTACGCAGAGTTGTGTCCCTGAAGTTCTTTCTATCCGAGTTACAAAGAGGTTTGGAGCTGGTTATAGGAGGGTTAATGCGAGGGCATGCATAATAATTACCTGGTACTGTAAATAGGGGGAAATTATGATATCGCGTGGGCAGAACATGACAACTAAATTTCAACTTTGCAAAGTTATATCTAAATACACTCTCAAGTTCGTTTCTATATCTTGTCATAATTTTTAAAGAGGTTTGCCGCAAAATCTAAGAAATATCGCTAAATCTAATTCGACTGAGCACCGATTAAGCTGATACCTGCATCGCACATTCAGAAGTGACCAAATCTCATCTGTTAATAAACTAGAGACTGTGTCTCAATAAATAATAATATTTCGATATGTTTTAAAGGTGACCGGTCTTTACAACTATTTCTGCTTGTAAAGGATAGGAGATGAATGCAAATATAAGCAGGATTAAAGGAGGGTCAAAAACCTAGGGATACAGGATGTAATGCAGATACTATGCCATCACGTGAAAATGGATTTTTACGTTACGTAAACCTACTCTCTACCAGGGTCATAAAGAGGTTTCGACCAACTGGTTGACATCGTGTTGTAATAAGGAGGATATAGAAGAATAGACAGGATTAGGTGGGATTACGTTAAGGGTATAATGATCCCCTGATAGACTTATACAAATAGGGGAAGATATTACAAAAAGGTAGCTTACTTAAATTCACTTACTTTACACAGGGGTGAAAAAAGGCCAGTGAATTAATAGAGGGGTATAATTACTAACTATAATAATATATCAATTTTTATTATTACCTTTCTAAAAACTCATCAAAGAAACCTCATTACGAATATGGCTTAAGCACTATATAGGCATTATATAGTTTAGCTTTTGAGTTTTCGTAACTACGTAACAATTGGAGGCGGGTAAATTCATCATTCTTTGGTCTAAGTCACTAGTCGTTTTGGACTTGTCGGGCACTAAATGAAGGCGTTCCATTTCCTTCATGGCTTTGGTATAAGCGTACTTTACCAAAAGGCGATCAAATCGAAACGTAATTAGGATTTATATTGTTATTTCGTTGCTATTTGAATGTTTGTAATGTCTTGTTGCGGTTGTCAGTTTTACCAATTGTAGTCTATATTGGAGAATTACACTTTAATCAAGTTTACAAATATTTCTACAATCCATCAACACATTTAACGGCTGTTGCACTCGTACGTCAAAAAAGTCGATCGGGAAAATATGTTTAATGTTTGAACTTTGTTCAATTGGACGAAGTGTACTTAAACACTTGACCAAAAGGACAAAGTGTACAATGCCTCCATTACTTAAACACTTGACCAAGAGGACGGAATGTACAATGCCTCCATTACTTAAACACTTGACCAGGAGGACGGAATGTACAATGCCTCCATTACTTAAACACTTAACCAAGAGGACGGAATGTACAATGCCTCCATTACTTAAACACTTAACCAAGAGGACGGAATGTACAATGCCTCCATTACTTAAACACTTGACCAAGAGGACGGAATGTACAATGCCTCCATTACTTAAACACTTAACCAAGAGGACAGAATGTACAATGCCTCCATTACTTAAACACTTAACCAAGAGGACAGAATGCACAATGCCTCCATTACTTAAACATTTAACCAAGAGGACAGAATGCACAATGCCTCCATTACTTAAACACTTAACCAAGAGGACAGAATGCACAATGCCTCCATTACTTAAACACTTAACCAAGAGGACAGAATGCAGAATGCCTCCATTACTTTAACACTTAACCAAGAGGACGGAATGTACAATGCCTCCATTACTTAAACCCTTGACCAAGAGGACAGAATGCACAATGCCTCCATTACTTAAACATTTTACCAAGAGGACGGAATGCACAATGCCTCCATTACTTAAATACTTTACCAAGAGGATGGAATGTACAATGCCTCCATTACTTAAGCACTTTACCAAGAGGACAGAATGCACAATACCTCCAGTACTTAAACACTTTACCAAGAGGACAGAATGCACAATGCCTCCATTACTTAAGCACTTTACCAAGAGGACAGAATGCACAATGCCTCCATTACTTAAACACTTGATCCAGAGGACAGAATGCACAATGCCTCCAGTACTTGAAGACTTGACCAAGAGGACAGAATGCACAATGCCTCCATTACTTAAACACTTAACCAAGAGGACTGAATGCACAATGCCTCCATTACTTAAACCTTTGACCAAGAGGACAGAATGCACAATGCTCCAGTACTTAAACACTTAACCAAGAGGACAGAATGCACAATGCCTCCGTTACTTAAACCCTTGACCAAGAGAACAGAATGCACAATGCCTCCATTACTTAAACACTTTACCAAGAGGACAGAATGTACAATGCTTCTATATCTTTGCACAATGAATTTATTAATTAAACACTTGACCAAGAGAACAGAATGTTCAATTCCTCCGTTACTTAAACACTAGACCAAGAGGACAGAATGTACAATGCCTCCATTACTTAAACTTTTGACCAAGAGGACAGAATGTTCAATGCCTTCATTACGTAAACACTTTTGTCAAGCCAATCAACTGACTCTCGTCCAACAGCTGTTGTAAGGACATTACCGAGCCAATACACTCAACTGTGAAGTGCACGTCCTAAATCCAATTAACTCAAACATGTCCGTTCGGAGCGAAGTACTCTGCGTGTACTGTAGGATCTTACGCATTTATTTACACACGCACACTCGCAAACACACCCACTCTTAGATAATTGTACGGCGCCTCTTATTGTTGGGGCCTCTAATTACGAGACAATGATGAGAGTAGGCCTATTATCTTGATTTGTTTATTGCTGGAAATTATAACAACTTGTGCAAATGTGGTGCAATTTAGGTTTAATAAATACAACCTCCAAGCCACAAAAAATATTTAAATCCTAATGTACGTTTCAATTGCAAAGCAGTCATCTTCAGGGAGAAGTACTTCGAATCGTACAGGAAATACATAATTTCACTGACAGTAATTAATTTGACTACTTTTAGTACTTGAAACTCTACCTTTCATAATGTTTCTTTGAAGACATTAATATTTGCATTAGTATAGACCAAACAATACTTTTCTCTCACATTTACATATATAATTATATAGGCAGGAACATCATACAAGGTGGCTTAACAGACGTAGCTAAAAGACATTACAATATACAATGGGGAAAATACAATTATCCTCCTACACGTTGTGCTATGGTACGAAAACATTTTAAATATTACTAAGCATTGACTCTGACTCTGTATCTTGAACAATATACTAGTTATAGTATGCTAACTTACAAGTATGGTGACTTGAAGAAAGAACAAAACGCGTTTTAAAATAGAGAAAGTATTGTAAACGCTGCACAGAAAAATTTAGACTAAAGAAAAATAAGAAACGACAGAATCATGGAAGTTACGAACGGTCGTTGCACAGTCCATAGTAGAAGACAGTGGCGCACCGAATGCTGGCCAAGGTGACTGGGCCCAACCTTGCTTATTCCTATAAAGGGGAAAAATACGCGAGTATCATCACAGGAAAAGGTATAGTGCGCATGCGCACCTATTGGAGTTTAAGTACAAAGATTGGCTAATAAATAAGCGTTAATAATACATTTGTTAGTTATATTTGTGTTGAAGAACTAGGAACGTTAGTTAATTACCAAAAGAAAATGTTGATAATATTTAAAAACATTAATAATAAATGGTTCAGGAATATCCCTTAAAACTACACAGTTGTTGAGTTTACCCCCTAAGGTAAAACCTAAAATAACTTGATTGATTTGGGGTAATTTTACAACAGAGTTGATCCCCCCCCCATTGTTGATTTCTTTTTCCCTTAACGAAATTCTATGTGTGCCGCTAGTAGACGATATCAACATCAAACAACTAAAATGGTACGGTCGTGTTCAGAGAATTAGTGAACATTGACTAGCTCTGTAAGTCCTAAAGTGAACCACACTACAGTGTCACTAAAATAGAGAAAAAACGATCAAAGATTGGAGGGAGGTGATTGTCATAGAAATAAGGGAAATATGATAAGGAGGTAGTTCAAAAGATAAAGACAAATGAATAATGGAAGAATGGAAATCGGAAGGCCTTAACCGTTTATATATATATATATATATATATATATATATATATATATATATATATATATATATATATATATATGTATATATATGTATATATATATATATATATATATATATATATATATGTATGTATATATATGTATATATATATTTATATATGTGTATATATATATATATATATATATATATATATATATATAAAGAACTAAGTCAAAATACAAATACAAGAATTATAATTGAATTTACAATTCAAAGCTTTTCGTTGGCTAACAGTACCAACATCATCAGGATTATTAAACAATTAAAATTAACATATGTGCAAATTAGATCAAATAAATAGCTATGCCAAATCAATTACAATGTTGTTAAACATTTCTATTTTGCTGCCCTAACATTACAAACACTGAATATATTATCAAATTTAGATTTTACTTGTATTATCTAAGTAGAATGAATATTTATGAAGCTTTAGAAATACATAAATATAATACTAATAATGAGTTGATAAATGAACAAATACAAGTAAAATCTAAATTTGATAATATATTCAATGTTTGTAATGTTAGGGCAGCAAATTAAAAAATGTCAACAACATTGTAATTGATTTGGCATAGCAATTTTTTTGATATATATATGGGTAGCCTTCAAATGACCAAAATTCACCTAACCAAAATGTACGTAGACAATTTACGCAACTAACCGAAATACGCGGCATTCAAATAATCGTAGTACACGGACTTCAATTGAAAGAAATGTTGCGGGTTATCTTATTGCCGTTCCATAAGCGTTCTACGAACAACTTGAAGTTAATAATATATACACACACACACACACACACACACACACATATATATATATATATATATATATATATATATATATATATATATATATTAAATATGGTGATATGTTTTCTTGTATATATAGTTAATAAATTAAAAATATTTCAAAAACAAGAATATTTTTAATGAATATATATTTATTCAAAATAGTATCAGCATCATCAGGAAAAAAATTATCTAATAAAATACTTTTACAAAATTAAATCATATGTACTACAAAGAATCATATGTTTATCAAAGAATCATAAGTATTGCACTTTATGTAAATTTGTCTATAACATCAATGACTTTATATATAGTTTGGTGCCTTGATCTCACTTGAATTTGTTCATGAATTAATTTGTCTTTAACTTTATGCTTATAAATTTCCAATGTTTCAAATATATTCATTTTTAATCCTTTATTTAATTCTTTTATTAATTTCATATTTTCTATTTCCGGAAACTCACGTCCGTTATTAATACAATGCGTAGCTAAATTGGATTTGTATATGTTTGGTTTGATATAAGCGTTTAAATGTTCTTTGTATCTTTCTTTTAATTTCTTTTTTGTTTGTCCTACATATAATTTATTACAAGTTTGACATTTTATATTATATACTCCATTTCTTTCGTGCATATTATTTTGATTTTTGTTTATTAAATTGTTAATTTTATTATCGGTTTTATATGTAATTTGTAAATTTGTTTCTTTAAATAGATATGTAGATGATGGATTATACATATCAAATAATAATGGTTCAAATATTGACAAAATATTAAAATGTATAAATAATATACACGAAAATATAAAATTTACTCATGAATTTGAATTAAAAAATAAACTAAATTATTTAGATATTACAATTACTAGAAATAAAGAATCATTTGAATAAAATATATATAGAAAACCAACGCAGACAAATCAAATAATACCTCATTATTCAAACCATCCATACAACCAAAAAATGGCAGCGCTTTATAATTTACTACATAGAATGCACAAAATACCAATGAACTTAAATGATCAAATAAAAGAGAAAAATATAATATATCAAATTGGTTTAGAAAATGGATATAAAAGAAAAACTATAGATATATTAAATAATAATATAATAAGAAAACAGAAACTCGAAAATAATTTTGTACCTAATAACAGAGAAAATATTTGGACAACTTTTATATTCACTGGTAACGAAATAAATAAAATTACAAGATTATTTAAAGAAACAAATTTACAAATTACATATAAAACCGATAATAAAATTAACAATTTAATAAACAATAACAAAAATCAAAATAATATGCACGAAAGAAATGGAGTATATAATATAAAATGTCAAACTTGTAATAAATTATATGTAGGACAAACAAAAAAGAAATTAAAAGAAAGATACAAAGAACATTTAAACGCTTATATCAAACCAAACATATACAAATCCAATTTAGCTACGCATTGTATTAATAACGGACGTGAGTTTCCGGAAATAGAAAATATGAAATTAATAAAAGAATTAAATAAAGGATTAAAAATGAATATATTTGAAACATTGGAAATTTATAAGCATAAAGTTAAAGACAAATTAATTGATGAACAAATTCAAGTGAGATCAAGGCACCAAACTATATATAAAGTCATTGATGTTATAGAAAAATTTACATAAAGTGCAATACTTATAAACATATGATTCTTTGAAGTACATATGATTTAATTTTGTAAAAGTATTTTATTAGATAATTTTTTTCCTGAAGATGCTGATACTATTTTATCGGCGAAAAACTTTGAATAAATATATTCATTAAAAGTATTCTTGTTTTTGAAATATTTTTAATTTATTAAATATATATATATACATATATACAGGGTGCGGTAGATAAGTAATGAGACTCAATCTAGAAAAACAATTTTATTGATCCGATTTGTACAAAACATTAATATTCTTCGAAGTAGTCGCCTTGGGCATCGAAACATCGTTGCCAGTGCGTTTTCCAAGCTTCATAGGCCCCACTGTAGTCCGCTGGAGTTATCCCTGTTAGTGCCTTCGTGACAGCACGTTGGATGTCCGGAATATCATCAAAACGATGACCCTTCAGGCATCCTTTTACCTTTGGAATACCTTCCAATTCATTCAACATCTCATGGCAAACGTTCACTCGTCGTTGTTTCTGTTCGGCGGTGAGCACTCGGGGAACCAATTTTGCACAAACTTTCCTCATCATCAAATCTTGTGTAGCAATTTGGTGGACCGTAAATTTAAACTTAAACGACGGTCAGAGTCCAGGACTTCTTTAACTTTGGCCACCGTTTCATCCACACGACTCGTTGAAGGGCCTCCAGATCGTTCCAGGTCTTCAACGGATTCCCTCCCATTTTTAAATTCATTAAACCACCGGAACACTTGAGCTCTTGATAGGGCATCCTCTTTGTAGGCCTCCGTAATCATAGCAAAAGTTTCCGAAGCAGTTTTGCCCAAGCGAAAGCAAAATTTGATTGCACACCGCTGTTCTATCGCGCGATCCATCTTCAGCATTTTCACAAGTGTCACGGGCACGCAAATAACGTATACCCAAAGGTTGACCCTCACTGTGCCAAAGCTACGACGCGACTGCGAACCGGTTCTATTGTTAGCTCAGATCCCCCACCATCATGTCTGCCGGTGGAGACGGCACTGCGAGCGACTGGGGCGCAGCGCTGCGGCCAGTCTCATTACTTTTCTACCGCACCCTGTATATATATATATATAATACTGATGTATTAACCCATACAAATATATAATGTAATTCTCACACAGTGACACTAATGTTAAGAACCATGTTCAATATTTGTTATTAAAGCTCCACTTCGTTTTCTCCAATTTGTCAGGATAGATCCGGTGTTTTTATTTTCATCCGACATCTCAACCCTTCATTAAATCAAAACCCACATGGACATTTCGCTTTAATACATAAAAAAATGACGAAATAAATCTTTAGTGAAAAATAAGTTCAGTTAAACAATTTTTAAATTCAGTTCCTATTCAGGTAGACAATTTTTTTAAATTTTAGTTACTTTTTATTATATAATTCCAGTTAATATAAATAAAGTAACATAACCTATTGGTTAAAACAGTATAATACCACATAACCTATAACATAAAATCATCTGTTATGAAATCATATGAAACTAAATGAGACGAATAGCTATATTGCATACATTGTTCTTTTTGTGAAAGGGGTTTCTCACATATAAAACTACAATTAATTCATTTCTAATTTAATCATTGAATTAATATTTGAAAACAACATTAGGTGTCATCCCTTAGAAGGTTACAAAAATGTATTTGAATATATTAAAAACAAATATCTAGGCTAATCCCAGTAAAAGCTGATACTAGAAACGAAATAACTAGGGAAGCGTGGAACAAAATATGATCAAGCCATATTTACGCCTTTAGGATAGAAATAATGTATTTATACATAAAGGAGCAAAATTTAAACCAAATTCACGAACAGTATTGGCTAAATGAGGGCAGAACATTGCTTACTGCCGTCTGCAAATCAAATCAATTTGCTTTCTCGTATATTATGGCTGCATCGGGCTTATTTGAAACTCTCGAGCTCTATTTCGACTTGGTAAATCAATCTCAATTTATTTAGGGAAATAGAAATCTCCCGCTGTAAGTATACAAGGGTTTTTTCAATTCCTTCTATTAGCTCATATTCTCCTGATACATATCTTGTACAAATTTTCAATCGTTAATAAAATTCGTTTTTATTCATCCAACCGACTTAAAATAATTTTTTTAAACCTATAGTGGATGACAATTGATGTTAATACAGTTTTTTCAAATATTTATTCAATAAGTAGATTATAAATAATTGAGTCTAGGTCGGATTCGAACTGATTATCTTCGTGTTCGAGGTTTAGTGTTTTGGCCAACCTTCCCATAGCTAAATATATACTTCTCAAAGATGTATATCAATTTTTCTTTTATACCTATCTGGTTGTCGTCAAATCCTCCAATGCACAACCTTAAATAGTTGCTATGGTTCCAACACAGTATCATAAATAGTGCTCTAGGTTTAAAACTGAATGAAAAGAATAAAATAAACAAACTGGATTAACGGTATCGAACCTTGCTTTACAAACTGACATTACGAAAAGAAAGCGAAAAGAAAATAGAACATTATGCAAGCCACAAAGAAAACGTATAGGGCCTAAATAGTAACAAACAAAAATATAGTAAAGCACCATACATAGAACGGAAAAAAGAAAATTCCAGAAATTTGCTTCTACTTTGCTACTTAATATTGTTATTCCGACATATACATACTTATATTAATTGCAATTATAAAAAAAGGAAACTAAAATAAAGTTTTTCTTCGTTTATTTATTAGGAACTAAACAAAGTTATTTACCTTTTTCATAGAGATGTTACGTGGGTTGAGGGGTATTAGATTTCTGGTTGCATTGTTTTATGCAAATATTTAAAGCGAAATTCTTTAAATTTATGAATCTCATTTTACATATTTGTCCTGTATATAAACAGTTTATATTACATTCTCAAGCGATTAAAATGTGTTGTAACGAATATAGACTAGCATAATACATGGACGTTAATCCAAGTGGATTGCTTAGCACTACGGTCAGCATCTTCATAACAGCCGCTTTCCCAGGCGGCTTCACAGCATGTCCCGGCCAAAAGTTGTGGTTTCAAAAGCAAAACATACTTTTAAAAACATGTCTCATCTTTCACGTCAGGTCTATAAAAGTGAAGTTTCAAAAATTCAGGTGATGTAAGAGAAACAAGATTCACTGACGCATTTATGTACAATACAAGTCACCTATTAAGTTTTTAAAATTAAATAATTAAAAAATGATTTTAAAAATACATCCCGTTATTATGATATATATATATATATACACACACACACACACACACACACACATATATATATATATATATATATATATATATATATATATATATATATTAGGCTATAATGAGAATGGAGAAGTCAATTTAGAAATCATACTATCATTTACTAATTTATAAAATAATGGATTATAAGCAAAAACCATTTCTGCAAATCATTGTTGCTTGTTTAAGTCAAAAACACGCATGACACTTTTAGCAAATGTATTTGCCTAATATATATATATATATATATATATATATATATATATATATATATATATATATATATATATATATATATATATATATATATATATATATATATATATATATATATATATGAATATATTTGATATTCAATAAAGATCAAAATAATACTTATGTAGAAATAAAGGTAGTATCTGAAAACAAATAAAAAATACAGTCCTATACTAAAAACCGCCGAAGCATTTCAATGTCCCCGAAGTGTCTCAAAACACTGCATCTGACTGTGGGTAAAAGAAACATCTGACTGTAGGAACAATGGTTTCAGTCAACTCGGTGCTACTCCTGTATCTGTATTTTCGCCTTTAAGTATTTTTTTTTTCAATAAATGCACACAAAACGTTCTCCATACTAATAAAGTATTTTCTTCATTACTCCACCATTACTCCAGATCGTCTGTTCCGAATACCTTTTATCCACGCTCAATACCAGCCTCGTCTTTCACCCCTTACCTTGGAAATATACTAATACCATCAACGGAAATTTATCTTTTGAGTTAATTTTGTGCAACAAAAGACTTGAGCTTTCTTTATTGTTATGCGTAGTTATTAAACCAACAATTTTCTATTTTCAAATAAGCTTCTTAATTGATTTGTTCAACCTCAAGCATTGTTATACAAGGCAGTACTACACGCACGAGTCATGAAATACAAAATTGTCTAATACATTCCACAATACAAAATAATTAGTAGGCCTACCTAGGTACCTAGATCGATGATCAAGTTTACTGGTATGGAGACAAGCACCAGCATGTTAACAAGTAGTCTACAGTAGTAAAAGCTTAAGACTTTTGGTGTTTAAATTCTTTGGAATTTCTTATCAACAATCACATAGTTTCCAGGTAAATCAAACGTAGTCAATTTATTATTCGTTGAACCAAAACAGTGAATCCCCAAAACGCAACATATAATGGAATGTTTGTTTTCGTTTATTAACACTTTGCAGTTCAAGCGAAACTAATAAAGTTTTAAAAAAAGGAAATATTTAAACATTCTATCTCCACCTGCAAAATATTGAACCAAATGCACACGAAGTAGGCTACTGCTTGAATGGATCGCGCTACGGTTATTGCCACTTTATACAGGTTCAAATAAAGCCAGTCCCGTTGTATTTCTGGAGTTCTGAAGGGATTTATATTGAGTTTAATTTGGTGCAGCTGGAATTCTAGGATATTCGTTTCCGCATAAATCTATTACAACATCCCCCCCCCATTAATAATGGGTGGAAATATTATGTTTCGTCAAGGTATTTTCGATTTTTTTATTCCTTTCATCTATACCTATGTTTTTAATTAAAGGTTAGCCAGACAGAACAATTCACCAAAGGTAGGTAATAAAATAATGCAATAAAAATATAAGAAATCTGAGAGACTTTTAGTGCAATTTGTTTAGCACGCCACAAAAAACCGTTAGGTTTCTATAAATATTATATTCTGGTAGCTTAAGGGGAACAACCACAATGACTATTATTGCTTACAAAGGATCGGGAAGGATTAGGAATAATGATAATACTAAGGAAGCGCTACAGATACCTCTGGTAGAGGATATAAGGGAAATGAAAGTATCACAAGTGTAAGGTCTAGTACCAGAAGTAGACCTAATCTCTATCGGGGTAGCACTGAGGTTTCTCTTTACTCCTGTTCCTAAGAAGGGCAAGAAAAGGTATATAGAGTTAGGCACGACTAAGCGCTCAGAATAGGTGACAATTCTAACATCGCTTGGGCAGGGTCAATTACCTAGCATATGGTTAACAGGAAACATGGCATCACGTTGAGTGATCACAAATTTAAAGCCGACATACTCCCTATTAGAGTAGCGGTGTTACCAGTTACACCCCCTTGTAAGAAGGAAGATGAGTTAGGGTAGGTGAAATTGTTTAGGACCAAGTTAAGGGACATAATGATCCCTCAGTACTGGGAATAGAATAAACCTATAACAAAGCTTGGCCAGGGTTGTTTACCCGGGGGGGGGGGGGTGCTCTGAGTAGGAGTGAAGGGAGCCGTCTAGCATACAGCCCGCATCTATCTAATTTTATTGCTAATATAATGAGAAATAATGTAGATAGAGAATTATTACCTCTGAAATGCTTGTGAATACACATTTTGAGAATTCTCGATCCTTTATTGAAATGTAAACCACAATAGGCGTGAATGTAATTCTTTCATGGCCAGTAACGATCAGATGTCGAAGTTAAGCGAATTATTCCGATTATTCCTAAAACTCGGAGTAGTATATTTGAGTAAAGTTGGCTATCCCCGCAGGTCTATTTATTTTTCCTTTTTGCGTATATACTCGAAAGTACATTGCAAAAGGCAAAATAACATAAATGTTAAAATCCAAAATAGTGCATCAAATTTGAAACTACAACCTGAATGCACAAACGCACAATCTACAAACAGAGCACCTTTTTACGTTAAATTCCATCATTATATAATTATTTACAATATAGCGACAAATTAACCGGTTAGGATAGGTTAGCCTATAACAACAGTTACATTATAACTAGTATTTACATCGAACACAGCTAACGGCTGTATAGGTTACATAACCTACTGCCATGGTCAACTCTTTCACCAATTGTTCACTTCACATTTGGAAATTTAACTTTTTAAAATTAAATTTTGCCTAACTGAATACTTTGTATGTATATCTTAATATAACTCTATGGTATTATGGTTTAAAATTATAGAATTATTTGATATCAGAGCGACTCAAACATAAGGTTATATTTTTACGGGAATAACTCATGTAGTTTTAACACGATTAGCATTACCATTAATTAAATAATTAATAACTAGTATTAAATGATAACCAGTAATCTTTGAAATTGTCCAATGAATTAATTCAATAAAATGGTTTAATACAATTTTAATAAGAGAATTATTGGGAAAATTTACAGTTGTGTTCCGGCCGGTAATGTTGTTAATAACAAAAAACTTTAAATCTCCTAATTTTTTAACAAATGTTTGTACCTCCCAATTTATTTTTTGTTAAAATCATAAATAAACCTTCTTCATTAAAATAAAATTGTTTGAAAAATTATGACCAGTTACGTCCAAATAAATTAAGCCCTATATATGTCTAATTAATTTTACGTTCACACCTTGTTTTTAATATTATTTAATGACAGTAAATGTATATTTGGAAAAGGTTTTATTAAATAATTGTTTGTTACTTTTTAATTCCGTTAATGTTGCCACCAGTCCATAACGCCCCCCCCCCCCATAACTGTTTACAATTTCACCCAACACATCCACTTTCATTACGTATCTCTCTGAACTTAAACAAATTATACAGGCAATGAAAATAAACACATCTTCAGGCGTTCCCACTATTTAAAATGTTTTTTTCCAAACAAAAGCTAGATTTTATATTTTTTCCAGTTTTTGTAAAATTAATTTCAGCCACGCCATAAAGTTTTATTAAATACCGGTACTTCGTTGCTATATAAACCATGAAATAGTTATTAGTTTTCACATTTTTTAGTGGTTTTCCAAAGATTTAATTATTTTAAATCGTTTAATTTGGGTACAATGTAACTACGTTTATGTGGTTATGTTGAACCTACCAAAGTTCCAGTGAACTAATATTATACAATTTGTTGTTAACACATGTCAGATTTTCTGAAACAATTACAGATAACTCAAGACAAATTAAATCTCTACTAACTAATTTATTCGTATTTAAATCATTCTCTGTTATCATTCTGTCATTGTTGAACTCTCAGTAGCGTTGGTCTCCTCTCTAGTGGGGTCAACCCGTTACAATCCCTGTCAGAAGGGTAAGAAACGTCAGTTAGAATTACGTAACCTAGGACTAGGGTAATGCCATGACGATCCCTTGGTTATTGAGGTAATGACAAATTTGGAATTGTCAGTTACTTAGGAGATGACTGGACACTTTACAGGTATATTTTAATATAATTATATAGTAATGTATAAAATTAGAACCAAATCTATCCTAACTGGACTTTATAGGTATATTTTAATATAGTTATATAGTAATGTATAACCAAATCTATGTATGTATAGTAGTAATTATAACCAAATCTGTGTTAACTGGAGACTTTATAGGTATATTTTAATATAATTATATAGTAATGTATAAAATTATAACCAAATCTATCCTAACTGGAGACTTTATAGGTATATTTTAATATAATTATATAGTAATCTATAAAATTAGAACCAAATCCATCCTAACTGGACTTTATAGGTATATTTTAATATAATTATATAGTAATGTATAAAATTATAACCAAATCTATCCTAACTGGAGACTTTATAGGTATATTTTAATATAATTATATAGTAATGTATAAAATTAGAACCAAATCTATCCTAACTGGACTTTATAGGTATATTTTAATATAATTATATAGTAATGTATAAAATTAGAACCAAATCTATCCTAACTGGACTTTATAGGTATATTTTAATATAATTATATAGTAATGTATAAAATTAGAACCAAATCTATCCTAACTGGACTTTATAGGTATATTTTAATATAATTATATAGTAATGTATAAAATTAGAACCGAATCTATCCTAACTGGACTTTATAGGTATATTTTAATATAATTATATAGTAATGTATAAAATTAGAACCGAATCTATCCTAACTGGACTTTATAGGTATATTTTAATATAATTATATAGTAATGTATAAAATTAGAACCGAATCTATCCTAACTGGACTTTATAGGTATATTTTAATATAATTATATAGTAATGTATAAAATTAGAACCGAATCTATCCTAACTGGACTTTATAGGTATATTTTAATATAATTATATAGTAATGTATAAAATTAGAACCGAATCTATCCTAACTGGACTTTATAGGTATATTTTAATATAATTATATAGTAATGTATAAAATTAGAACCGAATCTATCCTAACTGGACTTTATAGGTATATTTTAATATAATTATATAGTAATGTATAAAATTATAACCGAATCTATCCTAACTGGACTTTATAGGTATATTTTAATATAATTATATAGTAATGTATAAAATTATAACCGAATCTATCCTAACTGGACTTTATAGGTATATTTTAATATAATTATATAGTAATGTATAAAATTATAACCGAATCTATCCTAACTGGACTTTATAGGTATATTTTAATATAATTATATAGTAATGTATAAAATTATAACCGAATCTATCCTAACTGGACTTTATAGGTATATTTTAATATAATTATATAGTAATGTATAAAATTATAACCGAATCTATCCTAACTGGACTTTATAGGTATATTTTAATATAATTATATAGTAATGTATAAAATTATAACCGAATCTATCCTAACTGGACTTTATAGGTATATTTTAATATAATTATATAGTAATGTATAAAAATAGAACCGAATCTATCCTAACTGGACTTTATAGGTATATTTTAATATAATTATATAGTAATGTATAAAATTATAACCGAATCTATCCTAACTGGACTTTTTAGGTATATTTTAATATAATTATATAGTAATGTATAAAATTATAACCGAATCTATCCTAACTGGACTTTTTAGGTATATTTTAATATAATTATATAGTAATGTATAAAATTATAACCGAATCTATCCTAACTGGACTTTATAGGTATATTTTAATATAATTATATAGTAATGTATAAAATTATAACCGAATCTATCCTAACTGGACTTTATAGGTATATTTTAATATAATTATATAGTAATGTATAAAATTATAACCGAATCTATCCTAACTGGACTTTATAGGTATATTTTAATATAATTATATAGTAATGTATAAAATTAGAACCGAATCTATCCTAACTGGACTTTATCGGTATATTTTAATATAATTATATAGTAATGTATAAAATTATAACCGAATCTATCCTAACTGGACTTTATCGGTATATTTTAATATAATTATATAGTAATGTATAAAATTATAACCGAATCTATCCTAACTGGACTTTATCGGTATATTTTAATATAATTATATAGTAATGTATAAAATTATAACCGAATCTATCCTAACTGGACTTTATAGGTATATTTTAATATAATTATATAGTAATGTATAAAATTATAACCGAATCTATCCTAACTAGACTTTTTAGGTATATTTTAATATAATTATATAGTAATGTATAAAATTATAACCGAATCTATCCTAACTGGACTTTTTAGGTATATTTTAATATAATTATATAGTAATGTATAAAATTATAACCGAATCTATCCTAACTGGACTTTATAGGTATATTTTAATATAATTATATAGTAATGTATAAAATTATAACCGAATCTATCCTAACTGGACTTTATAGGTATATTTTAATATAATTATATAGTAATGTATAAAATTAGAACCGAATCTATCCTAACTGGACTTTATAGGTATATTTAAATATAATTATATAGTAATGTATAAAATTAGAACCGAATCTATCCTAACTGGACTTTATAGGTATATTTTAATATAATTATATAGTAATGTATAAAATTAGAACCGAATCTATCCTAACTGGACTTTATCGGTATATTTTAATATAATTATATAGTAATGTATAAAATTATAACCGAATCTATCCTAACTGGACTTTATCGGTATATTTTAATATAATTATATAGTAATGTATAAAATTATAACCGAATCTATCCTAACTGGACTTTATAGGTATATTTTAATATAATTATATAGTAATGTATAAAATTATAACCGAATCTATCCTAACTGGACTTTATAGGTATATTTTAATATAATTATATAGTAATGTATAAAATTATAACCGAATCTATCCTAACTGGACTTTATAGGTATATTTTAATATAATTATATAGTAATGTATAAAATTATAACCGAATCTATCCTAACTGGACTTTATAGGTATATTTTAATATAATTATATAGTAATGTATAAAATTATAACCGAATCTATCCTAACTGGACTTTATAGGTATATTTTAATATAATTATATAGTAATGTATAAAAGTATAACCGAATCTATCCTAACTGGACTTTATAGGTATATTTTAATATAATTATATAGTAATGTATAAAAGTATAACCGAATCTATCCTAACTGGACTTTATAGGTATATTTTAATATAATTATATAGTAATGTATAAAAGTATAACCGAATCTATCCTAACTGGACTTTATAGGTATATTTTAATATAATTATATAGTAATGTATAAAATTATAACCGAATCTATCCTAACTGGACTTTATAGGTATATTTTAATATAATTATATAGTAATGTATAAAATTATAACCGAATCTATCCTAACTGGACTTTATAGGTATATTTTAATATAATTATATAGTAATGTATAAAATTATAACCGAATCTATCCTAACTGGACTTTATAGGTATATTTTAATATAATTATATAGTAATGTATAAAATTATAACCGAATCTATCCTAACTGGACTTTATAGGTATATTTTAATATAATTATATAGTAATGTATAAAATTATAACCGAATCTATCCTAACTGGACTTTATAGGTATATTTTAATATAATTATATAGTAATGTATAAAATTATAACCGAATCTATCCTAACTGGACTTTATCGGTATATTTTAATATAATTATATAGTAATGTATAAAATTATAACCGAATCTATCCTAACTGGACTTTATAGGTATATTTTAATATAATTATATAGTAATGTATAAAATTATAACCGAATCTATCCTAACTGGACTTTATAGGTATATTTTAATATAATTATATAGTAATGTATAAAATTATAACCGAATCTATCCTAACTGGACTTTATAGGTATATTTTAATATAATTATATAGTAATGTATAAAATTATAACCGAATCTATCCTAACTGGACTTTATAGGTATATTTTAATATAATTATATAGTAATGTATAAAATTATAACCGAATCTATCCTAACTGGACTTTATAGGTATATTTTAATATAATTATATAGTAATGTATAAAATTATAACCGAATCTATCCTAACTGGACTTTATAGGTATATTTTAATATAATTATATAGTAATGTATAAAATTATAACCGAATCTATCCTAACTGGACTTTATCGGTATATTTTAATATAATTATATAGTAATGTATAAAATTAGAACCGAATCTATCCTAACTGGACTTTATAGGTATATTTTAATATAATTATATAGTAATGTATAAAATTAGAACCGAATCTATCCTAACTGGACTTTATAGGTATATTTTAATTTAATTATATAGTAATGTATAAAATTAGAACCGAATCTATCCTAACTGGACTTTATAGGTATATTTTAATATAATTATATAGTAATGTATAAAATTATAACCGAATCTATCCTAACTGGACTTTATAGGTATATTTTAATATAATTATATAGTAATGTATAAAATTATAACCGAATCTATCCTAACTGGACTTTATAGGTATATTTTAATATAATTATATAGTAATGTAAAAATTATAACCGAATCTATCCTAACTTGACTTTTTAGGTATATTTCAATATAATTATATAGTAATGTATAAAATTATAACCGAATCTATCCTAACTGGACTTTATAGGTATATTTTAATATAATTATATAGTAATGTATAAAATTATAACCGAATCTATCCTAACTGGACTTTATAGGTATATTTTAATATAATTATATAGTAATGTATAAAATTATAACCGAATCTATCCTAACTGGACTTTATAGGTATATTTTAATATAATTATATAGTAATGTATAAAATTATAACCGAATCTATCCTAACTGGACTTTATAGGTATATTTTAATATAATTATATAGTAATGTATAAAATTAGAACCGAATCTATCCTAACTGGACTTTATAGGTATATTTTAATATAATTATATAGTAATGTATAAAATTAGAACCGAATCTATCCTAACTGGACTTTATAGGTATATTTTAATATAATTATATAGTAATGTATAAAATTAGAACCGAATCTATCCTAACTGGACTTTATAGGTATATTTTAATATAATTATATAGTAATGTATAAAATTATAACCGAATCTATCCTAACTGGACTTTATCGGTATATTTTAATATAATTATATAGTAATGTATAAAATTATAACCGAATCTATCCTAACTGGACTTTATAGGTATATTTTAATATAATTATATAGTAATGTATAAAATTATAACCGAATCTATCCTAACTGGACTTTATAGGTATATTTTAATATAATTATATAGTAATGTATAAAATTATAACCGAATCTATCCTAACTGGACTTTATAGGTATATTTTAATATAATTATATAGTAATGTATAAAATTATAACCGAATCTATCCTAACTGGACTTTATAGGTATATTTTAATATAATTATATAGTAATGTATAAAATTATAACCGAATCTATCCTAACTGGACTTTATAGGTATATTTTAATATAATTATATAGTAATGTATAAAATTATAACCGAATCTATCCTAACTGGACTTTATAGGTATATTTTAATATAATTATATAGTAATGTATAAAATTATAACCGAATCTATCCTAACTGGGCTTTATAGGTATATTTTAATATAATTATATAGTAATGTATAAAATTATAACCGAATCTATCCTAACTGGACTTTATAGGTATATTTTAATATAATTATATAGTAATGTATAAAATTATAACCGAATCTATCCTAACTGGACTTTATAGGTATATTTTAATATAATTATATAGTAATGTATAAAATTATAACCGAATCTATCCTAACTGGACTTTATAGGTATATTTTAATATAATTATATAGTAATGTATAAAAGTATAACCGAATCTATCCTAACTGGACTTTATAGGTATATTTTAATATAATTATATAGTAATGTATAAAAGTATAACCGAATCTATCCTAACTGGACTTTATAGGTATATTTTAATATAATTATATAGTAATGTATAAAAGTATAACCGAATCTATCCTAACTGGACTTTATAGGTATATTTTAATATAATTATATAGTAATGTATAAAATTATAACCGAATCTATCCTAACTGGACTTTATAGGTATATTTTAATATAATTATATAGTAATGTATAAAATTATAACCGAATCTATCCTAACTGGACTTTATAGGTATATTTTAATATAATTATATAGTAATGTATAAAATTATAACCGAATCTATCCTAACTGGACTTTATAGGTATATTTTAATATACTTATATAGTAATGTATAAAATTATAACCGAATCTATCCTAACTGGACTTTATAGGTATATTTTAATATAATTATATAGTAATGTATAAAATTAGAACCGAATCTATCCTAACTGGACTTTATAGGTATATTTTAATATAATTATATAGTAATGTATAAAATTAGAACCGAATCTATCCTAACTGGACTTTATAGGTATATTTTAATATAATTATATAGTAATGTATAAAATTAGAACCGAATCTATCCTAACTGGACTTTATAGGTATATTTTAATATAATTATATAGTAATGTATAAAATTAGAACCGAATCTATCCTAACTGGACTTTATAGGTATATTTTAATATAATTATATAGTAATGTATAAAATTATAACCGAATCTATCCTAACTGGACTTTATCGGTATATTTTAATATAATTATATAGTAATGTATAAAATTATAACCGAATCTATCCTAACTGGACTTTATAGGTATATTTTAATATAATTATATAGTAATGTATAAAATTATAACCGAATCTATCCTAACTGGACTTTATAGGTATATTTTAATATAATTATATAGTAATGTATAAAATTATAACCGAATCTATCCTAACTGGACTTTATCGGTATATTTTAATATAATTATATAGTAATGTATAAAATTATAACCGAATCTATCCTAACTGGACTTTATAGGTATATTTTAATATAATTATATAGTAATGTATAAAATTAGAACCGAATCTATCCTAACTGGACTTTATAGGTATATTTTAATATAATTATATAGTAATGTATAAAATTAGAACCGAATCTATCCTAACTGGACTTTATAGGTATATTTTAATATAATTATATAGTAATGTATAAAATTATAACCGAATCTATCCTAACTGGGCTTTATAGGTATATTTTAATATAATTATATAGTAATGTATAAAATTAGAACCGAATCTATCCTAACTGGACTTTATAGGTATATTTTAATATAATTATATAGTAATGTATAAAATTAGAACCGAATCTATCCTAACTGGACTTTATAGGTATATTTTAATATAATTATATAGTAATGTATAAAATTATAACCGAATCTATCCTAACTAGACTTTATCGGTATATTTTAATATAATTATATAGTAATGTATAAAATTATAACCGAATCTATCCTTACTGGACTTTATAGGTATATTTTAATATAATTATATAGTAATGTATAAAATTATAACCGAATCTATCCTAACTGGACTTTATAGGTATATTTTAATATAATTATATAGTAATGTATAAAATTATAACCGAATCTATCCTAACTGGACTTTATAGGTATATTTTAATATAATTATATAGTAATGTATAAAATTATAACCGAATCTATCCTAACTGGACTTTATAGGTATAGTTTAATATAATTATATAGTAATGTATAAAATTATAACCGAATCTATCCTAACTGGACTTTATAGGTATATTTTAATATAATTATATAGTAATGTATAAAATTATAACCGAATCTATCCTAACTGGACTTTATAGGTATATTTTAATATAATTATATAGTAATGTATAAAATTATAACCGAATCTATCCTAACTGGACTTTATAGGTATATTTTAATATAATTATATAGTAATGTATAAAATTATAACCGAATCTATCCTAACTGGACTTTATCGGTATATTTTAATATAATTATATAGTAATGTATAAAATTATAACCGAATCTATCCTAACTGGACTTTATCGGTATATTTTAATATAATTATATAGTAATGTATAAAATTAGAACCGAATCTATCCTAACTGGACTTTATAGGTATATTTTAATATAATTATATAGTAATGTATAAAATTAGAACCGAATCTATCCTAACTGGACTTTATAGGTATATTTTAATATAATTATATAGTAATGTATAAAATTAGAACCGAATCTATCCTAACTGGACTTTATAGGTATATTTTAATATAATTATATAGTAATGTATAAAATTATAACCGAATCTATCCTAACTGGACTTTATAGGTATATTTTAATATAATTATATAGTAATGTATAAAATTATAACCGAATCTATCCTAACTGGACTTTATAGGTATATTTTAATATAATTATATAGTAATGTATAAAATTATAACCGAATCTATCCTAACTGGACTTTATAGGTATATTTTAATATAATTATATAGTAATGTAAAAATTATAACCGAATCTATCCTAACTGGACTTTTTAGGTATATTTCAATATAATTATATAGTAATGTATAAAATTATAACCGAATCTATCCTAACTGGACTTTATAGGTATATTTTAATATAATTATATAGTAATGTATAAAATTATAACCGAATCTATCCTAACTGGACTTTATAGGTATATTTTAATATAATTATATAGTAATGTATAAAATTAGAACCGAATCTATCCTAACTGGACTTTATAGGTATATTTTAATATAATTATATAGTAATGTATAAAATTAGAACCGAATCTATCCTAACTGGACTTTATAGGTATATTTTAATATAATTATATAGTAATGTATAAAATTAGAACCGAATCTATCCTAACTGGACTTTATAGGTATATTTTAATATAATTATATAGTAATGTATAAAATTATAACCGAATCTATCCTAACTGGACTTTATCGGTATATTTTAATATAATTATATAGTAATGTATAAAATTATAACCGAATCTATCCTAACTGGACTTTATAGGTATATTTTAATATAATTATATAGTAATGTATAAAATTATAACCGAATCTATCCTAACTGGACTTTATCGGTATATTTTAATATAATTATATAGTAATGTATAAAATTATAACCGAATCTATCCTAACTGGACTTTATAGGTATATTTTAATATAATTATATAGTAATGTATAAAATTAGAACCGAATCTATCCTAACTGGACTTTATAGGTATATTTTAATATAATTATATAGTAATGTATAAAATTAGAACCGAATCTATCCTAACTGGACTTTATAGGTATATTTTAATATAATTATATGGTAATGTATAAAATTATAACCGAATCTATCCTAACTGGACTTTATAGGTATATTTTAATATAATTATATAGTAATGTATAAAATTATAACCGAATCTATCCTAACTGGACTTTATAGGTATATTTTAATATAATTATATAGTAATGTATAAAATTATAACCGAATCTATCCTAACTGGACTTTATAGGTATATTTTAATATAATTATATAGTAATGTATAAAATTATAACCGAATCTATCCTAACTGGACTTTATAGGTATATTTTAATATAATTATATAGTAATGTATAAAATTATAACCGAATCTATCCTAACTGGACTTTATAGGTATATTTTAATATAATTATATAGTAATGTATAAAATTATAACCGAATCTATCCTAACTGGACTTTATAGGTATATTTTAATATAATTATATAGTAATGTATAAAATTATAACCGAATCTATCCTAACTGGACTTTATAGGTATATTTTAATATAATTATATAGTAATGTATAAAATTATAACCGAATCTATCCTAACTGGACTTTATAGGTATATTTTAATATAATTATATAGTAATGTATAAAATTATAACCGAATCTATCCTAACTGGAGACTTTATAGGTATATTTTAATATAATTATATAGTAATGTATAAAATTAGAACCAAATCTATCCTAACTGGACTTTATAGGTATATTTTAATATAATTATATAGTAATGTATAAAATTATAACCGAATCTATCCTAACTGGACTTTATATGTATATTTTAATATAATTATATAGTAATGTATAAAATTATAACCGAATCTATCCTAACTGGACTTTATAGGTATATTTTAATATAATTATATAGTAATGTATAAAATTAGAACCAAATCTATCCTAACTGGACTTTATAGGTATATTTTAATATAATTATATAGTAATGTATAAAATTAGAACCAAATCTATCCTAACTGGACTTTATAGGTATATTTTAATATAGTTATATATTAATGTATAACCAAATCTATGTATGTATAGTAGTAATTATAACCAAATCTGTGTTAACTGGAGACTTTATAGGTATATTTTAATATAATTATATAGTAATGTATAAAATTATAACCAATCTATCCTAACTGGGGAGACTTTATAGGTATATTTTAATATAGTTATATAGTAATGTATAACCAAATCTATGTATGTATAGTAGTAATTATAACCAAATCTGTGTTAACTGGAGACTTTATAGGTATATTTTAATATAATTATATAGTAATGTATAAAATTATAACCGAATCTATCCTAACTGGGGAGACTTTATAGGTATATTTTAATATAATTATATAGTAATGTATAAAATTATAACCGAATCTATCCTAACTGGGGAGACTTTATAGGTATATTTTAATATAATTATATAGTAATGTATAAAATTATAACCGAATCTATCCTAACTGGGGAGACTTTATAGGTATATTTTAATATAATTATATAGTAATGTATAAAATTATAACCGAATCTATCCTAACTGGGGAGACTTTATAGGTATATTTTAATATAATTATATAGTAATGTATAAAATTATAACCGAATCTATCCTAACTGGGGAGACTTTATAGGTATATTTTAATATAATTATATAGTAATGTATAAAATTATAACCGAATCTATCCTAACTGGAGACTTTATAGGTATATTTTAATATAATTATATAGTAATGTATAAAATTATAACCGAATCTATCCTAACTGGGGAGACTTTATAGGTATATTTTAATATAATTATATAGTAATGTATAAAATTATAACCGAATCTATCCTAACTGGGGAGACTTTATAGGTATATTTTAATATAATTATATAGTAATGTATAAAATTATAACCGAATCTATCCTACCTGGGGAGACTTTATAGGTATATTTTAATATAATTATATAGTAATGTATAAAATTATAACCGAATCTATCCTAACTGGAGACTTTATAGGTATATTTTAATATGGTTATATAGTAATGTATAAAATTATAACCGAATCTATCCTAACTGGGGAGACTTTATAGGTATATTTTAATATAATTATATAGTAATGTATAAAATTATAACCGAATCTATCCTAACTGGGGAGACTTTATAGGTATATTTTAATATAATTATATAGTAATGTATAAAATTATAACCGAATCTATCCTAACTGGGGAGACTTTATAGGTATATTTTAATATAATTATATAGTAATGTATAAAATTATAACCAAATCTATCCTAACTGGAGACTTTATAGGTATATTTTAATATAATTATATAGTAATGTATAAAATTATAACCGAATCTATCCTAACTGGAGACTTTATAGGTATATTTTAATATAATTATATAGTAATGTATAAAATTATAACCGAATCTATCCTAACTGGAGACTTTATAGGTATATTTTAATATAATTATATAGTAATGTATAAAATTATAACCGAATCTATCCTAACTGGTGACTTTATAGGTATATTTTAATATAATTATATAGTAATGTATAAAATTATAACCGAATCTATCCTAACTGGAGACTTTATAGGTATATTTTAATATAATTATATAGTAATGTATAAAATTATAACCGAATCTATCCTAACTGGAGACTTTATAGGTATATTTTAATATAATTATATAGTAATGTATAAAATTATAACCGAATCTATCCTAACTGGGGAGACTTTATAGGTATATTTTAATATAGTTATATAGTAATGTATAAAATTATAACCAAATCTATCCTAACTGGGGAGACTTTATAGGTATATTTTAATATAATTATATAGTAATGTATAAAATTATAACCGAATCTATCCTAACTGGAGACTTTATAGGTATATTTAAACATACGTATACGTTGTACGGCGAGCCGTCGATACGGGGACGTAGTACTTACTACTCAGCACTAAAGGTTTTACCCAACTTTAATTTGTTTAAAAATAACCTTCCGTTTAAAAACATTTCTTATGGATATGGCGTTAGGACTTGTTTTTGAACAATTTTATAATTTTTCTCTCTGGTGGGTGATGTGTACAATTACAAAAATGAGAAAATTAATTTCCTAGACACAAAACTTAACCGCTATCACATAATTTATTTTTAATGTCACAGTAAATGTGTAATTAAAAATGTACACTGTGTTATCTTGGAATGTGTTGGTAATATTATAATAATAAAGGCTTATGGGAACAGTCTGTAGCAAGTTAAAGTAAGCCGACCTTAACTCACGACTGCCTAATTTACTGCATGTTCGTTTTGTTTTCATAAATAAAAGAACTGAGTTGGACAAATAGTAAAACAAATCATATAAACAGAAAACATTTTAAAGCCAATTCCTACCTAGGCCTTCAAATACAAATTTTATTTTAATTACTTTTTACTAGACAATTACAATTAATATAAATAAAGTAACATAATACATGCATTAAAACAGTTGTTCTACCACATAACCTATAACAGACAATCAGCTGCTTTATGCAATCATATGTTATCACTTATTTTACGTCAAATAGGAAGAAATAACTATAATGCATACAATGCCTTTTAAGTGGAGAGCTTTTTTCTCATATAAAACTAAAATTAATTCATCATTAAATTTAATTAACGAAGTATTATTTGAAAAAAACTGTATTAACCTCAAGTGTCATCCACTACAAGTTTAAAAAAATGTGTTTGAACTTGAGCGGATAAATAAAACGTTTTTTATTAACGATTCAAAACTTGAACTATATATATATATATATATATATATATATATATATATATATATATATATATATATATATGTATGTATTATTATGTTTATATATTATAGTATGTTTTCTTGTATAATAATAAAAACCACTAAAATTATTCAGAGTTCTTTATATATATATAAGTTCAAAAGTAAGTTGTGTTCTTTATTAATACACAAGAATACATATTGCTATATATATATATATAATTTGTTGAGTAGGGTTGTATAAATCTGCAAAAACCGAAGTTATTACACTAAATATATGTGTTAAATATAAAATATGTACAGCATTAACAATAAACAGAAAAAAGCAACTAACAATAAAACAGAAGCATACCAAAAGATGTTAATTACATATTAACAAATTAATACATATTAAAACCATTTGTTTTGCAACCTATTTGTAGCTTTATCTTATAGTTGTGATTATATTTGTTAATTTATTATTATTTCCTTATAACTTGTATTTGGTTTATTACAAATTATATTATTATAATGTAACTGTGCTCGTTTAGTTTGATTTCAAACTAAAAATGTGAATGCATAACTATTTTGGTTAGTGATCTACTTTTAAACCCTTATAGTATGTATTTACTTGTAATTTTATTAAATGTATTCCATATTCTTTTTACATTTCCAGTTTGTAAAGTAACATTTACTTTGCACTTCTAGAAATTTTCTTGCGCATCAAGGTAGTCATATATTATGCACAGCCTTGTTTGTTGCTTTTGATATACAAAGTTTTAAGATTTTCTTTTTTATTATTTTGTCGAGCACCTTCAGCGAAACTTCGTCCCTCCGCGCCACGACCTGAATACAAATCAGAGAATACTTCACCAACTGGCGACACGCCGCGGCGGCACAAAGCCCCTGTCATTATGTTTGAATTGTACGCCATTAATGTAATACGAGGAGATATAGAACTGCAATGCTCAAGTTTGAGGATAGTTTATAGAGCAAATACTGACAACCTGCGTCCCTCTTAGGAAATGTTTCTATTTGACATTCACGTATTCAAATAATCTTGAGTAAATTTGGTTTGTAATTTTAAAATGTACCGGAAGAAAAGTTACTGTAAGTAATTCCAACTCAAATTACGTCTGTCTTTCTCTCTTTTGTGTAACAAACATGCTTCTTTAGTAATACTTTACCAAATGGTATTCAAGTTTTTTTTATTCCCTCTATTAGCTCACACTCTCTTTGTATATATATATATATATATATATATATATATATATATATATATATATATATATATTGTTCAAATTTCCAGTCGTTTGTAAAAAAAACGTTTTGTTTATCCAATTATGTTGAAATACATCTTTTTAAATGTGTACTATTAATACAGTTTTTTCAAACCATTATTAATTCAATTGATTTTAATACGGAATTAATTTTAGTTTAATATGGGAGAAAAACCTTTCACGAAAGTGGCAAGGTATGCAATATAGTTAATTCTCTCATTTGGCCTAAAATAAGTTATAACATATGATTTCATAATACAGCTGATTTTGATTTTTTTAACCTAAAGCATAGGTTATGTGACTTGATTTATATTATTTGTAATTATTTAGTAAATTGTATGAAAAATTATTATTTTTATTTTGGTTGACCTAGGGGGGAATTTACTTTAATCCAATCTGGGAACGATCTCACGACCTTTGTGTTAGCAACCATGTACCCTTCCTACTTGTAAACTGATTCGCTTAAATTCGTATGAAGTTTTGTAAATAATTACTAAAATTATTATTTACATCTTGAAGACTTCCACTATACACTGCATCCTTTGTGCATAAGACGTTCTTTAAAACAGCTTTCTTAAACCTAGGCAGCTCCTAAATCTAGGTCTTTTGGCTTAAATAAGTAATAACATATGTTTTCGTGAAACATTTGATTATTTTATAGGTTAAGGGGTAGAAAAGTTATTTATAACGCATATCTTATGTTACGCTATTTATATTATTTGTAATTACTTAATAAAAAGTAGATAAAATACAATTTCTCTTTGTTGACCTACGTATGAATCTATTGAACAATTTTTTTTTATATTACTTGTTTATCAAATAAAAATATTTTTCAAAAATCATTCTAAATAAGAAATAGACAGGAAACTTGAAGCGTTATAAACATAAATACCCTTAAAAACTTACAAAATTTGACACAAAACCTCATTGTAGCCACGTACACAAAGATATTGAGACTAAATGTTGCATTTATATTGCTACATTAATATACACGTACTTTACAATACACTGTACAACCAATAATTAGTTTGGGTTTGACTTGGTTATAAAAAGAAATAACTAAAAGTAACACTGGAATCAAGAATTGATTCAAAACGCATTAAAAGATATATGTTTATACAGAATAGCAGACAGAAGCCTGTTATTTTGACATTTTATACAGTTTATTTTTGTAAGTTATTTGACGTCAAAAACTCCTTCATAAATCACTTAATATAGCCACCCAGGCCTGCCCTCCTTAAGTCCTCCCAATCTAATATTTTGTAAAAGAAACTTTCTATTTTTAAAATTAATTTTGTAAATTACGACAATAATGTACAACAATACCACAACAAAATTTAGATAACACGGCTCTTCTTTAAAAAATAGTGGATCAGTTACGGTTAAGTTTCAAATGGGTCACACATCACAAAATGGTTGTGTCCTAATTTAGTCAAAAAAACTGCCACGATAGGAAGTGTTTACACCATTATTTATTTAGAATAAACTATGGCTAAATATTTATAACTAATATTAAAAAACTTCTAATTTGAGGTATTTTATTTAAAGCTAATATACATTTATGTTACCAAGTAACCATCCTTAGAGGCAAAACAATCAACTTTGCTGTTAGAGGATTTTGAGTATTACTTATTAGTGTTTATTAATATGTTTCCAAGTATATAAGTGTAAATTGGTACCTCAAGTTAAAGACGGAGACCATTATTATTACTTTGTATTTTATTTAAACGACATATCGCAAAAAGGCGTTTCCAATGTATATTGTAGCAGGAGGTCCCACCTAAAATAAACGATTTTTGTTGACATCCAACTTTAAAAATTTATTTAGAACTTGGCATTAGTTTTACAAATTTTAGTTCTGAATAATTCAACTTGAAAATAACTTTTTCGACAAAACATACAGATAATAAACACAAGGGGAAACCCGTTAAAGTAACAAGACTAAAATTACCCTACGTAAGCAACCCATGACGTTTTTCAACTTTTAATCATCTGAGTGCTTCACATAGGCTTTGAAACCCTATACACGTGAGCTATAATATTTCCTAGTTTAGTGATTACCGCCCTTAGATCTATCTACATTTTTATAACCTTGAGAAATGATATTAGAAAACTAAACTTTCGCTGTGGCCTACGAAAGCCCACAGATGTTCTTTAACATATCTGCAGAGGCATGTTTCGATATACTTTCTAAGACATTCGTAATTCCTTCAACTCTCCACAGGTACGCCCATTATTCATGTCTCAGATTTGTCCCAATTCTTGTATCTCTGCACAGGTATGTTTCGTTACCTCTATATCAGACACTTCATTATTCTTTTACCTCTGCACATTTACGTTCACATATCCACTTTCAGATCTGTTGTTATTCCTCTATCTCTGCACATGTTCTTTCCTATACGTTTCCATTAGATCTTTCCTTATTGATCAATCTCTGAACAGAGCCGGTTAAATCTCCGAACTCTCGATACGTATGTTTAATATTTCCTTATTACTCTATCTCTGCAAAGGAACTTTCTACTAGGCCTGTATGAGGTCTTTCTTTATTTCTCTACCTTTGTACTGGTTTGATATGAGATATCGTATCTGTCTCTATCAAAGCTTCATCTTACGTCCCAATACACTTGTATCAGAGCTTTCCTTATTTATCTATCCCTGTAAAGGTACGTTCTGAAACACATACCTCACATTCTTCCTTGTTCGTCTATATTTGGCCACGTTTATATCAAAACGCCTATCCCAGTTCATCCTTATTACTCTATCTCTGGCCACGTGTATACCAAAACGCCTATCCCAGTCCATCCATATTACTCTATCTTTAGCCACGTTTATACCAAAACACCTATCCCAGTCCGTCCTTATTCCTCTATCTTTGGCCACGTTTATATCAAAACGCCTATCCCAGTTCATCCTTATTACTCTATCTCTGGCCACGTGTATACCAAAACGCCTATCCCAGTCCTTCCAAATTACTCTATCTTTGGCCACGTTTATACCAAAACACCTATCCCAGTCCGTCCTTATTCCTCTATTTTTGGCCACGTTTATACCAAAACGCCGATCCCAGTCCTTCCTTATTACTCTGTCTTTGGCCACGTGTATACCAAAATGCCTATCCCAGTTCATCCTTATTACTCTATCTCTGGCCACGTGTATACCAAAATGCCTATCCAAGTCCTTCCTTATTACTCTATCTTTGGCCACGTTTATACCAAAACACCTATCCCAGTCCGTCCTTATTCCTCTATCTTTGGCAACGTTTATACCAAAACGCCGATCCCAGTCCTTCCTTATTACTCTGTCTTTGGCCACGTTTATACCAAAACGCCTATCGCAGTCCTTCCTTATTACTATATCTTTGGCCACGTTTATACCAAAACGCCTATCGCAGTCCTTCCTTATTACTCTATCTCTGGCCACGTGTATACCAAAACGCCTATCCAAGTCCTTCCTTATTACTCTATCTTTGGCCACGTTTATACCAAAACACCTATCCAAGTCCGTCCTTATTCCTCTATCGTTGGCCACGTTTATACCAAAACGCCGATCCCAGTCCTTCCTTATTACTCTGTCTTTGGCCACGTTTATACCAAAACGCCTATCGCAGTCCTTCCTTATTACTATATCTTTGGCCACGTTTATACCAAAACGCCTATCGCAGTCCTTCCTTATTACTCTGTCTTTGGCCACGTTTATACCAAAACGCCGATCCCAGTCCTTCCTTATTACTCTGTCTTTGGCCACGTTTATACCAAAACGCCTATCGCAGTCCTTCCTTATTACTCTATCTTTGGCCACGTTTGTACCAAAACGCCTATCGCAGTCCTTCCTTATTACTATATCTTTGGCCACGTTTGTACCAAAACACCTATCCCAATACTTCCTTATTACTCTATCTTTGGCCACGTTTATACCAAAACGCCTCTTCCAGTCCTTTCTTATTACTCTACATTTGGCCACGTTTATACCAAAACGCCTATCACAGTCCTTCCTTATTACTCTATCTTTGGCCACGTTTATACCAAAACGCCTATCGCAGTCCTTCCTTATTACTATATCTTTGGCCACGTTTATACCAAAACGCCTATCGCAGTCCTTCCTTATTACTATATCTTTGGCCACGTTTGTACCAAAACGCCTATCGCAGTCCTTCCTTATTACGATATCTTTCGCCACGTTTGTACCAAAACGCCTATCGCAGTCCTTCCTTATTACTATATCTTGGGCCACGTTTGTACCAAAACGCCTATCGCAGTCCTTCCTTATTACTCTATCTTTGGCCACGTTTATACCAAAACGCCTCTTCCAGTCCTTTCTTATTACTCTACCTTTGGCCACGTTTATACCATAACGCCTATCACAGTCCTTCCTTATTACTCTATCTTTGGCCACGTTTATACCAAAACGCCTATCCCAGTCCTTCCTTATTACTCTATCTTTGGCCACGTTTGTACCAAAACGCCGATCCCAGTCCTTCCTTATTACTCTATCTTTGGCCACGTTTATACCAAAACGCCTATCCCAGTCCTTCCTTATTACTCTACCTTTGGCCATGTTTATACCAAAACGCCTATCCCAGTCCTTCCTTATTACTCTATCTTTGGCCACATTTATACTAAAACACCTTTCCCAGTCCTTCCTTATTACTCTATCTTTGGTCACGTTTATACCAAAACGCCGATCTCAGTCCTTCCTTATTCCTCTATCTTTGGCCACGTTTATACCAAAACGCCGATCCCAGTCCTTCCTTATTACTCTGTCTTTTTCCACGTTTATACCAAAACGCCGATCTCAGTCCTTCCTTATTACTCTATCTTTGGCCACGTTTATACCAAAACGCCTATCCCAGTCCTTCCTTGTTCCTCTATCTATGGCCACGTTTATACCAAAACGCCTATCCCAGTCCTTCCTTATTACTCTATCTTTATCCACGTTTATACCAAAACGCCTCTTCCAGTCCTTTCTTATTACTCTACCTTTGGCCACGTTTATACCAAAACGCCTATCCCAGTCCTTCCTTATTACTCTATCTTTAGCCACGTTTATACCAAAACGCCGATCTCAGTCCTTCCTTATTACTCTATCTTTGGCCACGTTTATACCAAAACGCCTATCCCAGTCCTTCCTTGTTCCTCTATCTATGGCCACGTTTATACCAAAACGCCTATCCCAGTCCTTCCTTATTACTCTATCTTTATCCACGTTTATACCAAAACGCCTCTTCCAGTCCTTTCTTATTACTCTACCTTTGGCCACGTTTATACCAAAACGCCTATCCCAGTCCTTCCTTATTACTCTATCTTTAGCCACGTTTATACCAAAACGCCGATCTCAGTCCTTCCTTATTACTCTATCTTTGGCCACGTTTATACCAATACGCCTATCCCAGTCCTTCCTTGTTCCTCTATCTTTGGCCACGTTTATACCAAAACGCCGATCCCAGTCCTTCCTTATTACTATATCTTTGGCCACGTTTGTACCAAAACGCCTATCCCAGTCCTTCCTTATTACTCTATCTTTAGCCACGTTTATACCAAAACGCCGATCTCAGTCCTTCCTTATTACTCTATCTTTGGCCACGTTTATACCAAAACGCCTATCCCAGTCCTTCCTTGTTCCTCTATCTTTGGCCACGTTTATACCAAAACGCCTCTTCCAGTCCTTTCTTATTACTCTACCTTTGGCCACGTTTATACCAAAACGCCTATCCCAGTCCTTCCTTATTACTCTATCTTTAGCCACGTTTATACCAAAACGCCGATCTCAGTCCTTCCTTATTACTCTATCTTTAGCCTCGTTTATACCAAAACGCCGATCTCAGTCCTTCCTTATTACTCTATCTTTGGCCACGTTTATACCAAAACGCCTATCCCAGTCCTTCCTTGTTCCTCTATCTTTGGCCACGTTTATACCAAAACGCCTATCCCAGTCCTTCCTTATTACTCTACCTTTGGCCACGTTTATACCAAAACGCCTATCCCAGTCCTTCCTTATTACTCTATCTTTAGCCACGTTTATACCAAAACGCCTCTTCCAGTCCTTTCTTATTACTCTACCTTTGGCCACGTTTATACCAAAACGCCTATCCCAGTCCTTCCTTATTACTCTATCTTTAGCCTCGTTTATACCAAAACGCCGATCTCAGTCCTTCCTTATTACTCTATCTTTGGCCACGTTTATACCAAAACGCCTATCCCAGTCCTTCCTTGTTCCTCTATCTTTGGCCACGTTTATACCAAAACGCCTATCCCAGTCCTTCCTTATTACTTTACCTTTGGCCACGTTTATACCAAAACGCCTATCCCAGTCCTTCCTTATTACTCTATCTTTAGCCACGTTTATACCAAAACGCCGATCTCAGTCCTTCCTTATTACTCTATCTTTGGCCACGTTTATACCAAAACGCCTATCCCAGTCCTTCCTTGTTCCTCTATCTTTGGCCACGTTTATACCAAAACGCCGATCCCAGTCCTTCATTGTTCCTCTATCTTTGGCCACGTTTATACCAAAACGCCGATCCCAGTCCTTCCTTATTACTATATCTATCCACGAGAACGTTACGATGCACCTATCTCAGATCCCTCTTTATTCTTTACAGTTATGCTCTGGTACTTCTCTTACATCCTTTCTTAATTCGTCTATTTCTGCACCGGTCCGTTATGATACGCCAGTCTTAGAACCTTAGTTATCCTTCTATCTTTGTACATCTTCGATCATTTTCGCTTGTCTCATATCGGTTCTTATTTTCTCTTCCTTCTATTTCTCTACATATATGTTCCGTATGCGGCTTTCCAAACATATGGAATCTAAAAACAGACATTTTACGTCCTTCATAACATTGTTCTCGTGCTTTAAACAAGCTTCACACAGACACTACCAAAAGCATGGTTCAACATCACACTTCATAAGTAAAGACTGATTTATGTTATATTTAAACCCATATTGAATAAAAGGAATGTCTTGTCATACTGATATTATATATCTTGAATTGTGGCTGGTATAGAAGTTGAGAATTGTAAGTTCTCGCACACGATTTTTCAGTCAGGTTTTCATAATATAGACAACTTACCGTAAAGTAAACATGGCTGGGGTTACAGATAACCGCAGTTTTCGTCTTTAATATGTATTCAAAAGCAATTTCCTATATACAGTATTCAGAAATATCCTATATTTAAAGTAAATTATGGGATAAAGTTTTATTTTATACAGCAAATGTTTTTATTATTGTTAATTATTAAATTCCTTCTCTTAGTTCACACTCTCCTGATATATATCTTGTACTAATTTTCGAACGTTATTAAAATACATTTTTATTTATCCAACCAAGTTTAAACACATTTTTTTAACCTTAAGTGGATGACAATTGATGTTAATACAGTGTTTTCAAGTATTATACAATTATTAAAATATAAAATTTGTGGGGTCCAGCCGGATTCGAACTGAGAATCATCATGTCCAAAGTCTAGCGCACTGCGCCAATTTTCCCATACCTAGAAATATATTTGTGAAAGATGTTTATGAATTCCCCTCCCCCCATCTGGTTGTAGTCAAATCCTCCATTGTGGAACTTAAACTGTTGCCATGGTTACCACACAATAGCATAAATAGTACTCTAGGGTAACTAAAATAAAGTTTTTCTGGGTTAACCTCAGTAAGAATTTACATATTTTGTTTTTTTATTATTACTTGTTACTTCTAGGCTAAGTATTTTAAGTATAAAACACCACTAGTAATTAAACATGTATAATATTTATCAATTAGTAATTTTTTTTAAATATCATTATTTACTGGTTTAAAAAACAGTTAGCTATCTTAAACCTTGGAAAACGTAGATTATTATGTTAAATTTAAAAGGAGGTTTTATAAATATTATAAATTGTAAAAATGATTTTCCTGCAATGTAAAAGAGTTACAGTAGTAAATAATGTAACAATTTACTTTTTTAAACTACTGATTTTAAAAGTTTAAAGTTTTTAAAGTTTAAACTACTGATTTTAAAAGATGTTTAGTTTTTAGAAGACAGTTTTTTTAAAACGTTTTACATGATAATGTTAAAAGTACAGATCCGGTCAATTCCAGTATATATGGACCTATTTGGCATCCACGATCACACCATTGGAATCTGTACGACTAAACGTTAACAAATATTGAGCAGAATTGCAAGGTAGAAGTTGCGAGTCCGTCGTACGGATAGATCGAGCAGCGGAGATGAATTTTCTTGTCACGTTCCAGGTCTAGCCGATATTGACAGGACGTCGAATTGAGGATTCGATTATTTCCCAACCACCCGAACGACCAGATAAAACGTCGGACAGTTTCTTGCTAGTTTCGTACGTTTCTCCTGAATTTGGTCATCGTTAGGCTAAATGGATTTATTTTACCAGTAGGTCTCTCTTTCCTTCTCTCTTTTCACGCACGCTTGGGTTTTAGTCTGTGAAAGAGAGGGATAGAAAGAAAGAGAGCGAGGGTGTGTCTGCATCTAAGAGAGAGAGAGAGAGAGAGAGAGACAGAGATGGACAGACAGAGAGAGTTGTGTCATTGGGTGTGTGATTATTGCGTGTGTGTGAAAGAGTGTGTGTGTGTTTGTGTGTTTGTGTGTGTGTATGTGTATGTGTGTGTGTGTGTGTGTGTGTGTGTGTGTGTGTGTGTGTGTGTGTGTGTTGCAACGGGGTGAAAGACCGTCGCAAGTGGGAAATAAGTAATTTCCTGTTTTTTAGAAATAAAGCTGTTTTTAAAATAATCAAGTAGGGAATTATACAATTATTAAAGAGGGAAAAATTAAATAAAACAGTAAATAGAATAGTTAAGCTAAATTAAAGAATGTTATAAAATAAATTTGTAATAACTAACTAAATTTGAACATCGACAGTGAAGCGAAAAAATTCTAAGTGCCTAAAAAAGCTATTTTTCGAACCAAACCACGTAGAACTTTCATCGACATTTCAAAAGAACCACAATAACCTAGAATGAACATTAAAGAAAACAGAATTCAAAAAACTTAAGAAACAAAAAAGTTACAGCCGTTTAAATAAAATAGACATTTTTCAGTGTTCTAAAATTAATTATCAAACTATGCAAGCTAAAACAGATTCGTTGCCCGACTTGCCTGTACAAGGAATAAATCGAGCGATAGCAAACTTGCAGGCGGGGTGCGGTAGGTTAAATTCACCGCTATATATACTTGGTCTCTAAGCTTTTAGAGACAGTCTGTAAAAATTTTCTAACACGAGGTGCCGCGGGACGCTATGCTGGACCGCGAGTAGAGACCGTCAGCAGGCCAGATGGACAATAACCTCAGCGCTTTCGACATCCAGGACCACCAAGGATGAAGGATCCAGACTCAGCCTCCAGGACGCTCGAATAGAGGGAATCCACCACCGACGAACCAGGGATGGCGACTTCCGGTGTCCAAGGACCAGGGAATCCAGACGAGGGACCCCAAGGACCGGCAAGAACATCTTTGGCAAGTCATTTTCTTTATTCGAAATCAGTCACGTCAAATTTAGTTAGTTAATTTTATTAAATTCAAACAAATTTGCAAGCTTAAAACAATGACTTCACTCTTTATAAAATTTAAATAAATTGTATGCTAAGTAAATGAATTTATGTGCTCAGAATATTTAAAATAATGAATATTAAAATTACAAAAGGTTTTTGGCCATAAGCCGTTTGTTTAAAGAAAATGAGAAATTTTCAAATATTATAAATTTAAAAGTTAAAGGTTACAAAATATGAATTTACCAATTCCATATAGGAGATAAAATATTATTATGTGTAATTTTGAAAATAATTTTATGTTATGTCTATGTTATTAATCTATATGCAAAGTATAATTTTTCAAAGCATAAGAAACGAGAAGTAACTCAGTGAATTGTTTTGCTAATATAATTGTGTAATACTTTAAAAGATAAATTTTCTTTTCTATTTCAATAAATAGAGTTAAATATGTCATAAAAATCAACATTATTTGCATTCCATCCTGTGTCAAATAACCAATAAAAACTGTTTAGCTTTTTCCAACTAATATAAAAATGATTATCAAATCAGTAAACAAATTTAATTAAATTTCATTAAATGGCAATAGATAAAGCCTAATGTTTTAAAGAGTTTCGCTCTACTAATTTCATGAGCTAGTCTATAGATTAGTTGGTTTTTTGTAATAAAAGTCCAGAGATTTATCTACTGGCAGATTGTGTTTAAGAGGACACAGGAGCCTTTTAAAATAGGTATTTTTAAGCACAATCATATTTTGCACGTTCCCTTGCTGCTTCTGCAGATCATCATCAGGTGGTAAGACTCTGTGTTTTTTTAAGTGTATTATTCTAAATGTGTTTCTTTCCAGCTGATTATTATTTTGACATGTGTGACTATACTGAGACCATACACAATTGATAAACTTGTTTAGGAGGGTTTATATGTATTTTAAATAGTAGTCAGCGGAAATAGGCTTGTTGTGGGTTTGGCCCTACGAGCAGGAAACATACACTTAACTCTGGGAGTTTAGCACGGTTTTACCAGCAGGGTGATAGGCAGAGTTTTGGTTGTTTATAAATATGTTTTCTTGTAAACAATTAAATTTTAGTATTCTGCAAGAAAGGATTTAAACAACAGCAAGCAGACGACCGCGTGGAGCTGCGGTGGTAGGGACGGTAGAGGTGAGAAGGTAGGGGGACGTTGCAGAATTGGCGCCCGGACGGTAGGGATTTTGAACAGGTTCCCTATATCAAAATTGAATAATTAAATAATAGAAATGAATCGAGATAGTTTAAATCAATGAAGTCAAAATGTTTTAAATAATGTAATTAAATTTTTAAATAATAATATAAATTGAACAAATCCAAGAGCGTAAAAATAAAATAAATAAATAAATAAATTTGAATAAAAATTTAGTCGAAAGAGCGGGTAGGAACCATCTGGCCTAAACCAAATCGAAAAGAAAGGAATAAGTACATAAATAAATAATTGAATATTAAATAGTAAATCAAAATGTCAAAACCCGAGATAGATAAATTGATGGCCTATTTCAAGGCAAAGGAGGAAAAAGACAAAGAAGAGCGAGAGAAAGAGAAGGCGGAAGCAAGACAAAGAGAGAAAGAGAGAGATGAAAAAGAGAAGCGATTGAGAGAGGAGGAGAGACAATTGAGAGAGAAAGAGAAGGAGATAGAAAAACAATTGAGAGAGAAAGAGAAGGAGGAAGCAAGACAAAGAGAGAAAGAGAGAGATGAAAAAGAGAAACGAATGAGAGAGGAAGCAGAACAAAGAGCGAAGGAGAGAGAAGACAAAGAAAAACAATGGAGAGAGGAGGAGAAACAATTGAGAGAGAAAGAGAAGGAGGTAGAAAAACGATGGAGAGAGGAAGAGAAACAGTTGAGAGAGAAAGAGAAGGCGGAAGAGAAACGATTAAGAGAGGAAGAGAGACAACTGAGAGAGAAAGAAAAAGCCGAAGAGAAAATGGAAAGACAAAGGTTATGGGAGGCTTTCCAATTAAAATTCGAAGACTATCAAAAAGAAAATGAGACTAAGACAAGTCATATATATGAAAAGTTAAGCGAACATGAGACAGAAATAGAGAGACTGAAAACTAAAACGGAAACAAAAACGGCTAAATTAAACGAGAAAGTACAGGATATCCAAGAGGACATTAAATCAGTAAAGCAACAAGTCGCAAAGGTAAAGCAAACCGCTGGAGCGGGAATAGTAACACAAGTTTGCTTACCAAGGGTAATAGACAGGAACGGGGAGGCCACGTACCGTAGGATTGAGTTCTGGGGGAATGACAAGGAAGATCCAATGACATTCCTAGGGGAAATAGAAGATCTATTTTCTGAAATAGACAATACTATGGACGAGACTGCAAAACTAAGAATTGTAGAGCGATATTTGAAAGGGGCAGCGGATGCATGGTGGAAAGCCATAAAAAACAATACAGAAACTTATTCTGAATTCAGGCAGGAATTCACGGAGCATTTCTGGAGTTATCGCCAGCAGGATAGGGTACGCAGACAGATAAATCAAGGGCGCTACCATAATAATGGACCATACTCTATGGCAGAGTATTTTATTATGATGGTAAACAGGGCGAAAAACTTAGACCCGATAATCCCAGAGAACCATCTCATTTTCATGTTAATGAAACACTTTGGGAGTAACGTTCAGCTAGCTAGTGTGGAGAACCCCACAAGTAACATCAAACAAGCGATAGTTTTCCTACAACAGCTAGACAGCGTTACTGATAACGGCAATGGTAATGGGATCGCTCCAAGAAGTCAACAGAGGCAGGTTGCTCCAAACCAACAACCTAACCCTAACCCAAGGTCCCATGGTGATACCGCAAAATACCAAGATACCAAGTATCCTAGAAACCCTCATCCTAAATCGCCTATCCCCGGACCAAGCGACCACAAGCCAAAAAACTAAATATAAGGATCTCTGGCAACAATCAGGGAGATAAGTTAACCAGGTTAGAGATCCGAAGCAATAAGGAGCCAAAAATAATTCAGAGCGAGAGACCGAAGGAAAAGCCGGTTTACCATCATAATAAGATCAGGCTAGGCGGTTTTTCCATGTCTATTAGGGACGATTTGTTAGAGGAAAGAATTGACTCGGTTATAACACTAGAGAATATAGACCAGTGTCCAGTGATAGAGTGCGAAATTAAAGACCATAAGTTAATTGCACAAGTTGATACAGGTGCCCAAATGTCTGTGATTAAAACAGAAAAATACATAGCCCTAAAACAAAACGGGAATTTATTCTATGAGCTACCTATAGCTAATGTAGCGATAGTCACAGCATTAGGGTCAACCTGTAAACGAGTCAAGTTACAAACGATGCTACCTCTAACATTAAACGGACACACAAAGGAATTTGTTTTCTTGATTGTGGACAATCTACGGGTTGACCTCATCTTGGGAGCAAATACTTTGTGTGCGTTAAAAGCCCGGATAAACATGGAGAGATCGTTCATGACGTATGAAATTGATGGATATCTGCTGCACCAGGAGTTTCTTGTATCGAATAATAATAAAAATAATATAAAACAAGAGATAGGATGTAATAAAATTAATAAAATAACAAACAAAAATACTAACAAAAATGTAATATGTTCCGACGTTACAAGCGGGGAACAGGAAATAAATATAATAGATTCGTCTTTTATAGACGGGAAAATTAACGACGGCGAATTAACACCTGTAGAGCCGACATTGGAGTGCCCGATAGTGAATAGCGTGCAGAAGGGGCTGTTCACGGGCAAGGATCAGGAAGATGGGTCCTTGTGCGAGTTAGGCGATGACAAACCAAAAAATAAACAAATACGAAACAAAAATATAACTAAAAATGTAAAATGTTCCACTGATACAAGCGGGGAACAAAAAATAAAATTAAAACAATTGTCAACGAATAACGTTAAGAACGAGGTTACCAAAAATTTAAATAACAAATTGTGCGAAAATTCGAGGAAGAGTGAATTATTAAACTGTGAAAGAAAGGAATCAAGTAAGCTAACGGGATTAAACAAAGCAAAAAATGGGTTAACCAAACCTACAACAAACAAATTAAATAATGACGAGGGAGGATTCAACGAATTAAATAAAAATGGCTACAAGCCGAAACAAATAAAATTCCAACAAGTTAGGGAAAGACCTAATTGTCGGGAAACAAATCCGTTAGACTTAACAAGAATTCCAAAGCACTTTAATTCTAATCAATCTTGCTTGAAAACGAAGTCCAAATTGTTCACTAAAAATAAATTTAGAAGTAAATCTCACCAGTATAAAAATTATCAAAATAAACCAAGTAAAAATAAATCAAAAATAAAAATAAAATACAGGAATTACGCACAATGGCGTAACACAAAACGCCGAAAGAAAACCAGAACGCGTAAAACATATCTAAAAATAAATACGATTAAGTTGGAAAATACAAATAATCATTGCATTTTAAACAAACAAGAAATGTCGAAGTTACAAGAATTGATAAACAATTATTCAGACGTGTTTAATGAAAAACCAGGTAGATCAAATAAATATAAACATGCGCTCAAAATTAAGGAAGGCACAACTTTTGTGAACAGGAACTATCCTATTCCAATGAACTTCCGCAAACAGGTTCAGGAAGAAATCGACAAAATGCTCCGATATGACATAATTGAGAGGTCAAGGACGCCGTATGTTAATCCTATGGTTGTTGTCATAAAATCAGACAATACAGTTCGACTTTGTTTAGACGCTAGGAAGTTAAACGAGATAACTGTACCCGATTATGAGAGTGCACCTAGTATAGACGACATCCTAAGAAAAGGAAGGAATAAACGGTATATTACAAAAATTGATATGACATCCAGTTTTTGGCAAGTGCCATTGACACACGATTCCAAGAAATATACCGGCTTTTTATTCGACAATAAGGTGTACAATTTTAAGGTCGTTCCATTCGGGTTACAGAATTCTCTAGCGGCCCTAGTAAGAACAGTCGATTTGACACTTGGCGTGGAGTTAAGCGACAACATATTAGCCTATGTTGACGACTTGTTATGTCTATCGGAGACATTTGAAGAACACCTCGAGCACTTGCGTATAATATTTTCCAAATTCAGGGAGGGAAATTTAACAATAAATCCCAATAAGACATTGTTCTGCCAACAGGAAGTGAAGTTTTTAGGGTACATTTTTGACCAGAAAGGGGTAAAAACTGACCCAGATAAGCTCCAAGCGATTCGCGATTTTCCTAGTCCTAAGAATAAGAAACAACTACAATCATTCTTAGGATTTGTGAATTATTATTCGCGATTCACAAGTCGATACGCCCGAGAAACTTCACCCCTGTTGAAGCTATTAAGAAAGGGACAACCCTGGGTTTGGGATATAGAAATGCAAGATGCATTTAGGAATGTAAAAAACCTGTTTGTGGAAGCAGTTACTTTGACACATCCGGTGGAAGGTCGGGGAACGTTTTTACAAACTGATGCGAGCGATAACGCTATAGCAAGTCAGCTGTACCAGGAAGACCAACAGGGCAGGTTACAAGTAATTGGATTTGTATCGAGAACACTGAAACACGCGGAATTAGGGTATACAGTGTGCGAAAAGGAGCTTTTGGCAATAGTGCATGGCCTAAAGAAGTTTCGGCCATTGATAGTAGGGGCCCCATTAACTATCATTACAGACAACAAAGCACTAAAGTTTCTCTATTCATGCAACTATACCAATGCACGCATAACTAGGTGGATTCTCGCGATACAGGAATATCAGCCAAAAATGAGACACTGTCCAGGTAAAGAAAACGTTCCTTGCGACACCATAAGTCGGATGTATCAAAGTAATACAGGAAATAATAGCGGGCAAAAGGGATTAAATATAGTTAAAATAGGACAAATTAAGGTAGAATGCCCTACAATAATACAAAAGATGTTTAAAGAAATGAGACAAGTCCAGGAGCAAGAACCTGAACTTTCTCATATAATAAATCACATAAATCAGTTTAATTATTATAAAATATGTAACAATATATTATGTAAAATTGTAAACAATAGAACGAAGGTTGTGATGCCAAAGCAAAATATCGTTCCATTTATAGAGCATGTACACAAACAATATGCACATTTAGGTAGAAATAAAATTGTCAAAATGATAAACAAACATGTTTACATTAAAAATATACATCAACAAGTCATAGATGTCATTCGGAAATGTCGGATCTGCCAGTTTGCAAAAGTAACAAATCGATATTTGCAAGCAAGGACTAAACCCATTTTAACACAACAGCCGGGAGAGATTGTTGCTGTCGATTTTTTAGGACCTTTGCCCCGGAGCACAGGAGGTGCAAGACACATTTTAGTGGTTGTAGACGTATTCTCGAAATTAGTAAAATTATATGCAGTTAAGCGCCCAAATACGACGAGTACAATCGCCAAACTGTCGCATTATTTTCAGACAATAGGGAAGCCTAGGCGAATACTCTCAGATTTCGGATCGGCTTTTACGTCCCGACAATGGAATTTATGGATGCGCGACAACAGTGTTGAGCATACATTAATTCCGGTCAGGCATCCACAGGTAAACCATGCCGAGAGGATAAACCGAGATCTGGGCAGGATTCTTAGGACCTATTGTCATGAAGCGCAGTCATCATGGATGAGATATCTGCCATATATGGAACAGGTAATTAACATAACTCCCCATGAAGTAACTGGATATTCACCTATCCAGGTACACCATGGGGAAGTACCGATATATATATGGGAGAGATTTCTGCCAGATGATTGTAGAAATGCGGAACAAGCGACACAAAGACAAACATTACAAAATGTATTCGATCGTATAAGGACAGTGGGAGAAAGACGGGCTGCTATGAAAAATATAAACTGCCGAGAAACGTCGTTTCAACCGGGCGATTTAGTCCTAATCACTAGGCACAATAGATCGGATGTGTCTAAGAATGAGACAGAAAAGCTGTTGTTAAGGTACCAAGGTCCTTATAAAATTAAAAGGAAAATGGGTCGAAAAACCTACCAAATTGCAAACATGGTTACAGATAAAATCCGAGGCATCTATGACATAAAAGATATTAAAAAGTTTTATGAATGAGTAAAAAATATTTTAAAACTAAATACTATTAAGAAAGGCAGTACAAATAAACAACCGCTGTACTGTTAAATAAACCAGAATTGTCTAGGTTGAAATAATTCAAAATAAAGTATCCAGATGTTTGAATGAAAGACCCACCGAGTCGAACAAATGTAAACAAAGGCTCAAGGTTAAGGGCAATCACTTGTGTTTGTAAACACAGCCGCAAGGAAATATCCGGTGGACGGGCGGGGAACGAGTTTATGAAAACATTCCTTGCAACAAAATAAGCCGGACGTACCAAAATGTATTTAAAACAGGACAAAGTCAATAAGATGTTCTACGGAATTTCCAAAATGTTTAATGGGAAAGTTTAAGGGATAAGAAGCAAAATCAGGAACAATAACTTGACTTGTTACAATTAATCAAATCAACTGTGTCAACAATTATAAAATATCTTGTAATGTATTCTGTAAAATTGTATATGATGTTAAAAACATTAAGAAGCGTTATGACGAGTAAAGGGATTCTAGAATGTGACCCTTACACTTATCGTAATCCTAAAAGTACAGAAATGCCTAATTAGAATATTGTTCAATAATAGAACCAGTACGCGAGCGATAAACTAAGTCAGGCAGGAATTAAATTGTCAGGATGATTAATAAACTGATTTAACGTAAAGACAAGAATAAGCAGTAATTGAACAAGGCTAAATCTAGACTTTAAGATTAGCTACGTATTTGTAAAGGGACGAATGTTAAAATTTAAAACAAACTATTTAATAACTAAACCAACATTACAAAAGTATTATTCAGGAAGTCTTTGTGGATATTGAGCAAACATTGCCGAGCTACATCCACTGCTTAAATCAAACAAGCGGGTTAAATCAAGCAACAATCAGAGAGATAGCAGGCGAATCTTAATGACTTGTACAACATATACGCGGACAGACTTTTGCAAAATCAAACAAGAAATTTGTGTGCATGAAATAGTGGGTCGTTAGATCAGACTATCACTGTACAATATAGAACAAGAAAACTTGTGTACTGACGATCAAGGTCGCAACAATAGAAACTTTGCATGAATAACAGAAGCAATCAGGATTTATCAAGTGGACTTCGATAATCTGGACACAAGCCAGTTTTATAAACTGTACAATCCAAAGATAGAGAATTTAAAAGGCAAGTTTCGTTCCGTTTTAATATGATAAGTAGAATTGTTGTCGTATTTTACTAGAATGTTTACAAGCCAGCTCATTGACCTTGCCAGGTAGTTTGGAATGTAGAATCCACGCAATAGTTAGCCGCTAGGAAAGGTTTATCGGAAAGTAAACAAATTAAACTCGATAAACTGTACTACCACAGCTGACACAATAATACGTAATAGTTAAGATATAAAAGGAATATGTTTAAAAAATAGTATTGTAAGATTAGTTAGGTTTTTAATTGCAAGTCATTGTTTTTAAAGCCATAACTAGTAAAATGAAATTGACGTGGTAAATATATAAAGGAAATGACAGCCATTAGTGCGGTGAATAATGTGTAATTTGACAAAATAAAAGTTAGTGTAAACAAAAGTGACTAATAAATTGCTAATTGACTTGTGTTTGAAGTGTTTCAGGGTGAAAACTTCCCAAGAGACAAGAGAATAATAATAAGAAAATTTTGTAATAGAATAAGATAGTTTAAGTAATAATAAGATAAGGAATTGGTAAAAAACATTTTAACAGAGTAAAACATTTTTAACCTCTCAAACGGGGAAATTGCAACGGGGTGAAAGACCGTCGCAAGTGGGAAATAAGTAATTTCCTGTTTTTTAGAAATAAAGCTGTTTTTAAAATAATCAAGTAGGGAATTATACAATTATTAAAGAGGGAAAAATTAAATAAAACAGTAAATAGAATAGTTAAGCTAAATTAAAGAATGTTATAAAATAAATTTGTAATAACTAACTAAATTTGAACATCGACAGTGAAGCGAAAAAATTCTAAGTGCCTAAAAAAGCTATTTTTCGAACCAAACCACGTAGAACTTTCATCGACATTTCAAAAGAACCACAATAACCTAGAATGAACATTAAAGAAAACAGAATTCAAAAAACTTAAGAAACAAAAAAGTTACAGCCGTTTAAATAAAATAGACATTTTTCAGTGTTCTAAAATTAATTATCAAACTATGCAAGCTAAAACAGATTCGTTGCCCGACTTGCCTGTACAAGGAATAAATCGAGCGATAGCAAACTTGCAGGCGGGGTGCGGTAGGTTAAATTCACCGCTATATATACTTGGTCTCTAAGCTTTTAGAGACAGTCTGTAAAAATTTTCTAACACGAGGTGCCGCGGGACGCTATGCTGGACCGCGAGTAGAGACCGTCAGCAGGCCAGATGGACAATAACCTCAGCGCTTTCGACATCCAGGACCACCAAGGATGAAGGATCCAGACTCAGCCTCCAGGACGCTCGAATAGAGGGAATCCACCACCGACGAACCAGGGATGGCGACTTCCGGTGTCCAAGGACCAGGGAATCCAGACGAGGGACCCCAAGGACCGGCAAGAACATCTTTGGCAAGTCATTTTCTTTATTCGAAATCAGTCACGTCAAATTTAGTTAGTTAATTTTATTAAATTCAAACAAATTTGCAAGCTTAAAACAATGACTTCACTCTTTATAAAATTTAAGTAAATTGTATGCTAAGTAAATGAATTTATGTGCTCAGAATATTTAAAATAATGAATATTAAAATTACAAAAGGTTTTTGGCCATAAGCCGTTTGTTTAAAGAAAATGAGAAATTTTCAAATATTATAAATTTAAAAGTTAAAGGTTACAAAATATGAATTTACCAATTCCATATAGGAGATAAAATATTATTATGTGTAATTTTGAAAATAATTTTATGTTATGTCTATGTTATTAATCTATATGCAAAGTATAATTTTTCAAAGCATAAGAAACGAGAAGTAACTCAGTGAATTGTTTTGCTAATATAATTGTGTAATACTTTAAAAGATAAATTTTCTTTTCTATTTCAATAAATAGAGTTAAATATGTCATAAAAATCAACATTATTTGCATTCCATCCTGTGTCAAATAACCAATAAAAACTGTTTAGCTTTTTCCAACTAATATAAAAATGATTATCAAATCAGTAAACAAATTTAATTAAATTTCATTAAATGGCAATAGATAAAGCCTAATGTTTTAAAGAGTTTCGCTCTACTAATTTCATGAGCTAGTCTATAGATTAGTTGGTTTTTTGTAATAAAAGTCCAGAGATTTATCTACTGGCAGATTGTGTTTAAGAGGACACAGGAGCCTTTTAAAATAGGTATTTTTAAGCACAATCATATTTTGCACGTTCCCTTGCTGCTTCTGCAGATCATCATCAGGTGGTAAGACTCTGTGTTTTTTTAAGTGTATTATTCTAAATGTGTTTCTTTCCAGCTGATTATTATTTTGACATGTGTGACTATACTGAGACCATACACAATTGATAAACTTGTTTAGGAGGGTTTATATGTATTTTAAATAGTAGTCAGCGGAAATAGGCTTGTTGTGGGTTTGGCCCTACGAGCAGGAAACATACACTTAACTCTGGGAGTTTAGCACGGTTTTACCAGCAGGGTGATAGGCAGAGTTTTGGTTGTTTATAAATATGTTTTCTTGTAAACAATTAAATTTTAGTATTCTGCAAGAAAGGATTTAAACAACAGCAAGCAGACGACCGCGTGGAGCTGCGGTGGTAGGGACGGTAGAGGTGAGAAGGTAGGGGGACGTTGCAGTGTGTGTGTTTGTATTTAAACTATATATATTTATATATGTATCTATGTATTTAAACTATATATATCTATACATTTATTTTAAAAATACTAACTAGAATATACAAGTACATCACAGTGTATAAACCGAATGCTGTTTTATAAAACAGTATTTGATTTTGTACTAATCAACTATTATACTGTATACCTACTTTATTTTTATTGTTTTAAATTCAAATCTGTTCTGAAGGAATATTTTGAAGGTATATTTATATGTATAGATAATGCCCAATTCCTGAAGAATTACTAAAGCAACTTACAAAATAAAGAGGTTATGTTTCTATTACGACTAATTGTCTTAGTTTTATCCAGTATTTATGTTATTGCCATTGAAAAGTGAATAAGTTTAAAACGTATTTTTTAATAATATTCTAGGTGCTTTTAAATAAATTTAATGTTTATATTATTCACTTTAAAAACATTGTCGCTTAGTGACTAAGTGCCACCTTAGTAATTTACAAGACGATTCCCGGACTGGGGGGGGGGTCCTGAATAGTCTATTAAAAATCCTGAATTAGACGAAGACACACACACACACACACACACACACACAAGCACCCAAGCAACACACACACAAATATATATAAACAATAAGTAGATCATAGAGAGAATCCGTATATGTACATTTCCGCCAGGTATATATATTTTCGCCTCGTGTATATAAATTTACTGTACACTTCAAATGTGAATCTACACGAGTTCCAAAGGGATGATTTGGGTAAAAATGTCAGAAGTCAAAAAATGGCTGGAAAATTACCACTTGGGGGTTTTCGAAATTGCTGAATCCAATGTCGTCACCGAAAGTGAGATGCACTTCTGTGGTTCTACGCGAATACTAAAGGTATAAATGGGGGCGAAAATATCAGGTGCCAAAAAATCGCTGGAAAATAACCACTCGCGGGTTTTCGAGGAAACTGAATTCAATTTGATCATTGAAAATCACGAGGGATATACTGGTGAGGTCAAATGCGAGGAGGTACCTAAATGATGAATAGGGGTAAAAATGTCAGATGCCAAAGAATCGTTGGAAAATGGGGGTTTTGAGGAGGCTGAATCCAATGCTGCCATCGGAAGTCAGCGGGTATGGATGGATGTGGTCTTATGTGAGTGCCAAATGGGTGTCAGAAGTCAAGAAATTGACTGAAAACCTACCACTCGGTATTTTTAAGGTCGCTGAGTCCAATGTTGTCATCGGGAGACACTGACGATGGATAGATGTGGCTCTACGCGACTACTTGGAGTAAAAACAGCTAAATCTATAAAATAGTTTGAAAATGAACAATTGAAACTTTTTAAGTGTGACAAAACCAATGTCACTGGGGTTGCACTGGAGTGACTCTACTTATGTACCAAAAGGGTGAATCGGTTTAAAAATGACTAAAGCTGAAACTTCGGCTGAAAATTGTTACAGGAGGTGTTTTTAGGGAACTGAGTTTAATACCGTAATCGAAGGTCAACGGATATGCACTTGTTTGGCTCTATGGGGATAGCAAGGAGGTAAATTGAAGTGAAAAATGCCAGAAGCTATGAAATTTTCTAGTAAATGATCATTCGGCGGATTTAGAGATTTCTAAGTCTAATGCAGTCGTTAAAGGTCAACGGGGGTGCACAGGTGTGGCTCTACAGGAGTAACAGTTTGTTGAATTGTGATATAAAATATAAGAAGTCAAAGAATCGCTAGAAATACTTGTTTGGGCGTTTTAGAGCGATTATAGCCTACAATCACAATCGAAAGTCCGGTGATGCAAGCCAGTATGGCTCTATGGCAACGAAATGTTAGTGCTTTGAGGATCAAATATGTCAGAAGCAAATAACACCGCTAGAAAATTATCACTCGGTGGTTTCTGAGCGTTCTGAGTTCTATGCCGTAATCGAATGTCAACGAGATAGCACGGATTTGTCTCTGCAGGAGTAGCAAAGAGAGAATTTTAGAATAAATGTTTTAGAATAAATGAGTTTAAGAGATCGCTATAAAATTATCACTCGGGGTATTTTAGGGATTTCTGAGTTTAACCCTAGCGCCAAAGATGTCCAGGCACACTCTAGGGTTGGGACTGCGGGTGTCGTCGTGGTTTAACTAAAGTGAAACTTGCCAGAATCTAAAATATTACCCATAAATGGTTTCGAAGGTCCCGAGTTTAATGTATAAGTTACCTTCTGTTCCAGTTTGATATTTATGCAAAAATGATTTTTTTTCTTTAAATTTGTATTTTGTCAACCTAATTGTCATAGATTTTTTTTTCATTTTTCCGTACTAAACGATTATGTTATTCATTTTCTCATTCTTCTTCGGGTAATTCATTTCTTCCGTTTTCTTCTCTTTTCGCGTTATGTTCTTTTGTTCTTTAAAAAAGGATGGTATAGTTAGCGGTGACAGTGAAATGACATTCAACAATCCGTTAAAATAGAAATTCTGATCCCTCCGACTACTTCTAAGACAGGTAAACATATTTCCTCTACTCTTTTGTTGATTCATATTGCACGTTGATCTTAGGTTACGATATTCTAAACCAAGAGTAACTTTAACGTCTATGGTAATGCATAGAGTCGCATAGTCAATAGAGTTGCATAAAAACTGTTTCAAGTACGGTGATAATTGGTACGGAAACAAATACAGTAGAACCTCGATAATTCGTGGTAGGTGGGACCAAGTCGAATCGAAAACCAAAAAACTCGGTTTATAGAACTTTATTGATTACAGTACTTACATAAAATAATGTTGCTTTGGAATACATTGTTCATCACGGTTGCTAAATTGTTTTGGAAAGGTTATTATGTGTCTTCTGCGTTTGCTAATCTGATTGTTTTCGTGCTACGATATCGCTTAGTCGTCTTAGCAGAAGTGCATCTGTTATAGTGGTGTCTATTGTTCAATATAGAGTAATGCAGTTTCCAAGGCAGTCGTTTCTTCACGGTGAGTGACTTTATCTTCTTTTGTACTGACTCGGTCGAACCATCATCGTCATTATCGTCATCATTATCTTCAGTAGTTTTTTGTACCATTTCAATAATCGTAACATCTGTTATCTCAACTTGTAGACGTCGGAGTTTTCATAACCTGGGAGTTTCTTGATAAGAAATGTCGAATATGTTTCTATTTGCGGATGAATAACACAGCCAACAGTTTTATTAAGACTCAGGATTATACAGTCTGACTCAGTATACAGTACACAACTCGCTTGACTGTAACTTTTTAGAAAGCTTTTTTTATTTTATATATATATATATATATATATATATATATATATATATATATATATATATCAGAACATGAGGATCCATCGGCTGCGTTAGGCTTGTAATATTGCGGGAAGATATAAAGCTAGGATATCATCAGAGCATATTTGATCTTCAACGGGATGCGGCGGTGCTTTGTCTAACAGTAAAATACCCTTCCGTGATAAATTCCTTGCTTTTAAAAACTTTTCAGTTTCGCGCACAAACTCATTAAAAACACTCTTTCAATATCTCTCTATAAAACCCATCAGCACTTCAGTTATTATATGAAACAGGGTATGCTGGTAGGAGGTCTTTACGTACCTATTATCCTAGGTCATTCGTAAGTAGCCGTTTTTACGTATGCATTGTTTTAGGTCATGCATTAGTAGATGTCGGAGTTATTTCCTTAGTTCATTGATTGAGGTCTTTACGTAACTATTGTCTTAGGTCATGGGTCGATAAACGTTGCTACGTAGCTATTGTGATGGCGTATGCATTGGTAGCTGTCTTTACGGAGCTACTGTTATAAGGTATGCATTGGTAGCTGTCTTTACGTAGCTATTGTGATAGGGTATGAATTGGTACCTGTCTTAACGGAGTTATTGTGATAGGGTATGGATTAATATAGGTCTTTTTGTAACTACTGCCTTAGGTCATGCATTAGTAGATGTCTATACGTAGCTATTGCCTTTGGTCATGCATTGATAGAAGTCTTTACGTAATTATATACTTAGGTCATGGATTGGTGACAGTTTTTAAGTAGCTATTGTGATAGGGTATGCATTTGTAGCTGTCTTTATGGAGCTATTGTGATACGCTATGCATTGGTTGCTGTCTTAACGTAGCTATTGGGATAGGGCATGCTTTGATAGCTGTTTTACGTAGATATTGTGATAGGGTATGAATTGGTAGCTGTATTCACGGAGCTATGGTGATAGGTTATGCATTGATATAGGACTTTACGTAATTATTGTCTTAGGTCATGAATTGGTAGATGTCTATACCTAGCTATTGCTTTAGGTCATGCATTGGTAGCTGTCTTTAGGGAGCTATTGTGATAGGGAATGCATTGACAGCTGTCTTCACGCAGCTGTTGTGATAGGTTATGCATTGATATAGGTCTTTACGTATAGGTCTCTTGTACATAGATTTTGAACAAATAAGAGTCAAGGATAATAAAAAATAATACAAAAATAAATACATAAATAAGAAATAGTTTATAATAAAGGGTAAATAATAAAAAAATATAAGGGAAAAGTAATAGAAAATAAATAAAAAAAAGTAATAAAAAATAATAAAAAAAATTAAAAAAAATAAAAAAGGGATAAAATATAGATGAAAAATAAAAAAAATAATAAAAAAAAGTAATAGAAAATAAAGGATTAGCCGGGGAGTTTGGAGGATGACGGGCAACAGTTCTCAGTATCTTGGTTAAAATCTGAAAAACAAAATCTCCTTTAGAAAAATAAGATAAATATAAGTTAAAATAATTGCATATAAACAAAATATAACAATGTCGAAGTCCAACATCGATAAATTATAAGTTTTGTGAAAAACCAATTAGGAAAAATAAACAAGAAAGATAAAAAAAACACAAGAAATAGAGAAAAAAAGAAAGAAAAGGAGTTAAAAAAACAAGGAAGATGGTTAGGAAATGATGCTAAGGAAAGACGAAAACTAGAAGAATAGAGAAAAGAAATAACGTAAAGTAGTTAGAAAAACAAGAAAGATAAAAGAAACACAACTAGAATACGATGAAAGGAAGAACGATACGTGCTAGTATCTTGCGTGCAAAACTGATGCGTGTTAGTAAGTAAAACCCAATTCGAATGGTAATTTCACTTTAACAATCGCATTTAGGCTTAGCACGTGAGTGGTCAATATTATGTCGTCTAATACTGATAATTGTTTCTGTGACGGGGAGGCAGAAATAAAATAATGAGAATTTTGTTAGTGATGGATAGAAGCGCCATGTACTACCTCAGCAGTTTTTCAATATTAATTCTCAATACAAGTACACACTTACAATTTATTTACACTAACACATAGCTAACGGTTATTCCACATATTGCTTACGTCAGTTTCGTGCTGCCTGCTCGGTATTATTAGTACTCATATCTATACGAAAAGTCTCTGACGTCATTTGCTTTCTGGGTTCTATATATAGCGTATTTTTTGTTTTTATAAATCATGTTTGCTTTTACAGACAAATATATTTTTTTTCTTGTTTTGGTTGTACAATAGAACGTTATACGTGAATGGCTCAACACCACATATATCGTGTTAAAAATATAATCGAAATTTTCACATATAGTTTTGGATTCTAATATGTGTAGCTAATACTACCTGGCTGTGTTGCAAGAGAGGTGAAGGGGGGATTGTTCAAAGCAAAATTCTGTTGAAGAATGATATTGACAACTATTGTTGCTTACTCGTAAATGTTTTTTTTCTTTCTGCGTGGATTGACAATCAAATTTTCGGTATTGATATAGAAGGAAGGATTTTGGGTCAGATCAGTTCTCTAATCAAGCTAGGAAACGGATCGGTTAAGGGCTCACAATACCTAGTCCTGCTTTGGAACATTACAGTTTTATCAAATACAGCAAAAAGGACGAGTTAAAAAGAAGGGTGTGAGGAAGTTTAAAGCATGGAACACAATGTCACTAAACAACAATGATCATGAAACAATGTCAGAACTACGGACAATATAAAAGACGTTTTTATCCGACAAAAAACTAAGAAAAAACCAAAGACAGTATATAGTGTTGTGTTATAGTGTATGTTGTCAGTAAGTTACTGTTTACAGTGGTGTTATAATTTACATGCTGGTCATACAATATTTATAGAGAACAGTACATTTATCTATAGAAGTTTTATAACAGTATATTTATAAAAGAGATATTTATTTTAATAAATACCTAATATATTTGTGTTTTAATAGCATTAATATTTATTTTATAAAAGTTATATTTTAAAATGTTTTAAACTTCGACCAAGAACTTCAGTGTAGGTATAAGATCCGCAATTTCTACAAATGCAACATATTGAGGCATTAGAGCAAAAACTTTATCTTCCGTTCTTTTGCGTTGTGGGCTTCCTTTTTCGATTACCATCAAATAGATCTTTATTCATGTATAACCTAAATATGGAAACCAACGTATGGCAAATAACTTGAACAATGGGATATAATTAACTCAGCCATTGTAATTTAAAAACTTGATATTGTGGGAAATAAACGGAAAAATTTGCTGCTATATATAAATATATTTATATGAAAATATACTTTATAAAATACAGACCCTTAATAAAATATTGATTAGGGAATATAATGTAAAGTAATATTGTTTATAGAATATTTTATTATAAAATATTGATCTTGAAAACTACTAATTTAATAAAATTAAACAACAAATGCCCCCCCTTCATGAAGAAAAAGCTGACATGTTTGTTGTAAGTGAATTGTCAAAACTATCTTGAGTCGAGTTGCTAAATGAGATGGACGAGGCGTAAAACCGAAGTTGTTGTCAGCAATTTTCATTAATTACGTATGGTAGTATGTATGGCAAGTTTTCTTTCCCTATCTTGCATTTAGTAATTTTAGTAATGAGAAAACCAATGAGTCCGCAATATTTTTCTGACTAACGCTACGAAGGATTATTGTATACCCGTGTGGAAGCTGAGTGATTCTGGGGTCGGATGAGGATAAAAGTAATGTATGCATATAAGACTTTGGATAGTTTGGGGAGGGGAATAATAGGGGAATTACGTCTCCCAGGAAAAGGCTGCAATGAAGATGTCTACCAGATACACGCCTTACAGGAATAGGGACAAAAAGTAACAGATTAAATAAAAAGCACGACAGTTTCAGAAAAGCAACTTCTTCATAAGTCCAAAGTAAACATGATTTAATCATGAATATTCCCATTATTAATTAGGTAATTAGTAAACCCAAGAGGACTTGCGTTACTTGAAGTGTATTTTGAAAGTGTGCTCCAGTTCTCGCTATGTTGGCTCATGAGCCTAGTTATTAAAATCAGCCTAATTATTTTGTTGAATGATCTAATTATAGCTTATTACTTTACCATATTTTTATGGCTTATATTATTTGTATTTATATTATTTTATTGTGCCACAAGATGTATATGAAATTTATTAGGTTGTAAATGTTAAAAAGCTAAATTACAACACAATTTCTAACAACTTTAATATTATATATTTTTTACAAAACATGATCAAAATTCTTTACAAAAAAGGTTATTTAGCTTATCGTTAGCCTATTTTTCTTGTTATACAAGTGGTGAACCTCTTTGTCTCGTATTGGGACTCATCAGGTGCATACAGTACTTAGCCATAGAATTCTGTGATGGGTGTTTGTCAGACAGTGTTTCAATGATTCAAAATAGCGTGCTTAGGTGTTTCGATAAATCGCTGACAAAGATTTTTTGAGAATGAAGTCTTTAAGTAGGCCTTATATGTATTATTTAGACCTAACACCCTAACTGTCTATTACTTATTATTTTTACACAATTGCTATTAGATAATTTCACTTCGGTGCAATATACTCTAACACAATTCAAAATTAGACAAATCTGAAATTCAATCATTTGGTACAATATCACTTTCATACAGTAAACTAAAAATAACAGCATCCTTTTTGGATTTCTCCATCAATCAAAAAAGTCCAATTTCCAAGATTTTACTACCTATAGGTAAATATACATATATACTAGGAGGGGAGAGAGAGAGAGAGAGAGAGAGAGAGAGAGAGAGAGAGAGAGAGAGAGAGAGAGGGTGGGAGAGGAAGAGAGAGAGAGAGAGAGTAAAAATGAGATAGAGATTGATAGATAGATATGACATTTTAAATATAGCAATTTCAAACAGATAAACAATTTATAAATAACATGTCAAATGTAATATACTAATTGGTAACTATTGTTTACAAAATCTGCATTTACTAAAGCATATTGAAATAAACCTTAAATTAGTATTTAACCTATGTATTTCGGTAGTTTGGTCGAATTCGTCAGGTAGGTCGATTTTTGAAGTTAGGTTAAATTCAAGAGTTAAATCGCACATTTAAGTTGGGTTATGCGTGTCTATAACAGACAAATTGTTTAAGAATTACATAATGAGTATCTAAATTTCTTGTAACGTTTCAGTGGCCTTCTTAAAACCCTTGATGTCAGCACAGACATTCCTGGCTACAGGGCTCGGATTGTGCGTGTTGGAATATATTTAGTGTTTCGATCTTCGTTAGAGCTCTATTGGGTTGAAGATGCAGACTACGATGTCGACACCTGAGTCTTTGGAGATTTCTTTTATTCAATTTCTCCCAATTTTACAGTTCAAACTATCATATCCGCAATTCTTGTTTAGTGATAGAAAGTTACTTGATCCCCGTCCTAAAATGATATTCCCGTAGGTGCACAAAGCTTTCTCGAAGAGTTTGATCTATCGGTCTTTGCTAACAATGGAAATTTTCATCATGTATTAAAAGACTGTGCTCATTATTTTATAGTTACATTGGTATTCCGATGCTCTGGTCTTGACCCTCCAGTTTTTCAATTCAATAAAACGTCTTTCCAAAGACCGTCGTTACTATCCTAGACACTTTCAAGTGTTCACACAAAGAGCCGGCTAGGCCATCGTAATCGCAAAAATATCGTTGTAGACTGCTGTCACGACTTTTGCTTCTCTCTTCCAGGACAAAGTTATTAATCCCCTTGAGAGTTGCGAATTGCTTTAAATGCATGATTATTAGTTTGTCCTTTGAACGTCTCCTTATCATGAAGATGATATCATTTATTCCCTATAGAACCTCATAAGGGAATTCCAATTACTTTACCGGCTTGGGAGTGAATCCATGGCTTTTTCGGAAGTTATATACCCAATAAAGATTCCGTGGTTTGGAGTGTTATTCTTTCGCTTTCAACTCATAGCTTTTCATCATTATAAAGCAGTACTCCTCGATATGGAACGAACGCGACAACGCTTACCCTGCGAGCAATTACTCCCCAAGATTGACAGGTAAGATAGTCTTACCCTGCATTATCTTCATCCGGTTTAATCCCAAATTGTATATCGTTGTGAAAGAAACATTCTCTATAAAAAAGCCTGTATAATCCTGGTTCTTCGGATGCCCAAGCGCTTTGTACATTTCCGAAATTTGTATTGACTCTCAAGTCCCTTCCTAGATGTGAATGCATCACAAAATCGGTTTACAAGTTGTCTTAACAATGTTTCCGCTATGATTTCAGCCTCTGATTTTTGCAGAAATTTAGACTCCACCCGCCTACATGTGTACACCAATCCTTTCACCTTCATATGTTAATAAAGGAAATGGTATGAAAATGTCGATTTGTAAAATGTATGAAAATGCATCTCAGTAAAACGTGTTTCGAAAGACCGTTGTTACTATCCCTGACATCTCTACGTTTTCACATATCTTACACAGTAGAATAATACACTTAGAATAATCTAATCGCTGTATGTTATTGAAAAAAAAAAATAGTTCTAAACAGCTATCACGACCTGCGCGTCTCTCTTAAGTTGCTATCCTATGCATGCCACCTTGACCTTGTAAGGACTTTGTCGAATAAAGTGCATGATTTTTGGTTTCCGTTTTGGTTGTCTCACTCTCTAGTAGATGATATTGATTGATCTTCTTAAGAACTTCATACGCCCCAAGTTTTGAATTTTAAAGCTTAATAAAGATTCCAAGGCGTTTTCAAGAGTTATAGAGCAGAATGAGATTTTGTTGTTTTTAGTCTTTGGCGTTCAGGTCATAGATTTCCTTTTTATTGCAGGACTTTTCGACATTGGAAAGAAACAGATTATTCATGGTTTGCTTGAGATAACCAATGGTTGTACCGGGGAGGCATGACGTCTTTATTGAATTTTCAAAAGTTTTAAATGATTGTAATGAGTGCAATAGTATTTTAAAAGTGAAGTAAATGCACTGAATATTCTTTTCATGTTTAATATTGACAACTATCTTGTGTCGAACGGCCGTTTTATAATCGTAAAACCCCTGATCAAGCTTCGAGTGTACACCCATAACAAAAAAAATTATTTATGAATTACAAAATGAGTAACAATTAAAGGAAATATTTTTTCTATAAATGGGAAGAAGAATAAATATTTTTTCTTACAGGCTCTGAGGGTCTCTTCATTTTCTTCTGGAATTGTCTCTAATGAAGGTGTAATATAAAACTCTCTCTCTTCCCTCCTCAATTGTAGCCTACGCACTACAACAAAAGGAATTTGAAAAATGAAAAAATGATGTACAGCAAATATGAATATTAAATTTATAAATGAAGTAACTGAATGAATTTACATACAAATATATATATATATATATATATATATATATATATATATATATATATATATATATATATATATATATATATATTTGAATATATTTGAATAAATATATTCATTAAAAGTATTCATGTTTTTGAAATATTTTAAATTTATTAACTATATTACAAGAAAACATATCACCATATTTAATATATTTAATATATATATATATATATATATATATATATATATATATATATATATATATATATATATATACATATATATATATATATATGGGTGTGTGTGCGTGTGTGTTTGGCTTTCTATAATATTATATAGAATATAATACCACCAGTATGTTTAAGGTAGGGTCTATCTAGGGTAACGCATTACTATCTTCGTTCAGTATATAGTTACAAAATCGGAATTAATGCCAGAATCTGGACGATACGATTTACCAGTACAACGTGCGAGTTTTTAATGGAGTGAATGGCGGTTCAAATATACAGTCACTCTCCATCTCTTTAATGACTGAATCCAATGTTTCATTCTACGCTATAGATATTCTCCTTAAGTTCCTGACGGATAGGCATAACGTCTTCAGTTTTTATGCTGTTAATAACATCACTTCTCCCTCTAGAATCACTCTAGACGTCAAACATGTCTTGATATCTAGTTGTCAATTCCTATACATTGTTAGGCTGTTCCGGTGTAAGTTATTCCGGTGAAGCTTTCAAATATAGTAAAAAACTTACAAAACAAATGTAATGAACGTTTTGCAACTATTGCTTATAATAACTATATTTAGTAATAAACTATAGTAAACTGTCAAATTTTAGTTTAAACTCACCCCTTTCAGTTTTTAACAGTTCCTCGATTAATAAATGACATTCTTCGGTTAGGTTATATTCAAGAGTTAAAGTAGATATATGAGACTGGGGAATTTCGATATCGTCATCTAAAATAAATAAATTGTATAGGAGTTATATAATAAGTCACAAAATTTATTTATACGTTCCTATAACGGCTCAATAAAACTTACGGCAAGGTTAGACAAACTATTTAACAATTTCCTTACATTTATTTACATACATACTATTATCTACACTTAACATGTTTAAAAGCATTAAATCAATGTTTTATCAAGGTCTACTAACAACTTCCAATTTTTCTAATAGCCCACGCACACTTAGCACGCGCCAAACTCCCTAATAGCCTACGTACACTTAGCACGCAGCAAACTCCCTAATAGCCTACGTACACTTAGCACGGACTAAACTCACTAATAGCCACGTACACTTAGCACGCGCCAAACTCCCTAATAGCCTACGTACACTTAGCACGGACTAAACTCACTAATAGCCACGTACACTTAGCACGCAGCAAACTCCCTAATAGCCTACGTACACTTAGCACGGACTAAACTCACTAATAGCCACGTACACTTAGCACGCGCCAAACTCCCTAATAGCCTACGTACACTTAGCACGGACTAAACTCACTAATAGCCTACGTACACTTAGCACGCAGCAAACTCCCTAATAGCCTACGTACACTTAGCACGGACTAAACTCACTAATAGCCACGTACACTTAGCACGCGCCAAACTCCCTAATAGCCTACGTACACTTAGCACGGACTAAACTCACTAATAGCCACGTACACTTAGCACGCGCCAAAACTCCCTAATAGCCTACGTACACTTAGCACGGACTAAACTCACTAATAGCCACGTACACTTAGCACGCGCCAAACTCCCTAATAGCCTACGTACACTTAGCACGGACTAAACTCACTAATAGCCACGTACACTTAGCACGCGCCAAACTCCCTAATAGCCTACGTACACTTAGCACGGACTAAACTCACTAATAGCCTACGTACACTTAGCACGCACCAAACTCCCTAATAGCCTACGTACACTTAGCACGCAGCAAACTCCCTAATAGCCTACGTACACTTAGCACGGACTAAACTCACTAATAGCCTACGTACACTTAGCACGCACCAAACTCCCTAATAGCCACGTACACTTAGCACGCGCCAAACTCCCTAATAGCCTACGTACACTTAGCACGGACTAAACTCACTAATAGCCACGTACACTTAGCACGCGCCAAACTCCCTAATAGCCTACGTACACTTAGCACGGACTAAACTCACTAATAGCCACGTACACTTAGCACGCGCCAAACTCCCTAATAGCCTACGTACACTTAGCACGGACTAAACTCACTAATAGCCACGTACACTTAGCACGCACCAAACTCCCTAATAGCCTACGTACACTTAGCACGCAGCAAACTCCCTAATAGCCACGTACACTTAGCACGCGCCAAACTCCCTAATAGCCTACGTACACTTAGCACGGACTAAACTCACTAATAGCCACGTACACTTAGCACGCAGCAAACTCCCTAATAGCCACCTACACTTAGCACGCGCCAAACTCCCTAATAGCCTACGTACACTTAGCACGGACTAAACTCACTAATAGCCACGTACACTTAGCACGCACCAAACTCCCTAATAGCCTACGTACACTTAGCACGCAGCAAACTCCCTAATAGCCACGTACACTTAGCACGCGCCAAACTCCCTAATAGCCTACGTACACTTAGCACGGACTAAACTCACTAATAGCCACGTACACTTAGCACGCACCAAACTCCCTAATAGCCTACGTACACTTAGCACGCAGCAAACTCCCTAATAGCCACGTACACTTAGCACGGACTAAACTCACTAATAGCCACGTACACTTAGCACGCACCAAACTCCCTAATATCCTACGTACACTTAGCACGCAGCAAACTCCCTAATAGCCACGTACACTTAGCACGGACTAAACTCACTAATAGCCACGTACACTTAGCACGCACCAAACTCCCTAATATCCTACGTACACTTAGCACGCAGCAAACTCCCTAATAGCATACGTACACTTAGCACGGACTAAACTCACTAATAGCCACGTACACTTAGCACGCACCAAACTCCCTAATATCCTACGTACACTTAGCACGCAGCAAACTCCCTAATAGCCACGTACACTTAGCACGGACTAAACTCACTAATATCCACGTACACTTAGCACGCACCAAACTCCCTAATATCCTACGTACACTTAGCACGCAGCAAACTCCCTAATAGCCTACGTACACTTAGCACGGACTAAACTCACTAATAGCCACGTACACTTAGCACGCACCAAACTCCCTAATAGCCTACGTACACTTAGCACGCAGCAAACTCCCTAATAGCCACGTACACTTAGCACGGACTAAACTCACTAATAGCCACGTACACTTAGCACGCACCAAACTCCCTAATATCCTACGTACACTTAGCACGCAGCAAACTCCCTAATAGCCACGTACACTTAGCACGGACTAAACTCACTAATAGCCACGTACACTTAGCACGCACCAAACTCCCTAATATCCTACGTACACTTAGCACGCAGCAAACTCCCTAATAGCTTACGTACACTTAGCACGCAGCAAACTCCCTAATAGCCTACGTACACTTAGCACGCAGAAAACTCCCTAATAGCCTACGTACACTTAGCACGCGCCAAACTCCCTAATAGCCTACGTACACTTAGCACGCACCAAACTCCCTAATATCCTACGTACACTTAGCACGCAGCAAACTCCCTAATAGCCACGTACACTTAGCACGGACTAAACTCACTAATAGCCACGTACACTTAGCACGCACCAAACTCCCTAATATCCTACGTACACTTAGCACGCAGCAAACTCCCTAATAGCCACGTACACTTAGCACGGACTAAACTCACTAATAGCCACGTACACTTAGCACGCACCAAACTCCCTAATATCCTACGTACACTTAGCACTCACCAAACTCCCTAATAGCATACGTACACTTAGCACGCACCAAAATCTTTAATAGCCTACGTACACTTAGCACGCAGCAAACTTCCTAATAGCCTACGTACACTTAGCACGCAGCAAACTCCCTAATAGCCAACGTACACTTAGCACGCAGCAAACTCCCTAATAGCCTACGTACACTTAGCACAAACCAAACTCACTAATAGCATACGTACACTTAGCACGCAGCAAACTCACTAATAGCCTACGTACACTTAGCACAAACCAAACTCACTAATAGCCTACGTACACTTAGCACAAACCAAACTCCCTAACAGCCTACGTACACTTAGCACAAACCAAACTCACTAATAGCCTACGTACACTTAGCACGCACCAAACTCCCTAATAGCCTACGTACACTTAGCACGCAGCAAACTCACTAATAGCCTACGTACACTTAGCACGAACCAAACTCTCTAATAGCCTACGTACACTTAGCACGCAGCAAGCTCCCTAATAGCCTACGTACACTTAGCACGCAGCAAACTCCCTAATAGCCTAAGTACACTTAGCACGCACCAAACTCCCTAATATCCTACGTACACTTAGCACTCACCAAACTCCCTAATAGCATACGTACACTTAGCACGCACCAAAATCTTTAATAGCCTACGTACACTTAGCACGCAGCAAACTTCCTAATAGCCTACGTACACTTAGCACGCAGCAAACTCCCTAATAGCCAACGTACACTTAGCACGCAGCAAACTCCCTAATAGCCTACGTACACTTAGCACAAACCAAACTCACTAATAGCATACGTACACTTAGCACGCAGCAAACTCACTAATAGCCTACGTACACTTAGCACAAACCAAACTCACTAATAGCCTACGTACACTTAGCACAAACCAAACTCCCTAACAGCCTACGTACACTTAGCACAAACCAAACTCACTAATAGCCTACGTACACTTAGCACGCACCAAACTCCCTAATAGCCTACGTACACTTAGCACGCAGCAAACTCACTAATAGCCTACGTACACTTAGCACGAACCAAACTCTCTAATAGCCTACGTACACTTAGCACGCAGCAAGCTCCCTAATAGCCTACGTACACTTAGCACGCAGCAAACTCCCTAATAGCCTACGTACACTTAGCACAAACCATACTCACTAATTGCCTACGTACACTTAGCAGAAACCAAACTCACTAATAACCTACGTACACTTAGCACAAACCAAACTCACTAATAGCCTACGTACACTTAGCACAAACCAAACTCACTAATAGCCTACGTACACTTAGCACGCAGCAAACTCACTAATAGCCTACGTACACTTAGCACTCACCAAACTCACTAATAGCCTACGTACACTTAGCACGCAGCAAACTCACTAATAGCCTACGTACACTTAGCACTCACCAAACTCACTAATAGCCTACGTACACTTAGCACGCAGCAAACTCACTAATAGCCTACGTACACTTAGCACGCAGCAAACTCACTAATAACCTACGTACACTTAGCACAAACCAAACTCACTAATAGCCTACGTACACTTAGCACAAACCAAACTCACTAATAGCCTACGTACACTTAGCACGCAGCAAACTCACTAATAGCCTACGTACACTTAGCACGCACCAAACTGTCACTGCCTGTCACTCTTTCAATAAGGCTTTCTCTGGTCAATAAATTGTACATACTATTGACTTAGCGTTTTACAATACCTTTATATCTTGATATGTGAAAAGATTTCAAGTAATGTCTGTCCATTTATTCCAAGAATGATCTAAAACGAAGGTGTTGTTGTGTCCTTTAAAAGTGCCATGCCCCTTATAAAATTATTGACCCTTATATAATATTATTTAATAGTCCGAGTACTTTGTGCGCGCTTAAGCTTGTTCGCATTACGCTTTATAGCAAAGATTACAAGACCTTGCCTGTTACATTGCCAATTCTGAAGACGGTTCCGTCTCAGTACAGTCATTCCTTTTAACTGAGCTTGAAATGTGACTCTAGGCATATACATAGTCTTCCCTGGTTTCTTGGAGCTCCGTGGTTTGAAGCTGCAGAATACCATGTCAAACCAGAGATTTTTGAAATTTCTTTTGTCATATCGCTCCCCATAGAAGGTTTTCATTTCCTAACCAAATATGATGTTCCGGTTGGTGTACAAAGCTTTCACGAAGAGTTTGATTGATAAATCGATCTTTACTAAGTATGGAGGTTTTCGTCACGTAGGAGATATGGTGCACAATACGATTTTATAGATACAGAGGCGTTCCGATGCTGTGGTCTTGACCCTCTAGTTATGCATTTCGGTAAAACGTGTTTCGAAAGACCGTTGTTACTATCCTTGACATCTCTATGATTTCACATAGATTACACATGCATCTAGGTCAACGTAATCGCTATATATTATTGAAAAAATATAGTTCTAAACAGCTATTACGACCTGTGCGTCTCTCTTAAGTTGCTATCCTCTGCATGCCGTCTTGACCTTGCAAGGACTTTGTCGAATAAAATGCATGATTTTTGGCTTCCGTTATAGGAGTTTAACTTAGATGATATCGTTTGATCTTCTTAAGAACTTCACACGTACCGTCTTTAAAAAGTTAATAAAGAATCCACGACGTTTTCTAGTGTTATAGAGCCAAATGAGATTTTCTTGTTAGTAGTCCTCTTCTCTGGCGTTCAGGTCATAGATTTCCTTCATTTTATTGCAGGACTTTTCAATATTGGAAAGAAAAAGATTATTCATACTTCGCTTGAGATAACCTCCAATGGTTGTGCCGGGAAGGCATGGCATCTTTATTGAATTTTCTAAAGTCTTAAATGAATGTAATGGGTGCAATAGTATATTGAAAGTGAAATAAATGTACTGCAACGTTGTTTTCATGTTTAATATGGACAACGAACTTGTGTCGGACCGAAGCAATAGAAAATACATTTGTTTGACTCAATGGCAACCGTTTTATCATTTATTTAAAACTTAATATCAGGTGTTTCAATAGAAATGAATAGCGTCTTCAGCTTCTATGCGGTCGTGAACTACATCAGTTTTGTCTCGAAGAGCACTCTCAATGTCATACAAGTCTTGATATCAATTCCTTTACACATTACGCTGTTTCGGTGAAGGTTTTTTACTGAAATCCTTTCTGCTCTTCTGAAACCTTTTTCAGAGGGCCTTGCCCATTTTTAACATTGGCGCTTTACCCATTGAACCCGTTTACAATTATTAAATCGCTAAGCTCCCATTGTACTACCCTTAATTAATTTAACGAGGTACCCACCACTCAGATTCGTCAGACGAGTAATAGGTTTTCTTCTCGTACTACGACATTCTTGCTACAGGGACACCGTGGTCGAGGCTCTAGTCATTCTTTTCAGTTCTAGTAGCACGGTTTCACACGGTTTTATTAATACCTTGCCAATGTTCATCAAATTCTTGGGCAGTTTTCTTGGCATTTTGATTCCGGTATATAAACTGAGAGATGCAACAGCTCTAGATGATGGCGGTCAATCGTTAACTCCTAACGTTTTATCCGGTTAATTGTAATCCATCCTCTCATTCCCTGGAACTGTCTGCAGGACATCCAGTGTGTCTCCACATGGCGGCAATTATTATCTCCAATCGTTTTATCCGAGTCATTGTAATCCATTCTCTCATTCCCTGGAACTGTCTGCAGGACATCCAGTGTATCTCCACATGGCGGCAATTGTTATCTCCAATCGTATTATCCGGTTAATTGTAATCCATCGTCTCATTCCCTGGACCTGTCTGCAGGACACCCAGAGTATCTCCACATGGCGGCAATCGTTATCTCCAATTGTTTTATCCGGTTTATTGAATCCATCCTCTCATTCCCATGGAACTGTCTGCAGGACATCCAGTGTATCTCCACATGGCGGCATACACAAGAAGTAGACCTTGCTTACCCTCCAGAAATTATTATTCAAAGCCGATGTCTCAAACAGCGTTTACCTGCTTTCCTGATGGATCTTTCTATTGAGTTATACCTCAGTGTCCAGTCGATATAATCACGGGTGCCGATTTATATCTGCTGTGGTCCTCCTCATATTGAGTTCTAGTGATAGAAAGGCTCTAGTTTCGGGGAAAACCAAGCACTCTTCCATACCCCGCGGTGATTGTTCCATTCTATATTCTAAACTGGCTTATATTTTCTTGTCATAGACTGTGAAAGCTGCTAGATTTTTCTCTCATTCTTTAAAGGGCGCAATCAATTTTACAAATATCGCTTTTACATAGCTTCTATTAATCCTGTATCATGTCTGATAGTTTGCTCTCCGTAACACTTGAGTTCTAAATGATTTTATTCCTAAAAGAACCAGAATGGTTCACCAGAAATATCTTTCGATTATCTAGTAACGGACCCAGTTCATTGCTGCCGCAAACTGAATCAAATAGCATTTTTACAACACTTTCTATTGTTTCCACTAAAACATCTCAAAGGCGCTTAAGTTGCCGGTTATTATTGTATTATCAGACAAAATATTTAAGCATGTCCACAAGTTCCTTTTTCAACTTTTAATTGAAAGGTAATTGTTACTAAAAACAAAATAATTTTCAAAATATTAAATGAATTCACTGTAGGTAACATCATTTCTGTAAAAAGCTTGTTACTCTTTCTCAGAGCTATTAAAATACATTAATATAAACTTCCAGCTTGAAAAAAAATTAACTTACCCGGACCTGGTATGTCCCAGTTCTCATAATCTGGAATGTCTGAAACAGGTAAATGATTTTAAAATTATATTTCAAAAGTAATACACGTTTTGATAACTATAATTTAATTGAATTTTTTTAAATCGTACTAAATTAAACTGGCAATTTTTAATTAAAATATTCCACGCTCGTTGCTTAGGCCAGCATTCAGTAGTTGGGTCGTAATCCTTATAAAAATAAAATAGCCTATTTTATATAGTTTTTTTTTTGTTTCTCAGTTTACTGTAAAAACTCCAGTTAATAAGATGGTCTCCATCTTACTCTTAATAAGGAGTAACTCCTTTGGTTTTTAGATAGCTATGATTGATTCCAATGGATCTAATTTGTTTCATTTATGAAACACTTATTGACTTCATTGTGGGCACAATGATCATCGCGAGGCTAGTCAGCATTCTCGTAATTAGATAAAGACTGATGTGTTGCCTAAAAGTCGTAATATTACAGCTTTACAATCCAACGATTTATTTTATCTTATCCCTGAAAATTTTAATGCTCAGTCAATAAAATCTTCAGCCGAGACTTGGGATAGTTAGCTATATTGTCTAAAGTTACGAAACCTTGGACAAATCCCCTGTAACAAATGTATAGTTTAAGGATCGAATGTACATAGGCACATTATGTTTGAATGAAGGCCGGCTCATTTCGTCATCCATCTGCCAGTATCCGCTCCTATGGTATAGTGTCGAAAAACCGTTACACCACTACAGTATGTTTAGGCTGCAGTCTATCTTGGATGACGCATTACTATCTTCGTTCAGTATGTGGTTACAAATTCAGAAATAATTCCAGAATCCCTACGATACGATTTACCAGTACAACGTGTGAGTTTTTAATGGAGGAAATGGCGGTTCAAATATACAGTCACTATCCATCTCTTTAATGACTGAATCCAATTTTTCATTCTACGCTATAGATATTCTCTTTGGGTTCCTGACGGATAGGCATGAAGTCTTCAGTTTCTATGCTGTTTATAACATCATTTCTCCCTCTAGAATAACTCTAGACGTCAAACATCTCTTGGTATCTAGTTGTCAATTCCTATACATTGTTAGGCTGTTCCGGTGTAAGTTATCCCGGTGTAGCTTTCAAATATAGTAAAAAACTTACAAAACAAATGTAATGAACGTTTTGCTAACTATTGCTTAGTATAACTATATTTAGTAATAAACTATAGTAAACTGTCAAATTTTAGTTTAAACTTACCACTTTCAGTTTTTGACTGTTCCTCCACTAATAAGTGACATTCTTCGGTTAAGTCAAATTCAAGTGTTAAATTAGATATATGAGACTGGGGAATTTCGATATCGTCATCTAAAATAGATAAATTGTATATGAGTTATATAATAAGTCACAAAATTTATTTATACGTTCCTATAACGGCTCAATAAAACTTACGGCAAGGTAAGACAAACTATTTAATAATTTCCTTACATTTATTTACATACATACTATTATCTACACTTAACATGTTTAAAAGCATTAAATCAATGTTTTATCAAGGTCTACTAACAACTTCCAATTTTTCTAAGTGCCTACCTACACTTAGCACGCAGCAAACTCCCTAATAGCCTACGTACACTTAGCACTCACCAAACTCCCTAATAGCCTACGTACACTTAGCACGCAGCAAACTCCCTAATAGCCTACGTACACTTAGCACTCACCAAACTCCCTAATAGCCTACGTACACTTAGCACGCACCAAAATCTCTAATAGCCTACGTACACTTAGCACGCAGCAAACTCCCTAATAGCCTACGTAAACTTAGCACGCACCAAAATCTCTAATAGCCTACGTACATTTAGCACGCACCAAACTCCCTAACAGCCTACGTACATTTAGCACGCAGAAAACTCCCTAACAGCCTACGTACACTTAGCACGCAGAAAACTCCCTAACAGCCTACGTACACTTAGCACGCAGAAAACTCCCTAACAGCCTACGTACACTTAGCACGCAGCAAACTCCCTAACAGCCTACGTACACTTGGCACGCAGCAAACTCCCTAATAGCCTACGTACACTTAGCACGCAGAAAACTCCCTAATAGCCTACGTACACTTAGCATGCACCAAACTCCCTAACAGCCTACGTACACTTAGCACGCAGAAAACTCCCTAATAGCCTACGTACACTTAGCACGCAGAAAACTCCCTAATAGCCTACGTACACTTAGCACGCAGAAAACTCCCTAATAGCCTACGTACACTTAGCATGCACCAAACTCCCTAACAGCCTACGTACACTTAGCACGCAGAAAACTCCCTAATAGCCTACGTACACTTAGCACGCAGAAAACTCCCTAATAGACTACGTACACTTAGCACGCAGCAAACTCCCTAACAGCCTACGTACACTTAGCACGCAGAAAACTCCCTAATAGCCTACGTACACTTAGCATGCACCAAACGCCCTAACAGCCTACGTACACTTAGCACGCAGAAAACTCCCTAGTAGCCTACGTACACTTAGCACGCAGAAAACTCCCTAATAGCCTACGTACACTTAGCACGCAGAAAACTCCCTAATAGACTACGTACACTTAGCACGCAGCAAACTCCCTAATAGCCTACGTACACTTAGCATGCACCAAACTCCCTAACAGCCTACGTACACTTAGCACGCAGAAAACTCCCTAATAGCCTACGTACACTTAGCACGCAGAAAACTCCCTAATAGCCTACGTACACTTAGCACGCAGAAAACTCCCTAATAGACTATGTACACTTAGCACGCAGCAAACTCCCTAATAGCCTACGTACACTTAGCATGCACCAAACTCCCTAATAGCCTACGTACACTTAGCACGCAGCAAACTCCCTAATAGCCTACGTACACTTAGCATGCACCAAACTCCCTAACAGCCTACGTACACTTAGCACGCAGAAAACTCCCTAATAGACTACGTACACTTAGCACGCAGCAAACTCCCTAATAGCCTACGTACACTTAGCATGCACCAAACTCCCTAACAGCCTACGTACACTTAGCACGCAGAAAACTCCCTAATAGCCTACGCACACTTAACACGCAGAAAACTCCCTAATAGCCTACGTACACTTAGCACGCAGAAAACTCCCTAATAGACTACGTACACTTAGCACGCAGCAAACTCCCTAATAGCCTACGTACACTTAGCACGCAGAAAACTCCCTAATAGACTACGTACACTTAGCACGCAGCAAACTCCCTAATAGCCTACGTACACTTAGCAGGCAGCAAACTCCCTAATAGCCTACGTACACTTAGCACGCAGCAAACTCCCTAATAGCCTACGTACACTTAGCACGCAGCAAACTCCCTAATAGCCTACGTACACTTAGCACGCAGCAAACTCCCTAATAGCCAACGTACACTTAGCACGCAGCAAACTCCCTAATAGCCTACGTACACTTAGCACGCACCAAAATCTCTAATAGCCTACGTACACTTAGCACGCAGCAAACTCCCTAATAGCCTACGTAAACTTAGCACGCACCAAAATCTCTAATAGCCTACGTACACTTAGCACGCACCAAACTCCCTAACAGCCTACGTACATTTAGCACGCAGAAAACTCCCTAACAGCCTACGTACACTTAGCACGCAGAAAACTCCCTAACAGCCTACGTACACTTAGCACGCAGAAAACTCCCTAACAGCCTACGTACACTTAGCACGCAGCAAACTCCCTAACAGCCTACGTACACTTAGCACGCAGCAAACTCCCTAATAGCCTACGTACACTTAGCACGCAGAAAACTCCCTAATAGCCTACGTACACTTAGCATGCACCAAACTCCCTAACAGCCTACGTACACTTAGCACGCAGAAAACTCCCTAATAGCCTACGTACACTTAGCACGCAGAAAACTCCCTAATAGCCTACGTACACTTAGCACGCAGAAAACTCCCTAATAGCCTACGTACACTTAGCATGCACCAAACTCCCTAACAGCCTACGTACACTTAGCACGCAGAAAACTCCCTAATAGCCTACGTACACTTAGCACGCAGAAAACTCCCTAATAGACTACGTACACTTAGCACGCAGCAAACTCCCTAACAGCCTACGTACACTTAGCACGCAGAAAACTCCCTAATAGCCTACGTACGCTTAGCATGCACCAAACGCCCTAACAGCCTACGTACACTTAGCACGCAGAAAACTCCCTAGTAGCCTACGTACACTTAGCACGCAGAAAACTCCCTAATAGCCTACGTACACTTAGCACGCAGAAAACTCCCTAATAGACTACGTACACTTAGCACGCAGCAAACTCCCTAATAGCCTACGTACACTTAGCATGCACCAAACTCCCTAACAGCCTACGTACACTTAGCACGCAGAAAACTCCCTAATAGCCTACGTACACTTAGCACGCAGAAAACTCCCTAATAGCCTACGTACACTTAGCACGCAGAAAACTCCCTAATAGACTATGTACACTTAGCACGCAGCAAACTCCCTAATAGCCTACGTACACTTAGCATGCACCAAACTCCCTAACAGCCTACGTACACTTAGCACGCAGAAAACTCCCTAATAGACTACGTACACTTAGCACGCAGCAAACTCCCTAATAGCCTACGTACACTTAGCATGCACCAAACTCCCTAACAGCCTACGTACACTTAGCACGCAGAAAACTCCCTAATAGCCTACGCACACTTAACACGCAGAAAACTCCCTAATAGCCTACGTACACTTAGCACGCAGAAAACTCCCTAATAGACTACGTACACTTAGCACGCAGCAAACTCCCTAATAGCCTACGTACACTTAGCACGCAGAAAACTCCCTAATAGACTACGTACACTTAGCACGCAGCAAACTCCCTAATAGCCTACGTACACTTAGCACGCAGCAAACTCCCTAATAGCCTACGTACACTTAGCACGCAGCAAACTCCCTAATAGCCTACGTACACTTAGCACGCAGCAAACTCCCTAATAGCCTACGTACACTTAGCACGCAGCAAACTCCCTAATAGCCTACGTACAGTTAGCACGCAGCAAACTCCCTAACAGCCTACGTACACTTAGCACGCAGCAAACTCCCTAATAGCCGACGTATACTTAGCACGCAGCAAACTGCCTAATAGCCTACGTACACTTAGCACGCACCAAACTCCCTAATAGCCTACGTATACTTAGCACGCACCAAACTCCCTAATAGCCTACGTATACTTAGCACGCAGCAAACTTCCTAATAGGCTACGTATACTTAGCACGCACCAAACTCCCTAATAGCCTACGTACACTTAGCAAGCACCAAACTCCCTAATAGCCTACGTATACTTAGCACGCAGCATACTCCGTAATAGCCTACGTACACTTAGCACGCAGCAAACTCCCTAATAGCCTACGTACACTTAGCAAGCACCAAATTCAAAGAAGACGAGGGAAAGCGTACGTAGTTAAGACACAAGGAGACAAGTCACGATGGAGAGCGCTAGACCCCTATAATAGAAATAATGAGAGAATGTAATAATATTTGTAGAAGAAGACGAGAGAGAAGCGTACGTAGTTAAGACACAAGGAGACAAGTCACGACGGAGAGCGCTAGACCCATATAATAGAATTAATGAGAGAATGTAATAATATTTGTAGAAGAAGACGAGAGAGAAGCGTACGTAGTTAAGACACAAGGAGACAAGTCACGACGGAGAGCGCTAGACCCATATAAGAGAATTAATGAGAGAATGTAATAATATTTGTAGAAGAAGACAAGAGAGAAGCGTACGTAGTTAAGACACAAGGAGACAAGTCACGACGGAGAGCGCTAGACCCATATAATAGAATTAATAAGAGAATGTAATAATATTTGTAGAAGAAGACGAGAGAGAAGCGTACGTAGTTAAGACACAAGGAGACAAGTCACGACGGAGAGCGCTAGACCCATATAATAGAATTAATAAGAGAATGTAATAATATTTGTAGAAGAAGACGAGAGAGAAGCGTACGTAGTTAAGACACAAGGAGACAAGTCACGACGGAGAGCGCTAGACCCATATAATAGAATTAATAAGAGAATGTAATAATATTTGTAGAAGAAGACGAGAGAGAAGCGTACGTAGTTAAGACACAAGGAGAGAAGTCACGACGGAGAGCGCTAGACCCATATAATAGAATTAATAAGAGAATGTAATAATATTTGTAGAAGAAGACGAGAGAGAAGCGTACGTAGTTAAGACACAAGGAGACAAGTCACGACGGAGAGCGCTAGACCCATATAATAGAATTATTGAGAGAATTTAATAATATTTGTAGAAGAAGACGAGAGAGAAGCGTACGTAGTTAAGACACAAGGAGACAAGTCACGACGGAGAGCGCTAGACCCATATAATAGAATTATTGAGAGAATTTAATAATATTTGTAGAAGAAGACGAGAGAGAAGCGTACGTAGTTAAGACACAAGGAGACAAGTCACGACGGAGAGCGCTAGACCCATATAATAGAATTATTGAGAGAATTTAATAATATTTGTAGAAGAAGACGAGAGAGAAGCGTACGTAGTTAAGACACAAGGAGACAAGTCACGACGGAGAGCGCTAGACCCATATAATAGAATTATTGAGAGAATTTAATAATATTTGTAGAAGAAGACGAGAGAGAAGCGTACGTAGTTAAGACACAAGGAGACAAGTCACGATGGAGAGCGCTAGACCCATATAATATAATTAATGAGAGAATGTAATAATATTTGTAAAAGAAGACGAGAGAGAAGCGTACGTAGTTAAGACATAAGGAGACAAGTCACGACGGTGAGCGCTAGACCCATATAATAGAATTAATGAGAGAATGTAATAATATTTGTAGAAGAAGACGAGAGAGAAGCGTACGTAGTTAAGACACAAGGAGACAAGTCACGACGGAGAGCGCTAGACCCATATAATAGAATTAATAAGAGAATGTAATAATATTTGTAGAAGAAGACGAGAGAGAAGCGTACGTAGTTAAGACACAAGGAGAGAAGTCACGACGGAGAGCGCTAGACCCATATAATAGAATTAATAAGAGAATGTAATAATATTTGTAGAAGAAGACGAGAGAGAAGCGTACGTAGTTAAGACACAAGGAGACAAGTCACGACGGAGATCGCTAGACCCATATAATAGAATTATTGAGAGAATTTAATAATATTTGTAGAAGAAGACGAGAGAGAAGCGTACGTAGTTAAGACACAAGGAGACAAGTCACGACGGAGAGCGCTAGACCCATATAATAGAATTATTGAGAGAATTTAATAATATTTGTAGAAGAAGACGAGAGAGAAGCGTACGTAGTTAAGACACAAGGAGACAAGTCACGACGGAGAGCGCTAGACCCATATAATAGAATTATTGAGAGAATTTAATAATATTTGTAGAAGAAGACGAGAGAGAAGCGTACGTAGTTAAGACACAAGGAGACAAGTCACGATGGAGAGCGCTAGACCCATATAATATAATTAATGAGAGAATGTAATAATATTTGTAAAAGAAGACGAGAAAGAAGCGTACGTAGTTAAGACATAAGGAGACAAGTCACGACGGAGAGCGCTAGACCCATATAATAGAAATAATGAGAGAATGTAATAATATTTGTAGAAGAAGACGAGAGAGAAGCGTACGTAGTTAAGACACAAGGAGACAAGTCACGACGGAGAGCGCTAGACCCATATAATAGAATTAATAAGAGAATGTAATAATATTTGTAGAAGAAGACGCGAGAGAAGCGTACGTAGTTAAGACACAAGGAGAGAAGTCACGACGGAGAGCGCTAGACCCATATAATAGAATTAATAAGAGAATGTAATAATATTTGTAGAAGAAGACGAGAGAGAAGCGTACGTAGTTAAGACACAAGGAGACAAGTCACGACGGAGAGCGCTAGACCCATATAATAGAATTAATGAGAGAATGTAATAATATTTGTAGAAGAAGACGAGAGAGAAGCGTACGTAGTTAAGACACAAGGAGACAAGTCACGACGGAGAGCGCTAGACCCATATAAGAGAATTAATGAGAGAATGTAATAATATTTGTAGAAGAAGACAAGAGAGAAGCGTACGTAGTTAAGACACAAGGAGACAAGTCACGACGGAGAGCGCTAGACCCATATAATAGAATTAATAAGAGAATGTAATAATATTTGTAGAAGAAGACGAGAGAGAAGCGTACGTAGTTAAGACACAAGGAGACAAGTCACGACGGAGAGCGCTAGACCCATATAATAGAATTAATAAGAGAATGTAATAAAATTTGTAGAAGAAGACGAGAGAGAAGCGTACGTAGTTAAGACACAAGGAGACAAGTCACGACGGAGAGCGCTAGACCCATATAATAGAATTAATAAGAGAATGTAATAATATTTGTAGAAGAAGACGAGAGAGAAGCGTACGTAGTTAAGACACAAGGAGAGAAGTCACGACGGAGAGCGCTAGACCCATATAATAGAATTAATAAGAGAATGTAATAATATTTGTAGAAGAAGACGAGAGAGAAGCGTACGTAGTTAAGACACAAGGAGACAAGTCACGACGGAGAGCGCTAGACCCATATAATAGAATTAATAAGAGAATGTAATAATATTTGTAGAAGAAGACGAGAGAGAAGCGTACGTAGTTAAGACACAAGGAGACAAGTCACGACGGAGAGCGCTAGACCCATATAATAGAATTATTGAGAGAATTTAATAATATTTGTAGAAGAAGACGAGAGAGAAGCGTACGTAGTTAAGACACAAGGAGACAAGTCACGACGGAGAGCGCTAGACCCATATAATAGAATTATTGAGAGAATTTAATAATATTTGTAGACGAAGACGAGAGAGAAGCGTACGTAGTTAAGACACAAGGAGACAAGTCACGACGGAGAGCGCTAGACCCATATAATAGAATTATTGAGAGAATTTAATAATATTTGTAGAAGAAGACGAGAGAGAAGCGTACGTAGTTAAGACACAAGGAGACAAGTCACGATGGAGAGCGCTAGACCCATATAATATAATTAATGAGAGAATGTAATAATATTTGTAAAAGAAGACGAGAGAGAAGCGTACGTAGTTAAGACATAAGGAGACAAGTCACGACGGTGAGCGCTAGACCCATATAATAGAATTAATGAGAGAATGTAATAATATTTGTAGAAGAAGACGAGAGAGAAGCGTACGTAGTTAAGACACAAGGAGACAAGTCACGACGGAGAGCGCTAGACCCATATAATAGAATTAATAAGAGAATGTAATAATATTTGTAGAAGAAGACGAGAGAGAAGCGTACGTAGTTAAGACACAAGGAGAGAAGTCACGACGGAGAGCGCTAGACCCATATAATAGAATTAATAAGAGAATGTAATAATATTTGTAGAAGAAGACGAGAGAGAAGCGTACGTAGTTAAGACACAAGGAGACAAGTCACGACGGAGAGCGCTAGACCCATATAATAGAATTATTGAGAGAATTTAATAATATTTGTAGAAGAAGACGAGAGAGAAGCGTACGTAGTTAAGACACAAGGAGACAAGTCACGACGGAGAGCGCTAGACCCATATAATAGAATTAATGAGAGAATGTAATAATATTTGTAGAAGAAGACGAGAGAGAAGCGTACGTAGTTAAGACACAAGGAGACAAGTCACGACGGAGAGCGCTAGACCCATATAATAGAATTAATAAGAGAATGTAATAATATTTGTAGAAGAAGACGAGAGAGAAGCGTACGTAGTTAAGACACAAGGAGACAAGTCACGACGGAGAGCGCTAGACCCATATAATAGAATTAATAAGAGAATGTAATAATATTTGTAGAAGAAGACGAGAGAGAAGCGTACGTAGTTAAGACACAAGGAGAGAAGTCACGACGGAGAGCGCTAGACCTATATAATAGAATTAATAAGAGAATGTAATAATATTTGTAGAAGAAGACGAGAGAGAAGCGTACGTAGTTAAGACACAAGGAGACAAGTCACGACGGAGAGCGCTAGACCCATATAATAGAATAAGAGAATGTAATAATATTTGTAGAAGAAGACGAGAGAGAAGCGTACGTAGTTAAGACACAAGGAGAGAAGTCACGACGGAGAGCGCTAGACCCATATAATAGAATTAATAAGAGAATGTAATAATATTTGTAGAAGAAGACGAGAGAGAAGCGTACGTAGTTAAGACACAAGGAGACAAGTCACGACGGAGAGCGCTAGACCCATATAATAAAATTAATAAGAGAATGTAATAATATTTGTAGAAGAAGACGAGAGAGAAGCGTACGTAGTTAAGACACAAGGAGACAAGTCACGACGGAGAGCGCTAGACCCATATAATAGAATTATTGAGAGAATTTAATAATATTTGTAGAAGAAGACGAGAGAGAAGCGTACGTAGTTAAGACACAAGGAGACAAGTCACGACGGAGAGCGCTAGACCCATATAATAGAATTATTGAGAGAATTTAATAATATTTGTAGAAGAAGACGAGAGAGAAGCGTACGTAGTTAAGACACAAGGAGACAAGTCACGACGGAGAGCGCTAGACCCATATAATAGAATTATTGAGAGAATTTAATAATATTTGTAGAAGAAGACGAGAGAGAAGCGTACGTAGTTAAGACACAAGGAGACAAGTCACGATGGAGAGCGCTAGACCCATATAATATAATTAATGAGAGAATGTAATAATATTTGTAAAAGAAGACGAGAGAGAAGCGTACGTAGTTAAGACATAAGGAGACAAGTCACGACGGTGAGCGCTAGACCCATATAATAGAATTAATGAGAGAATGTAATAATATTTGTAGAAGAAGACGAGAGAGAAGCGTACGTAGTTAAGACACAAGGAGACAAGTCACGACGGAGAGCGCTAGACCCATATAATAGAATTAATAAGAGAATGTAATAATATTTGTAGAAGAAGACGAGAGAGAAGCGTACGTAGTTAAGACACAAGGAGAGAAGTCACGACGGAGAGCGCTAGACCCATATAATAGAATTAATAAGAGAATGTAATAATATTTGTAGAAGAAGACGAGAGAGAAGCGTACGTAGTTAAGACACAAGGAGACAAGTCACGACGGAGAGCGCTAGACCCATATAATAGAATTATTGAGAGAATTTAATAATATTTGTAGAAGAAGACGAGAGAGAAGCGTACGTAGTTAAGACACAAGGAGACAAGTCACGACGGAGAGCGCTAGACCCATATAATAGAATTAATGAGAGAATGTAATAATATTTGTAGAAGAAGACGAGAGAGAAGCGTACGTAGTTAAGACACAAGGAGACAAGTCACGACGGAGAGCGCTAGACCCATATAATAGAATTAATAAGAGAATGTAATAATATTTGTAGAAGAAGACGAGAGAGAAGCGTACGTAGTTAAGACACAAGGAGACAAGTCACGACGGAGAGCGCTAGACCCATATAATAGAATTAATAAGAGAATGTAATAATATTTGTAGAAGAAGACGAGAGAGAAGCGTACGTAGTTAAGACACAAGGAGAGAAGTCACGACGGAGAGCGCTAGACCCATATAATAGAATTAATAAGAGAATGTAATAATATTTGTAGAAGAAGACGAGAGAGAAGCGTACGTAGTTAAGACACAAGGAGACAAGTCACGACGGAGAGCGCTAGACCCATATAATAGAATAAGAGAATGTAATAATATTTGTAGAAGAAGACGAGAGAGAAGCGTACGTAGTTAAGACACAAGGAGAGAAGTCACGACGGAGAGCGCTAGACCCATATAATAGAATTAATAAGAGAATGTAATAATATTTGTAGAAGAAGACGAGAGAGAAGCGTACGTAGTTAAGACACAAGGAGACAAGTCACGACGGAGAGCGCTAGACCCATATAATAGAATTATTGAGAGAATTTAATAATATTTGTAGAAGAAGACGAGAGAGAAGCGTACGTAGTTAAGACACAAGGAGACAAGTCACGACGGAGAGCGCTAGACCCATATAATAGAATTATTGAGAGAATTTAATAATATTTGTAGAAGAAGACGAGAGAGAAGCGTACGTAGTTAAGACACAAGGAGACAAGTCACGACGGAGAGCGCTAGACCCATATAATAGAATTATTGAGAGAATTTAATAATATTTGTAGAAGAAGACGAGAGAGAAGCGTACGTAGTTAAGACACAAGGAGACAAGTCACGATGGAGAGCGCTAGACCCATATAATATAATTAATGAGAGAATGTAATAATATTTGTAAAAGAAGACGAGAGAGAAGCGTACGTAGTTAAGACATAAGGAGACAAGTCACGACGGAGAGCGCTAGACCCATATAATAGAAATAATGAGAGAATGTAATAATATTTGTAGAAGAAGACGAGAGAGAAGCGTACGTAGTTAAGACACAAGGTGACAAGTCACGACGGAGAGCGCTAGACCCATATAATAGAATTAATAAGAGAATGTAATAATATTTGTAGAAGAAGACGCGAGAGAAGCGTACGTAGTTAAGACACAAGGAGAGAAGTCACGACGGAGAGCGCTAGACCCATATAATAGAATTAATAAGAGAATGTAATAATATTTGTAGAAGAAGACGAGAGAGAAGCGTACGTAGTTAAGACACAAGGAGACAAGTCACGACGGAGAGCGCTAGACCCATATAATAGAATTAATAAGAGAATGTAATAATATTTGTAGAAGAAGACGAGAGAGAAGCGTACGTAGTTAAGACACAAGGAGACAAGTCACGACGGAGAGCGCTAGACCCATATAATAGAATTAATAAGAGAATGTAATAATATTTGTAGAAGAAGACGAGAGAGAAGCGTACGTAGTTAAGACACAAGGAGACAAGTCACGACGGAGAGCGCTAGACCCATATAATAGAATTAATAAGAGAATGTAATAATATTTGTAGAAGAAGACGAGAGAGAAGCGTACGTAGTTAAGACACAAGGAGACAAGTCACGACGGAGAGCGCTAGACCCATATAATATAATTAATGAGAGAATGTAATAATATTTGTAGAAGAAGACGAGAGAGAAGCGTACGTAGTTAAGACACAAGGAGACAAGTCACGACGGAGAGCGCTAGACCCATATAATAGAATTAATGAGAGAATGTAATAATATTTGTAGAAGAAGACGAGAGAGAAGCGTACGTAGTTAAGACACAAGGAGACAAGTCACGACGGAGAGCGCTAGACCCATATAATAGAATTAATAAGAGAATGTAATAATATTTGTAGAAGAAGACGAGAGAGAAGCGTACGTAGTTAAGACACAAGGAGACAAGTCACGACGGAGAGCGCTAGACCCATATAATATAATTAATGAGAGAATGTAATAATATTTGTAGAAGAAGACGAGAGAGAAGCGTACGTAGTTAAGACACAAGGAGACAAGTCACGACGGAGAGCGCTAGACCCATATAATAGAATTAATGAGAGAATGTAATAATATTTGTAGAAGAAGACGAGAGAGAAGCGTACGTAGTTAAGACACAAGGAGACAAGTCACGTCGGAGAGCGATAGTCCCATATACTAGAGTTAATGAGAGAAGGTAACAATATTTAGAAGAAGACGAGAGAGAAGCGTACGTAGTTAAGACTCAGCGACAGAAGTCACGACGGAGAGCGCTGTTCCCATATACTAGAGTTAATGAGAGAATGTAACAATATTTGTAGAAGAAGACGAGAGAAAGCGTACGTAGTTAAGACTCAGCGACAGAAGCCACGACGGAGAGCGCTAGTCCCATATACTAGAGTTAATGAGAGAAGGTAACAATATTTTAGAAGAGGACGAGAGAGAAGTGTACGTAGTTAAGACTCAACGAGAGAAGTCACGACAGGGAGCGCTAGACCCATATACTAGAGTATGGAAGAAAATGTAACAGTATTTGTGGAAGAAGACTAGAGAAAGCGTACGTAGTTAAGACGCAGCGAGAGAAGCCATGGCGGAACAATAGTCCCATATACTAGATAAGTGAGAAAATGTATCAATTTAAACTTTACCAAGATCTTTCCTCTCCTTCGTTTCAATTTTGCACCAGCACAAACCTGCAACACACCAAAGGAATATGTTATTTGGCTACTAACACTTCAAACAACATAAGTTTACCATTATTGACTTATAATATATTTACACGTATAAAAGTTTTATTGGTTTCCAATAACTTTACGTTTACTTAAAATAGTATTTAGGAATTTTAATTATAGTTTGGAGTGTAATGTATTTGCTGGTTGAGAGGAATCAGTTATATTTAAAAATCCTCCATAAATTCAGCCATTGTTTTTATTTAATTTTGTATATTATAAAATCAATTCTCCGGCTGAACACTTAATTAACTTGTTTTTTCAACATATCTAAATTATCGTCATGTGATAATTCAAAAATACAACCAAGGGGTTGGGTATGATTGAGAAAATGTGACCGGAAGCAGTAACAAGGGCCGTATAAAAAAGAACTTTTATGCATAGGTAAGGGCCTAGTACTTAACTTAAAGATATACTTAAGGTGGATGAGCAACTCAAAAATTATTGTGTTGGAAATGTATGATGGTTTTTAATTTCTCGTTCACCTTACAGGTAATCCAATTGCAGTAAAACCTCTCTAACTCGTCACCTTCTGTAATTCGTCACAATACTGTTGTAACAAACTTCTGCAAGTCTATACAATCACGTAGTATAGGCGCTGGGCATGAGATATGGTCGATACCACACATGAATGATATTATTCATTCTTATTATTGATATATAAAGTTTAGGCCTACTGTAAACATGGTTCTTATTCTTGATATATAAAGTTTAGGCCTACTGTAAACATGGTTCTTATTATTGATATATAAAGTTTAGGCCTACTGTAAACATGGTTCTTATTATTGATATATAAAGAAATAGAAATATTTAGCTCAATCTTACGATACCTAATGTCGAAATATTTTACAGACTTTTAATATCGCTTTAGTGGCCTATAATATTGCAGTTTTATTTGACATGTTCCATTTAACGAATTATTTCTGCTCAGTAAATTAGCAAATAAACAATATAAAATAAATACATACGATAAATAGAAAATTAAACAATCACGAAATATAAATTATTACAACTTTTGCATAGTATTTTTGTTTTTTAAGGTAGCCGAATAATAGTACAGGCCTACACTTTCGTGATAAAATAGCGTATCTATGAGGTACGAGTGGTTGGAGGGTGATAAAGTAAAAATGTTCTACACAATTACCGTGAATAACTGTTTAACGAAAGATAGAAAACTTTAGTTTCAAAAGTTTGTGGCATATATTTTTTATTACATGTATTTCCAAGGTGTTTATAAAAATTTAATGGAGGTAATTTCAACGACAATTGCAGGGGGTCATTTTAACTGGAGCTAATTAAGATATTGGAGTGACTCCTAAGATATGCTTTACACAAACAAGCTAGGCAAGATAAGAGAAAGATTCCCAGTTTAATTTTTGTAAACATATTTATATATATTTGTAATATTAACTTACAGTATTTTCGAATAAACTTGAACCACTTCATTTTGGTGTTAACTTTTGATTGATGTATTTCGACTGATGTATTACCATAGAAACGATATTATTTATTTTCTTATTGTTAATAATTTTGTAATTTAATAAAAGTTAATTTATTTTTATGGATTTATTTTGGTGGGTTTGTGACCCTAATCTTACTCTTCCACCTTTCTTACCTTTTTGCGCCATTTCTTGATAGTTCACTTGATCCCTTCGACATCCCGTATGTTCTCATTTACCCCCATTTGTTGCTATTCAAGAATAGCTCCCTCGATGTCTTTGACATCCAAACTTTTACACTTTGACATTTTACCTTTTTATATATTGTCCTCTCCTTCTGCATTGTCCATACAATGGTAATGACCTAAGCTAGAAATTCGATTTAAAAAATCGAAACCTGTAATTTTCCCAAAACCTATATAGCTCTTAGGAAAACAAATTCATAAATTCGTTAAAAACAAATTAGCCAAGTATTTCACTCAGCCAGCAGAATACTCGGGGGGGGGGGGATTTTAAAGGTGTTGTTCACTTGAAAACCTTTTGTTTAAGTAATCTGAGAAAACATATGTTAGTAATTAATGCAAAACTAATAACAGCTAATTGGAAACTAACGCTTTTTATTTATCGTATATAGTTTCCCTTACAGGATTTTCTGAAATAGCTACATTCTTTCTATTTTGTGATAACATTTTATTTACAAACTATGCAAAAACCTCATCTATTTAAGATGTGTGCAATTTATACAACCTTGAATAAACTTTTTTTTACAAACATCGAATTTTGTAACCAACTTTTATTTATTCCATTTTAATACTTCAATTAATGTAGATTTCAAAATGACTTGCAATCTTTGTGACAACTTTCAACACTTTAAAAATCACCGGTAAAGCCAAATATTGATGTTGAAATTTGTTTTTGATAAAATCTATTAAAACCTTTATTATTTATTAAACAAATCGGTCAAGAATTACTGTTAGTTTACTTGCCTTCATCTCATCTTGGACCTCCTAGCTGGAAGAAGTCGTCCATCTGGAAACGATGCTATTACCTCGGAACTTCTTTTGGCGATGACGGGTGAACTTTTCATAATTCTGACACAAACTTTTACTTTATTACATTAAGCGGTCGTTATAAGTCACGGCAAGTTCTAGATCCTTCGAACTAGCCTTGCATTTAAACTCTTTGTTTAACCGCCTCCCGCGACACTCCGATAATTTTGTTAAGAGTGGTCTAGATGTGTTCTCATTACATAGTTCTATAGGTTCCCCATGTGGGCTCCAACACACACACACACACACACACACACACACACACACACACACACACACACACACACACACACACACACACACACACAAACCACACACACACACAACACACACACACACACGCACACACAAACCACACACACACACACACACACACACACACACACACACACACACAAACCACACACACACACACACTCACACACACACACACACACACACACACACACACACACACACACACACACACACAAACACACACACACACACACACACACAGTTCTTGTGGAGAGTGTCTTGTGACGACCTCAGCACATAGGCGGCGCCAATATCTGTACACTAATTAGTTGTTTTAAAACCACAAATCGTGTAGTACCAAAGAGTCTATTCAATTTATTCTTTATAAAATCACAAAAAGTAGACTAATTATTTTAATATATATATTTTTATATATATCTAGACATATTTTCTGAATATAATTAATTATTTGGGCCTAATATCTTCTATTTATTTACATTTTTGAGGTTAAAGATAATTGTCTTAGCCAGTTACAAACATTTTTACCACGTAGTATATAAATATTAAAATCTGTTTGAATTTCTCGTAGTTAGAGTTTAAAATTTTAATGTTTATTTGTAATCATTGCATGCAGGTTATGCTTATATTTTTCAGATTAATTTTCTTTCTTCATTACTTTGCATATATATTTTTGCATTCAGGTTAACTGAAATCTTTTGAAAGGTGATATAACTTGGCTCCTCTCTTTCCATTATTGGAAATATTAAACATCTGTTTAGAAACAAAACTTCATAAACTAAAAAAAATATTTTACTATATGAAACATGATTCATCTATATACAAATAATATTTGTAGTTTTATTCACAATGTAATCCCAAATGTGTGTGTTTTATTTAATTTAAAACGTGATTAACAATATTCTTGTACACAATCCTTTATCTATTCCAGCCGGGCTACATGAAACGTACGAACAAAGGTCTGAAAGTTAACGGCCACAAATTCCGAAACGTAACACACATTTTGGGTGCTAAAACAAAATTAAAGTGACAAATAAATGTGGCCTGGCTTCGTGTATATATTGAAGGAGTGGTCATTATTCTGATTTAAAAACTTTATAAATAAACGTTAACAGCGCTGACCCGAACAGCGAACAAGGAAATAAATTAAAGAATTTGTTTGATTTTTTAATATGAGTAAGATATTACAAGTTGTAAGTTACAGTTTGTAGTAGCAACACTCACAGATGATGATGACTTTGTCATTGAAACGTGTTTGAGTCAATAAATGTTTAATTTGTAAGTCTAGTGTATATCCTTTATTTGTTTTTATTTGTTAAAGTTTAAAGTAAACTAAACTTTAGGATTGTAAAATAATTATTCATTGTACACGGGCTACACAATTTCGTTCCTTTTGATATTTAAAAAATAAGATGCAAAAGGTGTTGATTGTTTTGTAAGTTTTTCAATTTTTTTATTTGTGTATTTTTTTATTAACTGATTTTTTATTAATTAACACAATCTTTTATAGTTAGTATCAAGTAATTTTACATTGAACGTAAGGTACAATATTGTTTATGATACCATATCAAGCGAATTGTTTTAAATAAACTAAAGTCTAAGCCTCTGCAAGATGAAAGCCTTAACCTGATCATGGCATTTGTGGGCTCCACAGCTCAATGTTGGTATAAATGTGTCTACAATATAATCTACGGGCGATGATCACCATGTTAAAAGTATTCTCATTGCGCATGACGCAGATCTAGCTTCCTGCATTCAAGCATTTTCGTCTTTTTTTCGATTCGTAGGTTAAACGTGAATCACTAAGGGCAGTGGGTATTGAATAACTCTCCAAAAGATTTGTAAAGGTTGTATTTATAATAAAACAACACCAACAGTTTTGTCCGATATAATGTGCTTTTCTCTCAAGTAAAGGAAAATAGTCAAGTCATTTCCCTATGACTTTTGAATATAACCAATTTCTCCCAATGTTGAAATATTTATATATAGATGAAAACATTATTTGTTTCTATCATTGAATTCAGCCTCTGATTTCCTATATTTTTATATATTTATCTCTTTAGTGTAAGCATAGAAATTGACTCTTAGTACACATACGTTGGGCACATTAAATGGTAACATGAATGCAATGATAGGATTTTGTAACAATATAGGCTACTATTGGTTTCTATTGTTTATTGCAACATACTAACCCCAGAGTACAATAGTATTGCAACTTATGATTATGGAAAACTATCCATAATCCCATCCTATTCTTGAAAAACAAGACGTATTATTGCACTATCAAAATGCAACCGCAGATTTACTTCTGCGATATTCGTTGTGGTAGTCTGTATTATTTATTCTTTATATACATGACCGAAGTACATAGACACTGCTTCTCGTCATTTAAAGATTAGGTATAGTTGACACCGATAAACCGATTCGTTGGGCTGGATATAGAAGCGTTGACAGTTTACGTTATCATATCAATCACATAATTGTTAATACTAATACTTCTCTTTAATATAATATCGCGAATATGGATTATCCCTTAACGTCACAAGGTTAGACCATAGTCAATACAAATTAAAATAAAGTAATGCTTTATAAAATAGATTTTAGTTTAGGCCATCAAAATATAGATAAATATTTAAGTTTATATATGAAAAGACCGAACTAACTCTAACAATTCTCCAACAGTATCTCCGCGCCGCCGGGAACCGTGACATAATGTTACATGAGCTGAACTATCTATGTAATATATTGAATGTAATTCAATACTAAGAGGTGTATTTATAGTTGGTTGTTTATTTTCCATATTGTTTCACTTCGTTTTTAATAAGTGTTTATTTCAAAACTTTTCTATAAGATACATAAACTTATAAATACCCCATTATAACATGAACGTGTAACAGTTTAGGGTTAATAGAATATTTCAAGAACATATACTTAAAATCCCGAAGCAGCATTGAGTAACTCTATCATTCTTTTCCAATTAAATCCTCAGCACTAGTCAGCAATAATGAATCGCCGTTGACCCACAACGTCTAGAGCCAAACAAATGCCTAGAGTATTTTTCACATATGAAAGGATGAATTGTGGCAACTAAGTATAAAACCACTTTACTGAGCCCCTTCTTACAGAACCAAGGCTACTGTATAAATATTTCCCAGTAACAGAAAAGAGAAAAATATTGTTTATATCTATACGTCCTTCTCAGATAAAACTGAACCTTGTCATATTGTGAGTTGTAGAATAAAAAGAAATCATGAAGGGTAATTTAAATAGGATAGTAGTTTTTTTTCAAAGATTTTCCTAAAATGAATTTACATATTATTTTATATAATTCGGTGAAGACATTTAAATAATAAAACAATACAAATAGATATTGGTGGATCTGTTTCAAAGTTAGCAAAATCCGCTTGGCTTACCATCGTTTTCACTTTTAGGATTAGGTCAAAATGTCAAAATTATTCTCAACAAATTAATAATGATTGCGTAACACATAACAGTAAGATTCTGTGTTTATTTGACCACGGGATTAAATAGAGTTTTCAGTTGCTGTGAGTGTACTAATATTACGGTATGTCCAGTGTAATCCCCAGTTTATGAAAAAAAAGGTAGCGAAGTTAGTTTTATCACAACTATTTCCACAATTACCCGAATATGACCACCCACGTTTTTAAACAAGCTACTTGAAGTCCTGGGTTATAATGATGTTTTAGTAGCTTTAATCGAAAGTGAAACTGTTCGAGAAATGAGGCTCCAAGCTTTTAAATACATACAATCGGTAATTTCATGCATTTTTAAAATCGTGTTACAATTGTATACGTTTTGAAAAATGTATTAAACCGTATGAAGGTTTTAAACGCAAATCATATTATGATTTAAATCTTATAGATTAACTTTAGTTGTTCGAGTTTCAAACATAAAACGGAAGATTTTGAAAAAATCACCCTGGTATTTCCTTTAGTTGTAGGCAACTGGTATTGTAACTAATTATTTATTTTATACCTATCAAAAGTAGTATGTAGCTATAAAGTTATTATTTAAAAAAAAAGGGTAGGCCAGGCTATTCGGCCACACTTGCTTAGCTTGTTTTGGAATAACCGTTGCTATTTTGCAGTGTTTGTAGAAAAGATTTTGTGTTTTATTTTACTTACAAATACATTCAATCTATACATTTTTGGAGGTATGAATGAAGTTTCTGAGAGGTATTTTGGAATATTCTGTAGACCCTGGAGTTATGATACAGTTAGAATTAATGTTTGTATAGATAGTATATATATACACGCACACACACACACACACACACACACACACACATATATATATATATATATATATATATATATATATATATATATATATATATATATATAAATGAATGTTTGTATGTATGTATGTGTGTATGTATGTTATACACGCCTAAACCGCTAAACAGAAATTTATGAAATTGTTTGACACATTCCCAGGGTGGTTCGTTTGAGGTTTGGAATAGATCTATTAACAGGGCTCTGCCCCAGTGGCTTAGGATCGTTCAAAAACCGTTGTATATATGTATGTATCTTATGGGCGTCTAACTAACTAAACAGAGGTTATTATAATTTGGAGAGATTCTTTTATCTTTCATCAATTAACAATCTTTTATAGTTAGTATCAGAGTAATTTTACATTGAACGTAAGGGACTCTATTAACTTTATAAAACAACTGTAGCGAAATGTGTACTATAAATAAATGAAACCTCTATACCATAAATGACGTTTTTCTTTTATTATGTACATTTCGATTTTATAGCAATCATCTTCATAGGTAATTAAAAAATAAGCTCCTTACTTCTGTTCAATACAATGTCGCTAATCCACCAATTATGGATTGTGGTTTAACGACGCAAGGTTGAACCACAATCAATAGAAATGTAAAACAAAATCATGATTTAAAAATAGATTTTAATTTAGGCCATCAAATTATAGCCTAGTATTTTAAGTTTATGTTTGAAAAGACTGAACTAACTAACAATTCTCTATCAGTATCTCCGCGCCGCCGGAAACCGTAACATTATGTTACACGAGTTGAACTATCTATGTAATATATTGAATGTAATTCCATAGTAAAAGCTATATTTATAGTTGGTTGTTTATTTTCCATATTGTTTCACTTCGTTTTAAACAAGAGTGTTTATTTTAGAACTTCGCTTTAAGAAACATCAACTTATAAATACCCCATTATAACATGAATGGTTTAGTAAACAGTAATGGCTTAGGCATATTAAATTAATTTCAAGAATATACCTAAAGTCCTGAATCAGCATTAAGTAACTGTATCATTATATCCCTTTAAATCCCCAGCACTAGAAAGTAAAAATAAATTGCCCATGCTCCCGCAACGTCTAGAGCCACACATGCCTACAGTATTTTTCAAATATGAAAGGATGAATTATGGCGACTAAATAGTGGTATAATAGCTATCAAATCGTAAGACTTGAAAATGGCACGTGTAGATTTGATAAATGTCTTTAAATAAGCTGCTAAACTCTTACTTATTGTTTAAATAGAATTATACAAATTGCTTTCAGAGAACAAATAAAATCATGTTATTATATACTGTGTAGAAATATTTCACAGTAAACGGAAAAGAGAAAAATATTGTTTATATCTTTGCATCCTTCTCCGATAAAATTGGACCTTGTCATATTGTGAGTTTTACGCAAATAAATAAAATATCGAGGGTAATTTAAATCGAGTAATAGTTTTTCTTCAAAGATTTTCCTAAAATTAAATTATATATATTATTTTAATAATAATCGGTGAAGACATGTAAATAATAAAACAATACAAATATATATTACTGAATCTGTTTCTAGGTTCGGAAAATCCGCTTGGAGTATCATTGTTTCCATGTTTAGAATTAGGTCAAAAAAGTAAATATTCGATTCAACAAATTTATAATGGTTTCGGAACACATAAAAGTAAGATTCTGGGGAGTTTATGTTACCTCGGGATTTACATCACGTTTTCAATTGCTGTGAGTTTACTAATTCTAAGGTATGTCCAGAGTCATCCCCAGCTTATGAAAGAAGGTAGCGAAGTTAGGTTTATCACAACTATTTCCACAATTACCCTATAATGACCACACACGTTTTAAACGTGCAACTTGAAGACCTGTGTTATACTGGTTATAATGATGTTTTAGTTGCTTAATCGAATAGTGACACTATTCAAGAAAGGAGGCTCTAAACTTTTACATACGATCCAACTTGCCATCGGCAATTTCATACATTTTTATTATACGTTTTGTAAATCTTATTTCATTTAGTTCTAAGTAATTGGTGTTGTAACTAATTATTTATTTTACACCTATCAAAACTAGCACATAGCTAGAAAGTTATTTTTGATTAAATTGTGTAGGCGAGGCTATTCAGTCACACTTGCCTAACTTGTTTTGGAGTATCCGTTGTTATTTGCCGAATTTGTAGGCGAGTTTGTGTTTTATTTCACATACACACACATTCAATCCATATATTTTGGGAGGTTTAATTAAAATTTGCAATATTCTGTAAAACCTTGTTTTTTTTTTAATCATTGAATTTGTATAGATAGATAAAACCGGATATAATTTTTGTTTTTATTTGTCAGAAATAAACAGCCCACAATTTTGGCAATCATTCAAGATATATATGTATATAAAAACCGCCAATTGATATATATATATATATATATATATATATATATATATACAATTATATGGTACCGTGGAATAGGATTTTAGATTTTTTCTACAAAATAATCTATAATATGTTCCACGTGGAGGCAGGTATTTTGCATTGCTTTAACAGATAAAAATAGTTATTATTTTCATTTTTATAAAAAATAATTTTGACGGAATTCTATAGCTCCTTGTTTTTATAAATCAAGGAAAAATATTTTTAATGGTTTACTATTGTTACTATTTTTAACAAATAATTATTTTCTTAAAGAGTTAAAATGTTAAACTTTGTAATATATATAGAACAAAATTTCAGTCATTATTAAACTTACAGAGTAAATTTATTTTTTAAAATGCATCAATTTTTTGGAGAATATTGCAGAACTTAATAGTGCCCGAAAGCAAAAGCATTTAATGTCATGGTCTAACGTTCCGATTGATCACACAAATGTAACACGCTTCATCTGTAAGAGTTGCAGATCAGACTAATCTAGCCGTCATTTTATCATACTACTAGGCCTTATCTCAACTTCTTATGATCATAGACGTAAACATCGGTGGGACTGGCACGTACGTAATGATGACTCAGGTCGATAATAGTCAGGCAGTAAGCCTCCAACATACCATGGACAAGTCAGTGTACACACTGTAACTGCGATAAAACGTGATTTTAAATTTCAAGTTACATAAGAGGACATGTTGTGCGTTTACTAATAACAAAATTTAACAGCTATTTACAAAATTTCAAGTTGATTACTTCACTAGATCTAAGAGCTCCCACAAGATGCGTGTAGAGTTTACGTCCGGCCAAGTGTCCACAAACACGTATAGGTGTGTGTGAGTGTGTGTGTGTGTGTGTGTGTGTGTGCGCGCGCGCGCGCGTGTGTGTGTGTGCGCGCGCGTGTGTGTGTGTGTGTGCGCGCACGCGTATGAGCGTGCGAGCGTGCGTGCATGTGTGTGCGCGCGCACGCGTACGTGTGTGTGTGCGTGTGAGTGTGCGCGCGTGCGTGCATGTGTGTGTGTGTATGTGTGTGTGTGTGTGTGTGTGTGTGTACGTTATGTGCGCGTGTGATTAAATTAATTAATTTCAATCTTTCTTCAACGATTACTATCTACTTTTTTTGAGATGATATATAATATAGTTATTGTATTCTATTCCTATGAAAATGATTTGCCCAACAGTATTATACAGACATTCTATTTTAAAGACTTTATCTGAATAAAGCAATAATAGACTTCTCCATGTAACTTCAGTGGAATATAGTGAAGTCATTCGCGATAGGTAAAGCGGCTACTTCACGCTGTAGTGAAGTATACTTGTACGACCACTTCATGCGGCCATTATTACTCCAGACTTGACACAAGTTTTCATTTTTACACGCTGAGTCACTTTGGAGGACCTTATTGTTTACCCCGGCACCATTTGGTACACTTTTTTGAAATGGAATTTTATTTTGGAGAGAAAACTCTTACGGTTCTTGTTATAATTTTTCGGTTATGATTTGATGAATATATATATATATATATATATATATATATATATATATATATATATATATATATATATACTAATATCACTTGTAGGCTATGTTGCTTTCTGCTGCGTAGATTATTAAGGATAATTATTATTCAATAATTATATATGAGTTTTTGATTATTAGAATATTCCTGTATAAAATCAATTATATTAAGCAATAAATTAATTAAAAATATACATAAGTTAACAAATATTTTAATTTATATTTCAATAAATCTTGCTACAATTTTAATAACAGTGAAAGATGTTTTTAAAAAGTTTTAGATGTACAAATTTCTCACTGCATTCGATAAATTAAACTTTTACTCAATCTCGTTTGCACTTCTCCCTCGATTGCAACATTTTAAAAAGTTTTTGTCTGTAAATGTTGTTTAATAGCCTCAAATAATAGCCTATATTATTTATATTCGCAATTTTGTATCTAAATTTAAGTTTATTGTTAAACCCCCTACTTTGATCACCAAGCCCTTATCGACAAACTATTTTCACATCAAGTTTATTTTATTTATTTTCATAGTTGAATTAGTTTTGTAAAACTTTAATGCATGTTTCTACTATAGCAATATTTATAATTAACAAAAAATTCATCCTCCCATAATCAATAATATTCTAAGAAACAGATCCTGCTTGTATGATAGCGATTACTGCTGGTAAATTAAATCAAAATAAGTCGTGTAAAAATAACATTTCGTTTAAGCCTGGATTTGTATAATTGTCAGCATGTATTAATTCTATTTATTTCAATATTTAAAATTAAACGCTTGAAAATTTTAAAAGAAATTACAACATAACCGTTGTTATTATTGTAACCTTAAATATTTAAATTTTACTTTTATATTAATTAGTCTTGTTCTACCACAATTTAAAGTCACTAGTTATAAGAAAACGAAGTAAATATAAATATAAAGTATTATAATTTAATAAACAGTATTTACTTGACATTGCAGGTTATCACGTATATGGTGCTAAGGCACTGAGAAAGAAAATAAGGCTGGATGTTTTAAAAAAAAAACATTTTATAATTTTAGGCCCAATCTGGGAACAATTGGAAAGTTTGGGGTAGCAGCCATGTGCTCTACCGTCTTGAAAACTAATCCGGTTAAATTCATTCGAAGGTTTGTAAATATTTACTGAAATTAATATTTATTTCTTGAAGACTTCAACTATACACTAGATGCTTTGTGAACAGGACAAACTTTAAAACAACTTCTCCGGTAGCTAATAAACCTGGTACTTTAAAACCTGCCGCTTCCTGGCAGCCCCTTAACCTGGTACTTTAACCTGCCGCTCCCTGGTAGCTGATAAACTTGGTACTTTAAACCTGCCGCTCAATGGTAGCTCCTTAACCTGGTACTTTAATACCTGTTGCTCCTTGGCAGCTCCTAAACCTGGTAATTTAAAACCTGCCGCTCAATGGTAGCTCCTAAACCTGGTACTTTCAAATTTGCCGCACCCTGGTAGCTCCTAACGCCGCGTTCACACAGAATTTTGCAACTAAAAATGTTCAAACAATTAGGTTTTTTACAACATTTTAGTTTCAAACGTTTTGGTTTGAAATAAAAAAAAGTGGCAAACTATTTTCGTGCTCTATTTTTAAGTTTGTAACTTTGTGGACAGTGGAGGACGTAGTTGGAGCTACAACTACTTGTTATATTTGGGCTACAATAAATAGTGCCCCAAGAAAATACCACCGTTGCTACAAACGGGAACCAGATGTAGTGGCAGTGCACTTTTAGCAGTTATGAACAGGCGGGATATTGATTCTCTAACAAGAGAACTGAGGACAAATGGCAGTTTTAAACACTTTTTTAAAATGGCAAGCAGCGAATATGTACATTAGATAATTCATGTATCAACATGAAGAGATGAGGTTAGGTTAGATAACCAGCAACCAAGCGGAATGGAGACAGAAGATTAGACAAGAAGTCAGCTGTACTTACCAGCTGATCAGCTGGGCGGAGGAGGAGAGAGAGTTTCCAACTAAAAAGTTTGAAATTAAAAAGTTTGCAACTCTTGCATCACATCTGAGTTTTAATCAGAGATCAAAGGAAGTCTCAATATTTTATCGCCAACTAGTGGAAGCACGAAATTTGGTTTTGCACTCAAGGATTTTGTTTAAAACTAGCAAAGTTGGCAACAAAATTACAAAGCGTGTTTTGAAAATTTTCAAACTTTCTTCAACAGTTACAAACTGCTGTTTAATCGCAGCTTAAGGGCAACGGTAGTGTGACGACTTTGTAAGCAAAGATTTCTATAAATTGGCTAATCAGTAATACCAACATTGCCCAAGAGCAGACTCAAAGAGATTAGACATTTTTTGCAATTATAAGTTAATAAATACTACATTAACATAATGAAAGATCCACGTCGTGATGAGTATTGTTCAAACATCTACAAAAATATTGCCCCAGTGCCGTTCTGAGTGGTTGACACTTGTAGTAGCTATGCCACTGTGAACCATCTATGGCATCATTTTAAACGGTTTCCCTTGGTTTTCAAAAACTAAATGGGGTTCCTAGGTTTGTGGTTTTATGAATACATCTATAGGTTTTCAGCTTCTCCGTGTATATTTATTGTGCTTGAACATGGGACTCACTGTCCCATCAAAACACCTCACGATACCAGAGTAGGGAGAATGCACAGATTAGCAACACAAATAGGAAGAGCTGTATTTCTTATGTTGATTTAACTGTATTTCACCAAAAATCTATTTGTAAAAAGGTTGTTAGTAATTCACGGTAAAACGCAAACCGAGTCTCCCGTTTTACCCCTACAGATCTCAAGGTTAGGGCTCTGGCTACATCTGCTTTCATAGACTTCCTTCTATATTTCTTCGTCAAGAGAAATATTAAAAAATTATTTGACCTGAGAAATACGAAATTATTTTATGTTAAGATAAGACTTTAATTTTATAATCAGACGGGTAAAATTTACGAAATTTCACATAAGACTGGACAGACTACATACACGGTTTTCCACATTTCTTTATAAAATATCTGTATTTCTTGAGTCAAGGAATTTGATGCAAGAGGAAACTCAAAAGTGTGAAGGTAAAGCTTCTACCTCATCTACTCACAATGTGTGACCCCACTTCTTCAGCATCTACTCCCAATGTGCCAAAGCTTCTTCCGCATCTACCAACAAAGTGAGTCAACTCCTTCTGTATCTACTCACAATGTATGGGCCAGCTTCTTCTGCATCTACCAACAATGTGTAAATCAGCTTCCTCCGCATCTACCAACAATGTGAGTCACCTCCTTCCGTATCTACTTACAATGTATGGGCCAGCCTCTTCCTCATCTACTCAAAATGTGTGAACATCTTTAGCATCTACTCACAATGTGTGAGCATCTTGTTCCGCATCTACTCACAGTATGAACCAGTTTAATCTCCATCTACTCATAATGCGTGAGGCAACATCTTTAGCATCTACTCACAATGTATGCGCTATATTCTTCCGTATCTACTCTCATTGCATGGGTCAGCTTGTTCCCCATCTACTAACAATGTGCGAGGCGGCTTCTTCACCATCTACTCATAATGTGTGAGCATCGTGTTCTGCATCTACTCACAGTATGCACCAGCTTAATCTCCATATACTCACAATCTATGAGTCAGATATTTCTCCTAATACTCATAATGTGAGAGCCCTGAAGTCATCGGAAGGGGGTTTACTGAAGAATGAGTTAGTTCCACTCAGTGTTTGGACAACGACTTTGAAAATAACGGCCTGGCTCTATGGTCCGACTTGAAAAATAACAGGCTTAAATACTTGAAGGAAACCATTAAATGTATTCTTAAACCTCTATACCTTAAGCTTCTGGTATTTCCACATTTTTGCCAACTTGATAACTTACTTAAAGGGTTATTTATACACAGGAACTAATGTTAAGGTAGAATGAAAATCTGGTTTTGGGGAAACTAATTTGAAAACGTAACCGATGATTTTGTCCCGCCCACACAAAGAAAGCTTGATGCTAATTTTTAGTTTTACATAAATTACAAATTACTTTTCTTCTCCCTTATTCTTACCCTGCAATATACTGGATAAGCCTTGGGCGGTCCTTGTTGTCATCTCTAAAGCTTTTAAGGGAAGCAATTTAGAGATATTGGTCTCTTTCTTAGCTTCGATCTAAAACCTACGTGTTCCTGCATCGCATTCAATGCCTCGTGTATAGAGAAATCCATTACAGGCTTTGGTAGAAAGTCGAATTCCGTGAAATGATTTTGTTTTATCTGTATTTTACAACACACAGATGTAAATATTTGAACACTAAATGTGTCGGTTAATCACTTTGCAAATGCATTAGTCACAAAACGATCAAGGTTTATCAGATCAATTTTGAGCGAATAAAATAAGCTCTCGTTAAACTTTTAGTATTATCCACATTTAGGGTGGTAACATTGTCATCGTGTAAAAAAGGGATTATAGCTGAAATAGAGATTTAATCGCTACGTAAAAGTCAGGCGAATTAACGATCATTAGCAGTATTATTAACAAATACGAACGCCATCGGAGAGGTTGGTCAACGGGTTTTATAGTGGGAGTGTTTAATTTATCGAAATTCTTGCCTGATGGATGGAAGTCTATATTAACTGTGAACACATTTCTTAGAAATATTATATCTAAAACTTTTTATTGTAGAATATGTTTGGTATTTTCTTAGAATAGTTTATTAAATTATCGATATGTTTAGTTTCGATATTTTAAAGATTCAAAATCTAAAAATTTTACGAATTTGGTCAAATTTTCAAACACGTTTTAATTATTGTAGTCCATATTTTGAAAACCCCTCAATTTGAACTGGGATGCAGAAAACTTAGTAATGGGAGGAAATGGGTTCGATGTCGGAGACTGCTACGTAATAGCACACTATATGGCTTCGTTTACGAATTAATTGACTGGGTTTATAAAACGGTACCGACTGTCGACGCTAAATTGTTTTGTGATATAAAATAATAGCCAATTGATCGGTTAATCTCTTATTGAATATTTAATATAGGTCAATTAAATCGCAAAGCCTTTAAGCTCCTGGTGAAAGGTTTAATATATATCGACAACCGTTTATTGACAATGGTTTATAGACTGTGACATGTTTTCGTCAATGATGTGAGCTTGGCGAAAATATTTTTAAAATCACGTACGTAAAAATGGTGAAAATATTTTTTAAAATAAATAATTTGCAAATTTATTTAGAAGTAAAATTGACAATAAACTCAAAACAAGAAATGTGATTAAATCACAAAACTATCAGAGAGGTTAGACAATTTTGTGTGAGTACGCCCTAATTTACGTTTCGAAGATTAGGTTTTCATGTTCATAGTGCTTTACTAGAAAACCCTAACTAATGCAAATAAGCTAATACAGATTTGTTTGTTTGAAGAAGACTTAAGTCAACCCAAATAAATATATCCATTGCGCCCGTCAATAAACAATCGTCAATCAATCAATTAATCAATCAATGAGATTTAAATCGTTTATATAAAAACTATGAATAATTGTATAAATCAAGTGTGGCGTAATGTTTAATTTAAATAATTGAAACCACTAGAGCACAAATAACTTTTTCTTTTATTTATGTATATTTCAATTGCATAGCAATCATCCTCAGAGGTAATTTACAAAAATTATCAGCTCAGAGGTAGTTATTCGTGTTATATACCATGTATATATTAGAACCCGTTTCATGTAGCCGTCTACATACAAGCACCCGTTTCACATAACCGTCTACATATTAGAACCCACTTTAAGTAGCCGTCTACATATTATAACCTCTTTCAAGTAGCCGTCTACATATTAGAGTCTATTTCAGATAGCCGTCAACATAATAGAACCCGTTTCACATAGCCGTCTACATATTAGAACCCGTTTCATGTAGCCGTCTACATATTAGAACCCGTTTCATGTAGCCGTCTACATATTAGAACCCATTTTCAGTAGCCGTCTACATATTAGAACCCATTTTAAGTAGCCGTCTACATATTAGAACCCATTTCATGTAGCCGTCTACATACAATAACCCGTTTCACATAACCGTCTACATATTAGAACCCACTTTAAGTAGCCGTCTACATATTATAACCTCTTTCAAGTAGCCGTCTACATATTAGAGTCTATTTCAGATAGCCGTCAACATAATAGAACCCGTTTCACATAGCCGTCTACATATTAGAACCCGTTTCATGTAGCCGTCTACATATTAGAACCCGTTTCATGTAGCCGTCTACATATCAGAACCCATTTTCAGTAGCCGTCTACATATTAGAACCCAATTTAAGTAGCCGTCTACATATTAGAACCCATTTCATGTAGCCGTCTACATACAATAACCCGTTTCACATAACCGTCTACATATTAGAACCCGTTTCACATAGCCGTCTACATATTAGAACCCGTTTCATGTAGCCGTCTACATATTAAAACCCATTTTAAGTAGCCGTCTACATATTAGAACCCATTTTAAGTAGCCATCTACATATTAGAACCCATTTCATATAGCCGTCTACATACAAGAACTCGTTTCACATAGCCGTCTACATATTAGAACCCATTTGAAGTAGCCGTCTACATATTAGAACCCATTTTAAGTAGCCGTCTACATATTAGAACCCGTTTCATGTAGCCGTCTACATACAAGAACCCGTTTCACATAGCCGTCTACATATTAGAACCCGTTTCACATAGCCGTCTACATATTATAACCCATTTTAAGTAGCCGTCTACACAATATAACCTCTTTCAAGTAGCCGTCTACATATTAGAGTCTGTTTCAGATAGCCGTCAACATAATAGAACCCGTTTCACATAGCCGTCTACATATTAGAACCCGTATCATGTAGCCGTCTACATATTAGAACCCGTTTCATGTAGCCGTCAACATACAAGAACCCGTTTCACATAGCCGTCTACATATTAGAACCCATTTTAAGTAGCCGACTACATAATATAACCTCTTTCAAGTAGCCGTCTACAAATTAGAGTCTATTTCAGATAGCCGTCAACATAATAGAACCCGTTTCACATAGCCGTCTACATCTTAGAACCCGTTTCATGTAGCCGTCTACATATTAGAACCCGTTTCATGTAGCCGTCTACATATTAGAACCCATTTTCAGTAGCCGTCTACATATTAGAACCCATTTTAAGTAGCCGTCTACATATTAGAACCCATTTCATGTAGCCGTCTACATACAATAACCCGTTTCACATAACCGTCTACATATTAGAACCCGTTTCAGATAGCCCTGTACATATTAGAACCCGTTTCATGTAGCCGTCTACATATTAGAACCCATTTTAAGTAGCCGTCTACATATTAGGACCCATTTTAAGTAGCCGTTTACATATTAGAACCCATTTTAAGTAGCCATCTACATATTAGAACCCATTTCATGTAGCCGTCTACATACAAGAACTCGTTTCACATAGCCGTCTACATATTAGAACCCATTTGAAGTAGCCGTCTACATATTAGAACCCATTTTAAGTAGCCGTCTACATATTAGAACCCGTTTCATGTAGCCGCCTACATACAAGAACCCGTTTCACATAGCCGTCTACATATTAGAACCCGTTTCACATAGCCGTCTACATATTAGAACCCGTTTTATGTAGCCGTCTACATATTAGAACCCGTTTCACATAGCCGTCTACATATTAGAACCCGTTTCATGTAGTCGTCTACATATTAGAACCCGTTTCAAGTAGTCGTCTACATATTAGAACCCATTTTAAGTAGCCGTCTACATAATATAACCTCTTTCAAGTAGCCGTCTACATATTGGAGTCTATTTCAGATAGCCGTCAACATAATAGAACCCGTTTCACATAGCCGTCTACATATTAGAATCCATTTTAAGTAGCCTTCTATATAATATAACTTCTTTCAAGTAGCTGTCTATATATTAGAGTCTATTTCAGATAGCCGTCAACATAATAGAACCCATTTTAAGTAGCCGTTTACATATTAGAACCCATTTTAAGTAGCCATCTACATATTAGAACCCATTTCATGTAGCCGTCTACATACAAGAACTCGTTTCACATAGCCGTCTACATATTAGAACCCATTTGAAGTAGCCGTCTACATATTAGAACCCATTTTAAGTAGCCGTCTACATATTAGAACCCGTTTCATGTAGCCGCCTACATACAAGAACCCGTTTCACATAGCCGTCTACATATTAGAACCCGTTTCACATAGCCGTCTACATATTAGAACCCGTTTTATGTAGCCGTCTACATATTAGAACCCGTTTCACATAGCCGTCTACATATTAGAACCCGTTTCATGTAGTCGTCTACATATTAGAACCCGTTTCAAGTAGTCGTCTACATATTAGAACCCATTTTAAGTAGCCGTCTACATAATATAACCTCTTTCAAGTAGCCGTCTACATATTGGAGTCTATTTCAGATAGCCGTCAACATAATAGAACCCGTTTCACATAGCCGTCTACATATTAGAATCCATTTTAAGTAGCCTTCTATATAATATAACTTCTTTCAAGTAGCTGTCTATATATTAGAGTCTATTTCAGATAGCCGTCAACATAATAGAACCCGTTTCACATTGCTGTCTACATATTAGAACCCCGTTTCAAGTAGCCATCTACATATTGCAACCCGTCTACATATAACTACCCGTTTCAAGTAGCCGTTAGCATTTCATATTCCATTTCAAGTAGCCGTATATGTATTATAACCCATTTAAAGCATCTATTTGGATATTATAATCAATTCCAAGTATCCATTTGTATTTCAGAACTGATTTTAAGTAGCCGTTATATTTTATAACCCATTTTGATATATGTGGATTTCAGAACCCATTTTAAGTAGACGTCTATATAGTTTAACCCATTTAAAGCATCAATGTGGATATCAGAACCCATTTCAAGTAGCCGTCTATATATTATAACCCATTTTGATCCATGTCCATATTAGAACTCATTTCAAGTAGCCGTCTATATATTATAACCCATTTCAAGCATCCATGTGTATATTATAACCCATTTAAAGTAGCCTTCTATATATTATATCCCTTTTCGAGCATCTATGTGGATACCAGAACCCATTTCAAGTAGTCGTCTATATATTATAACCCATTTAAACTATTCATTTGGATGTCAGAACCCATTTCAAGTTGTAGTCTATATATTTTAACCCATTTCAAGCATCCATGTATATTAGAACCCATTTAAAGTAGCCGTCTATACATTAAAACCTATTTCATCCATCCATTTTGATATTAGAACCCATTTCAAGTAGCCGTCTATATATTATAACCCATTTTGATCCATGTGCATATTAGAACTCATTTCAAGTAGCCGTCTATATATTATAACCCATTTCAAGCATCCATGTGGATATTAGAACCCATTTTAAGAGTAGCCTTCTATATATTATAACCCATTTCAAACATCTATGTGGATACCAGAACCCATTTCAAGTAGCCGTCTATATATTATAACCCATTTAATGCATCCATTTGGTTGTTAGAACCCATTTCAAGATGTAGTCTATATATATTAACCCATTTCAAGCATCCATGTATATTAGAACCCATTTAAAGTAGCCGTCTATACATTAAAACCTATTTCATCCATCCATTTTGATATTAGAACCCATTTCAAGTATCTAATGCCGTACATGCGGTCGAGTAGAGCTCGATGCAAATCGATAATGGATGTTGTTCGAAACCAGCTCCCGACCGATAAATCCCTGCAATACAAGGCCACCAAACTTCACGAAATTAATTAGTAGCCATTAATTTGGAACGAGGCGATCGTAAATTCTGGCAATGGTGCCGCGTTACAGAAGTAAGTGGAGAGATGTTGGGGCTTCATCGCCAAGTTAGGTTGCGTTTTATCCTTGCGGCCAACGCATTTGTATCAGTCCCGCTGAGACTCGACGGTCGTTAATCAGAAAAATTTACATTGTTTTATGCTTCAATCCCGTGTTTATCGTTCGCTGAGTGAAGCTAAAGAGAATTACAAGGGATCTCTTGTGGAAATAAATTTATAATATTACCTTTTCAGTCACAAATCATCTGGCCTCCTGTATAATCGATACAAATATTAATGCTCATTTTCTGTCTATTCTATTACAATCTTTTGTCTTTTGAATCGACCTTTAAACAGATTTGTTATCCCTAGAAGGCACTAAGAGAGAGTAAGGAATTAAAGTGCCTCGTAAATTTAATAATATACTGAACCCGAGGATTCGTCATAACCAAGCTACTCTTGGTGTGAAGAATTGGCTAATATTCATAGCTGATATTGTCCCCGAAGGCGTTAGGGGACAGTGTCTTCCTCTTTTCTAGTTGCTTTATAATATTCAATAAATGTTTCATTTCTTCCCAAAATTTTCTAACTTCCTTACGTTTTCTATTTTTATATTTTGTACATTTCGTTTTTTACGTTTTCATTGTTTAATTTTAGTTATATTTCTATCACTTACATATTTTTGTAGGCTTATATAAAACGTCTATTAATTGTGTAACAGTTAGTTACATATTGGTTTCAATTACTAATTTCAGTAGTTTAGTCGCATCTCTATAATTACTATTTGTTTCGAAATATATTAAATACTTGACAACAATTTACCATGTTGCATACAAACTGGTTTTGTTTAGGTAAAGTAAAATCTCCCAGTTTAGAAAAAATTTTGTTTCTGAGAAAGTTCAATAGAAAATTTTAGGTAGGGATTTATACTAATAATACTGGTGACCTCTCAAGAGCCTCTATTTTGAAAGTAATGGGGGGCTCTGTTAAGCAAGCAGTATATCTTGAGTCTCAACCTGTTCTGACCTAGGCTTCATAGAAAACAACTGAGGGTTGCAATCTTAAAGTTAAATAACTCATTAAAATCTTAAATAATGTATTATTTAAAATTAAATAATAACAAGTTAAAAGACGTTTTGTAAAATTTAATATTTACTTTGTCTGTAAATATTCAAATATAACTATGGTGAAAGTGCAAAACCGTGTAACTTTTCGATTTTCTAAATAAGCCAAAGCTCAAGTGATTGTCAAGGTATGTTTTAAAATTAATGTTTTCAAAACGTAATTTATTAAAATCAGTAAGTTCACAATCAGATATGCATCTAACTAAACGCTTTGTAATGAAATAATTTGAAAAAGGCTTAAACTTTTTAAATAATTTAAATTGTTACTGTTCAAGCGTTTTACTGATAATTTTAATTTCGATTTAAATAAAATCTCCTTTTTTGAAACTTTAAACGTCAAGTTTAATGTAGCCTATCTGTCTTCAGCACGATATGGATAGACCACCAGACTGCATAAGTCAAATCGTTAGACAAAATTACATAATGTAAACAATTGACACAGTAAGTCTTTTTAAAATGTAAAACATAATTTGTATGTGAATAAACCTTTGGTTTAAATAAACTAAACCAGCACATTATACAAAAACCGAGTTCTATAGTTCAAATCATCTCTTTCTTCTCTTACACATTATAATTTTTTCTCCTTTAATCCTTTATTTTTAGTTTATAATTTTGTTATTGGCAGTAATGGACTTGCTTCATTATTCGTCAGAAGGAATAGATTAAAACTTACTGTAAATGTTCAAACTTGATTGTTTAGACTAATGGGAATTGTGAGAAGCGCATCAGCTGTTATAAATAACGAATCAGCTGTTTTAGAATCCAGTAAAATATGCGTTTAGATTATTAAATAAATGTAAAATTGCCTAGTTGTTTACATCATGTTCAATATTTCAATGATAAAATAAAGTCAACATCGAATTAGACAAACAGTTTCTTTAATGAATAAATGTTTTATAAGCAAGAATAGTTATAGGTTGTAATAGTATTACACTAATAGGCTTATTATGAATTATAGTTGACTCATTGTTGTAAACTAGATTGTACAAAATTTTACATCATTATACTACATTTAAAACTGTGCTTGAAATTTATCGGAAAATTAGATTTTAGAAACAATAAGATTACAGGAGTAAATAAAGTACCTTAGAAGGGTTTTACTTGAGATAATTCAATGACGTTTATTGAGTTATGTAGATTCGATTAAGATAAACGAGTGCTTATAACAAGGCAAAGTGGGTCGGATGAGGAGGAATATGGAACAGATAACCTGCACTGTTGTATCAAAGTAGGTACCAGCAAAATGGGCTGAATAACGTGTGACGTCACTGAAGGAGGGCCAGGAATGTAAGACATGTATTAATACTTTCATACACACACACACACACACACACATACACTCTCTCTCTCACACACACACACACACACACACACACACACACACTCACCCTCCACACACACACATTCACACACACACACACACACACACACACACACACACACACACACACACACACACACACAACACACACACACACACACACACACACACACACACACACACACACACACACACACACACACACACAGATACACACACCCACAAACGCGCGCGCACACACACACACACACACACACACACACACACACACACACACTCACAACCACACACCCACCCACCCACACACACACACACACCAACACACAAACACCCCCCCCCCCCCACACACACACAGTAGCGATATTCCGAGCCCCGTTTTTTTGAGCTTCCGTTAAATTCGAGCCTATTTCTATTTCAGGCAGTTTTATCTATTTGAAAGAAAATTCTAATATTTAATTTTACACAATGCCACTAGCATCTCGATGAAGATCTACTGTTATTGATATCAGTGCTTTATTTCCACTGTTAAATGTTATGAACTTAACCCGTCTGATGGTTTAGGGTGTTCTGGAACGTATGGAATAAAGTACAGACGTTTCCTTTTACAAGTGACTGAAAGGGTGGGAAACATAGTAGACTTTCTAAAACATATTACAGTGAAGGCAGTTGCGTACTGGACAGCCGAATTACGGAACAAAACAAAAGAAGAAACATCAAGTAATTCGTTAAATGAAATCATGAGTCGTAATAAATCTATTGACTGTGTTAATGTTCCACAAGAAGAAACATTTTTGATATTTCTTATCAAAAAACTCCCTGTTTGTGAAAATGTAGGTGATACGGACGTGGGCATCAATGGATGAGTAAGTAGCGATAACACTTGATGAGTCGATTAAAATGGTTCAAGAAACTACTGAAGGCAGTGATGACGAAACTACAATAAGGATGAAGGTTCGACCGAGACAGTACAAGAAGGAAAAACTAGCCACGGTGAACGAACGGCCTCTTTAGAACAACACTCTATATTGAACAACAGACAGACACCACGCCAACAGATCAACAGTGTGCTTCTGCTAAGACGTCTACGTGACACCGCAGCACGAAAACGATCTGATTAGCAAACGCAGAAGACACATAACTTATTCCAAAAAATGTAGCAACCATGATAAACAATATATTCTAAAGTAACATTACATTATGTAAGTAGACTACTATAATCAATAAAGTTCTATAAAAGTATTTAGTGAATCCTTAATTACAGTATTAGCGTTCATTTAAACAACTATTAGGCAGAAACGTTATTTCCGTGTAATCCGAGTTTTCGTAAATCCGAGGGGTTCACGTTCCTATCTAGTTCGAATTATCGAAACTCTACTCTAATATATATATATATATATATATATATATATATATATATATATATATATATATATATATATATATATATATATATATAAAGCGGTGAAAAGCTTTGAATAAATATATGCATTAAAAGTATTCTGGTTTTTGAAATATTTAAGTTTATTAACTATATTACAAGAAAACATATCACCATATTTAATATATATATATATATATATATATATATATATATATATATATATATAAGCAGCCTATATGTTAAATTTAATAACAATGAAAAATGTACCTAATGGTGTTTGAGGGCTTGACCACTCAAGGTAGTCGACCATGCACACGCGATGCCATAATAGTTTCCCTCTATTTTCTGTAGCGATGGATCATTATGTCCTTCCATTAGACTTGCTCAATTCCACTACCCTTACTTTTTTTATTATTATTGCAATGTATTATTTAAATTTGAATTTTACATTAATAAATTTTTAATAAGCCATTTGACCCCGAGATTGCAACTCCCAGCTTCTATGAAAGCTAGAACAGAACAAACTGAGACTCAAGGTTAGTTACGCTTAGTGAGCAGAACCCTTCCTTTGTACTTTGAAAATATAGGGCTTTAATTGCAAGCCAGTAGTATTCCGTACCCAAACGCCTTCCAATTACGTTTTCAGAAATAAAATTCGTTTTTTAAAAATTCCGACCTACTTTACATTACCTAAAACAAAACCTTTATCCAACATGCTAAATTATTACCACTTATTTGACATGTTACAACCCAATTTAGTTAAGTAACCATTAAGGTGGTTTGTCATGTAGAGGAATGTGTTTAGTAGTTGTGAGTTTATTTCCAGAATGTAAAAGATGAAATTTTCCCATAGTTTGTTTATAATGTATCATAAAACAATGATCAAAGCATTTAAAAATCGTTTATTACCTGTTTCGTCCAGATTTTACGTTCATACCTTTCAAAATATGCCATGTATATTTTCTTTGAAGACCTTCGCTTAGTCATGTAGGAAGAAGTAAGCGTAAGTATTCTAACAGGACCATTTTCTTTGTATAAATAGAAGAATTCACGAGTGTATCGTATCTTTTTGCCTGGCGTTTTATTTAACAGAACTTATTACTATTATTCACTATATGTTTTTGGAGTAGTTAGTAGGTAAACCTAGCTACAAATGTAAATTATGCAATAAAAAAAATGCAAAAAATACTTTAAATATATATATATATATATATATATATATATATATATATATATATATATATATATATATTGTAAAACTTAGATGAATTATTTTTTCTTGTTGAATATGTATGGTAACATAAAATAATTTTCATAAACAAGAATATACGAATATTACTTCATTTTATTGTTCATTGAAGCTTTTCGCTAATTTACATTATTAGCATTTTCAAAATATATGAATCACTGTCCAGTTATGTGACCAGAGTAAGTAAGCTTACTCTGGTCACATAACTGGACAGTGATTCATATATTTTGAAAATGCTAATAATGTAAATTAGCGAAAAGCTTCAATGAACAATAAAATGAAGTAATATTCGTATATTCTTGTTTATGAAAATTATTTTATGTTACCATATATATATATATATATATATATAACATGTAAAAAAGTATATTTATGCATTTAATATATAAAACTAATCTTCTTGGAAGCAATTTAGAACCGATTTATACATTTGGAACAACATACCGTTGTTACATAGTTAAATTCCTTCTATTAGCTTACACTCTCATGATATATATGTCGTAGAATTCTTCTATCATTAATAAAATACGTTTTTACTCATCGAATCCAAGTTTAAATACATTTTTTTTAACCTATAGTGGATAAAATTTGATGTTAATATAGTTTTTTTCAAATATGTATTCAATAAATAAATTATAAAATTTGTGGGGTTCAGCCGGATTCGAACTGTGAATCTTCCTGTTCAAAGTCTAGCGCCCCTTCTTTTAAATACCTAGGAATAGATTCCTCAAAGAATAATACAAATGAAGTTTCTTGATGTAATCATCTTGAATTCACTGATTAAACTAATTTTACACTACTTAGTAGAAGGTTAGCTTCGAAAAAGAAACGATCGTTTTGAAACGCGTCAGCAAGTAAGCAATTACGTATTCACTTAGTTAAGTAGTGTTAAATTAGTAGTAATATAAATGCTTCTTTCTCAGGTCTTCAAAACGTCCACTGTATAACCTTAAACTGTTGTCATGGTTACCACACAATCTCATAAATAATGCTTTCGGGTAACTAAAATAATTTGTTTTTATCAACCTTAGTAGGAATTTACTTTAACATATTTTTTTATTATTACTTGTTATAATAGCAAAACGAAGTGAATCATAATACGATATAATCTTACCACCTTATGAGCCTCAAGCTTACAATATAGCTTCGTAGTTTCACACAGTATGGACATGCATTCCTAGAACCAACATGTTACTTAATGAAATCCTTCATGCTTGTGAATCCACTGATTACTTTATTAACCCAGCAGAGGTCGCGTGAAAAATAAAACGTGAGAGGTCGCACACGGTGGATTCGACCGGGTCATTTTATTAATAAAAAAAAAAATATACTGAACAATATTTTTTTCTAAAAATACATGTATCGTAATTAAGTATAATGTATTTACTCAAGTTCAATTAGTTGTAATTGTGGCAATAATGTACTAATTAATTTTAAATAATATTTTAAGATTTAACAAATTTATTGTTTGAAAGAAATACAAGACTTTAGATAAATTTTCATGACATACGGGATCTTTTTTTTTAAAAAAGACTTGTGTGTAATAATATATTCTGAAAGAAAACTAATTTCTCAATAATAAAATGTACTGGATGTTTACGATAGCTGTAATGTAAAAGAACCAATTTTGAAACAAAATGTGTCGAATATTTAAGTAAATTTATCATAATATTACAGTTATAGTGATGAAATGCAACCCTACAAATTTATGATTTTAAACAAAAAGTTACATACAATATGTCTAAGCACCTTGAGGGTTATAGCAATGAAATTCCTTACAGTTCCTCATCCGATTGATGCCCTAGGTTGGTAGTACAGCTGAATATCCCGCCTCATACTAATCGACAACGTCTACTCCCCCTTTTGTTGAATTGTAAATTGTTTGAATGTAGAGTTTATTTTTATCTCCAGCTTTGGAATCAATTTCATCATTATTATGCATGGTTGAGATGAGAATAACTACTATATTATGGACAGTAACTTTTAATTCCCTCTAAACCCAAAAATGTTTGAGGTTACAGGTCGATATTTTGTACCAATGAATTCCTTTGGAATGTGTAATTCCTCTTCGTCTCCTGAATACTCTGATTCCTCTTGAACTTCAACATGATCTTGTTGTTCATCATCTGAATCCGGTTTGTCAACTGTTTCAACAGTAGGCACGTCACGAGAAAGTTATCTTCGAACACTACCAGGGTTTTCAATCCTTTCTTCCCTTTCCACGCTATCTAACAGTCTGGCAAATCTTTCTTCCTCTGCTCGATTCATATTGCGTAGTAACACAATAAATATAACACTCAACACACTAAACGATCAATAACACAAAAGCGAAAAAAATCATGTCTCACTTTACCCCATGGGAGGGGTCGCGCACGATGGTTTCCACGCTGGCTTTTCTCTAGGCTGCTGCACTAAGACACACGAGGTGAAAATACAAACACAGCATTCGACAGCGGACGAGTCTATTTGAAGGTACTGAGGGGGAGGAAGCTTGCAAAAATCGGCAGTTCGAGTTATTAAGAAAACAGTGAAGGCCCGGTGGAAAAGACCGTGACGCAACCCCTGCTGGGTTAATAATGACAATCCTCAAATACACTATATTTCCAACCTTCTTTATATATTTTTATTTTTTCTATTTTTGAAGAGAAAACTTTTATAAAAATAATTACAAAAACCCTTTGGATGGAGATAATCATACAATTTTGCGTCAGTATAGTTTCTGTCAGATTATAGCGTCAGCATAGATTCCATCAGGTTTCGATATGAGTCACCCAAAAACCGATAACATATGAATGCATATATATATATCAGCTGATTTTATAATATCGGTTATGCCGTAAAACAACTGTTATAACACGCAAGTTATGTTACATTATTTATTGAACATTGATAAGGAAAAGGGCTATTAATAAATAGTGGTAATTACTAAGATCAGCGACCACCGCTCCGATCGGCGACATTTTTTTCCTGATCAATTTGACCTTGCTGATCACGAATCTGAAGATTTTTTTACTACAAAAACATTAAAAATAATAATAATTACCTAACCTAACATGACCTGACCTGGTTTTTTTCAGGTTAATATGTAATGCTAAAACCGTTAAAAATAACTTCAGATTCGTGTTCAGCAAAGTCAAATTGATCAGGAAAAAACATTTCGCCGATCGGAGCGGTAGATGCTGGTCTTAATAATTACCAGTTTCAATCAGTTGCTAAATATATTAATTTATTTAAATTATGATAAATCCTAAAACAAATAATTCAATGTAACAATAATAATACGTTTTGTATTTTTAATCCAATTTTTTAAATGAAAACCTTCTTATTCGCGTCTGATAACAAATGCTTAGATAATTTCTCAATATGTGAATTTAAAAATTTAAAATTTCTGTTGACGTGGCTATAAAAATTTTCCTTTCTGTCGTCCCTCCTCCCGAGGGCTACAACCTAATTCTTAATACAAGGAATCGAATATATCAAAATTTTCTAGTTGTTCTGATTACTTCAACATAGTGCTTAGTTTCCAACAACATACAAATCTACCATTCACATAGGAAACTATTCATTTTCCCGATTTTTTTCCAAAATCCCTTGAAAACTTTAGTAAAATTCTTTCAGATTAGATTGTGTGGTGAAGTTAATAATTATTTTAAACAATTAACTTACCAGTATTGAAACTTTTTAAAAGATTAACACAAAAAGTAGCTATTAAGGTTAAAATATATATATATTTTAAATTTAGTTTTGGGATTTAGGGGAGTGCCGACAGTAGTGAAAACGTGTACAGCCAAGGCTACAGAAATTTTGAATTTGAGAAAAACATTTATTATTGCATACTAAGAAATTATCTAATTTTTTTTGTAATGTAAGAAATAATTATACATAATTCTTACATTTAATATCAAATTTTGAATTACAAATTAAAAATTTGAGCTCACAGTTTTGAAAAGTTCTCAATGAAAACCGCCAAAAATATGAATTTATACATCTTTCATTTTTATCTTTATCTGAGGAATTTATTTAATAAAGACTAATATTTATTGTAGGTAAAAATAAAGTAAGCTAGGTGATAAAAACATTTATTAGATGATTACTGAATTCAAAAGTTTTTTAACAAACTCGTTTGAAATCAGTTCTAAAAAAGTACCAGACGTAAACTAAGAGTGTATTTATTTCAAACATTTGATTAAAATTAGATAATTTATTATCATCGTTACATTAAATTAATTGTATTTAGATTTATCACAATTTAAATAAATTTATATATTTATTAACTGATAACAATTATTCAACAATGGCTTCTTTCCTCAATAATATTCAATAAATTATGTAACATAACCTACGTGTAAAACAGCTATTCTACAACATAACCTATAACACAAATTCAGCTGTTGCATAAAATCGTATGTTATCATTTAATTCACTTTGAGGGACTCGTAGCCTGATGGAAACTGTACCGAAGCTATTAATCTGACGGAAATTATATAGACGAGAAACTGTTCATTTCCATCCAATAAGTATTTGTGGCGACACTATAAAAGTTTTCACTTTAAAAATTATCATTTTGAATCTACTATTTATGTGATAAAGAATATTGTATTTTTTAAAATGTCTAATCATAAACTTAAAAATTTTAAATTATTTTTAAATCAAATTTTTTAAATTAATTGCTAAAGTCTTTGGTTATGAATTAAGCGGGAAAGTGGTATACTCAGGTGAATTTATTAAACGCAAAAACCTGATGTAAATCTTGTTAACTTATTTTCCAATTAATTTTTGTTTACGCTTTGGGCGAAGGACACGCTGTAGGAGAAGGGAAACCCAATTTCACATAATGGTCGGAGCGCTATCTCTCCGGCCTGTAACATTGGACGGAAATGCGTGTTTTTATTTGTTATTAAGATGCTTTTTTCGGAGACTTGTATTTAAACGGATTCATCTGCTATTTTAGATAGCCTTGGAATAATTATTTGTAACAATATTTATCGATTTCAGGACCTTTATTTATGATATATTTTGTTCATTACGGCAAACAATTTGAAACAGTGTTTAAATAATTTTGCAGGGAATTCCCTGCAGGAGTCGCTCGTTTATTTATTTAGTTACCGTTCAAACAATGCAAAAAATTATCATTATTTTAAAACAAAATTACAAATTTTTCTCAATAAAATTACTAAAATCACAAGCAATAATTTTTTGTTTAATGTTACATTTGGTTTTTTTATTTTTTTTGAAGCGATTCCCGTTTTTTTAAATTGAGTAGATTTTGTTTAAACTATGAGAATATATGTGCGTTGGCCGAAAGGTAATAAGGTTATTAAATGTTAGTTCCTAAACAGTTAGTAGAGAAATGTTTTAAAATTATATAAAGCTTGTTTCATATTTTCTGTTGGAATCAACCCAATATATTTGCTGTAAAAAAATGTTTGATTGAGTTACTCCTCACTGACATGTCAAATCCTTTGAAGGTGTGATGAGTGAAGGCTATTTACGTAATAAAGAGCTTCCTCTTGTAATGGTGGGATATTTTGCTTCTGACATTTAGACATGGAAATAAATTATTTACGTAATAAATAAGTTCCTCTTGTAATGGTGGGATATTTTGCTTCTGACATTTAGACATGGAAATAAATTATTTACGTAATAAAGAGCTTCCTCTTGTAATGGTGGGATATTTTGCTTCTGACATTTAGACATGGAAATAAATTATTTACGTAATAAAGAGCTTCCTCTTGTAATGGTGGGATATTTTGCTTCTGACATTTAGACATGGAAATAAATTATTTACGTAATAAAGAGCTTCCTCTTGTAATGGTGGGATATTTTGCTTCTGACATTTAGACATGGAAATAAATTATTTACGTAATAAAGAGCTTCCTCTTGTAATGGTGGGATATTTTGCTTCTGACATTTAGACATAGAAATAAATTATTTACGTAATAAAGAGCTTCCTCTTGTAATGGTGGGATATTTTGCTTCTGACATTTAGACATGGAAATAAATTATTTACGTAATAAAGAGCTTCCTCTTGTAATGGTGGGATATTTTGCTTCTGACATTTAGACATGGAAGTAAATTATTTACGTAATAAAGAGCTTCCTCTTGTAATGGTGGGATATTTGGCTTCTGACATTTAGACATGTGAATAAATTATTTACGTAATAAAGAGCTTCCTCTTGTAATGGTGGGATATTTTGCTTCTGACATTTAGACATGGAAATAAATTATTTACGTAATAAATAGCTTCCTCTTGTAATGGTGGGATATTTTGCTTCTGACATTTAGACATGGAAATAAATTATTTACGTAATAAAGAGCTTCCTCTTGTAATGGTGGGATATTTTGCTTCTGACATTTAGACATGGAAATAAATTATTTACGTAATAAAGAGCTTCCTCTTGTAATGGTGGGATATTTTGCTTCTGACATTTAGACATGGAAATAAATTATTTACGTAATAAAGAGCTTCCTCTTGTAATGGTGGGATATTTTGCTTCTGACATTTAGACATGGAAATAAATTATTTACGTAATAAAGAGCTTCCTCTTCTAATGGTGGGATATTTTGCTTCTGACATTTAGACATAGAAATAAATTATTTACGTAATAAAGAGCTTCCTCTTGTAATGGTGGGATATTTTGCTTCTGACATTTAGACATGGAAATAAATTATTTACGTAATAAAGAGCTTCCTCTTGTAATGGTGGGATATTTTGCTTCTGACATTTAGACATGGAAGTAAATTATTTACGTAATAAAGAGCTTCCTCTTGTAATAGTGGGATATTTGGCTTCTGACATTTAGACATGTGAATAAATTATTTACGTAATAAAGAGCTTCCTCTTGTAATGGTGGGATATTTGGCTTCTGACATTTAGACATGGAAATAAATTATTTACGTAATAAAGAGCTTCCTCTTGTAATGGTGGGATATTTTGCTTCTGACATTTAGACATGGAAATAAATTATTTACGTAATAAAGAGCTTCCTCTTGTAATGGTGGGATATTTTGCTTCTGACATTTAGACATGGAAATAAATTATTTACGTAATAAAGAGCTTCCTCTTGTAATGGTGGGATATTTTGCTTCTGACATTTAGACATGGAAATAAATTATTTACGTAATAAAGAGCTTCCTCTTGTAATGGTGGGATATTTTGCTTCTGACATTTAGACATGGAAATAAATTATTTACGTAATAAAGAGCTTCCTCTTCTAATGGTGGGATATTTTGCTTCTGACATATAGTCATGGAAATAAATTATTTACGTAATACAGAGCTTCCTCTTGTAATGGTGGGATATTTTGCTTCTGACATTTAGTCATGGAAATAAATTATTTACGTAATAAAGAGCTTCCTCTTGTAATGGTGGGATATTTTGCTTCTGACATTTAGACATGGAAATAAATTATTTACGTAATAAAGAGCTTCCTCTTGTAATGGTGGGATATTTTGCTTCTGACATTTAGACATGAAAATAAATTATTTACGTAATAAAGAGCTTCCTCTTGTAATGGTGGGCTATTTTGCTTCTGACATTCAGACATAGAAATAAATTATTTACGTAAGAAAGAGCTTCCTCTTGTGATTGTGGGATATTTTGCTTCTGACATTCAGACATGGAAATAAATTATCTACGTAAGAAAGAGTTTCCTCTTGTGATTGTGGGATATTTTGCTTCTGACATCAGACATGGAAATAAATTAAATATAGCATATATGGTATTGTTTCAGTCTAGTTATATCACGTAACTATGGTGGGTATGTAGCGGATATATATAGCTGTGTCCTACGCACGCTAGCGTTGATTCAATTTCATTACCCACGCCAGACAATGTTTTGTGTGTAGAGATGAGCCTATCGTATTCCTGTCTGTCGTTCCACTCCTTTAATATTGAACGTACAATCCTAAGATTGTCCTTAGATCATCAAAACACTGAGTGTGTCACCATGTAGCGACCTATTTACATCACAATTTCATAGCAACAACCTTACAGCCAGTTTCTGATGATGTAGGGCCATCCCCCTGAAAGCGCGATCATTATTAATGTAAACGAAATGTCTTATCGTGTAAATAATTATTTACAAATACGCTTCGAAACGAAATATAGACCTTATTTTGATCTGAGTGTTTAAAATAATATCATATAACTATTTGGATTTAAACTTGTGGTTGTAATTGGTATCGAAGTAGGCGGCTCTAGACTTTGCATAGATGCTATATCTGGTAACTACCATGTCTATGCTTGCCCCTTAAGTAGATGTTGATGACTAAAAGTCCGTTATTATGCACAATACGATACACGCAAGATCTAATGCAATTTTTCCCCTCACTTAGGCTTTCCCCTTCACTGAGATCTCTTCCTGCATTGAGACCTGCTTCATCAATGAGACCTCCTCTAGCACTGAGACATTCTCTATGACTGAGGCCTCCACCTAAGCTCAGGGCTCCTCCAGCACTGAGATCTCCACCTGCACTGAAGCCTCCTCATGCACTCAGACCTCCTCCTCCACTGAGGCCTCATTCTTAACTGATTCCCGTTTCAACACTGAAGTTTCCTCCTGAACTATCACCTCCTCTAACACTGAGGCCGCCTTCTACATTGAGGCTTTCTCCTGGACTGAGGCCTCCTCAAATACTGAGGATTCTTCCAGTACTGAGGTCTCTTCTGCACTAAACACTCCTCCAACACTGAGATCTCCTTCTGCACTGAACTCTCTTCTTGCACTGAAGGCTCCTCCTGCACTGAGATCTCCTCAATCACCGAGGCCCTCTCCGACACTGATGCCTCCTCCATCGCTGAGGCCTCCTCCATCACTGATGCCTTATCCTACACTGAAGGCCCCCTGAACTGAAAACTCTTGTCCATCACTTAGACCTCTTATTAGTACTGAGAGTTCATCCAGCACTGAGACATCCTCCTTCATTGAGGTCTCCTCCATCAGTGAAGCCTTATTCAGCATTGAGGCCTTGTCTAGTTCTGAGGGCTCTTCCTACATTGAGATTTCCACATGCACTCAGATAAAGTTTTCCTTAGTTTCGAATAATATTCTAAAACCCTTCAAACAATTAAAAGAAGGTTTAAATGTTTTGGAAATTTTAGAAAAGTACTGACAACCTTTAAACATGTGCCAAAGGGGGTTGAGCAGAATATCTAAAAGTTCTCAAATGTTTGGTAATAGTTG
>JBAIZL010000004.1:258767272-258769772 GCA_036971475.1 Prosapia bicincta | reverse complement strand
CCATCTTGTATCTGGTATTGTAAGCCGCCTTCTATGCCATGATTTAAAAAAAGAAATACTTTATATTAATTAAAATTAAAGGAAACTAAATACATCTTCTTGCCATTTGGAGACGTCCTTCCCTGGTTACATCCTGGCCTAATGAGACAGATAAATTAAAAGCAAGCAGCCTTCCTACTTACCGCGCATCCACGGGGCGCATGCATAGCTAGGTTACTTATTATTTTAAATTTTTCTCGATAGATGTCACTATCAGCCAGAGATCTCATTAAAAATATTTATCATACATAACAATTTTTTTTACATAGTTATACATTATTACAATTTGGAATTTATTCTCGTTTGTTTTCTGAATTTTACTATTTTAATATGTAACACCGTCTAAAGTGTGTTACATATTTTTCCCCCCTTTTGAAAAAAAAATTGTGTGTTTTCACATTTCATTTCTCCCTTTTAATTATTTTTATTAAATGTAACGATTTACTAACAACTCTTAAGTTAACAATCAAATTATTTTCTTTGGGAAAACATATCATAAACCTATTTGATTCTATTATTAGAACAAACTTAACTCGACATGAAGCATAACATAAACAATATTAATTCTTGCATTTAATCCTTTCCAAACAAAAAAAATAATAACATTTTAAATAAACTTATATTCAATCTTCCTTTTATATTCATAAAAGATTTTATATTGACCCATACTCTTTATACCATTACATAATGTTCTATATTTGTTTAATTACTTTTATCTTTAATTTACTTTGTTTAAAAAAAAAATGTGTTTTAATTTCAATTTAAATCTCATAACTTGTTACATTATTTATTAATCCTTTAATTTACATGATTAAGTTTTAAAATAATTACATACACTTATCAGTTGCTTTGAAATTTTAACTTCTTTATAAACTTTTCATTTCTCAAACTTTATGATTATATATTTACATCTCTTCAAATTTTTAAAACTCATTACTATATCTATTTTAACTCTTATACAGTTTTACTCACAATTAAATTTTTCTTCAAATTATTTCTCATTATAATTCTTCAATTCATTTATTAATTAAAATTTTCTTCAAAATTGTCTCTTTTTGTGTCAACAAACCTAACCTACTAGCTGTATTTATCGCAGTCCACTACCTGGGATCTGCAAAACTGCTTACTCCCTGTAAGCCACAAATTACCACATTTAAACGACGCTATATATATATATATTTTCAAAAATTCTCTCTCTCTATTTACCACTAAGAATGTACCATTGCCTAATAACCTCTCTTTGTTATTCTTACAATACTCGTACATCTTAAAACCATTGGATTTCAAATCCCACACTTTGAATCCAAATACTTTTTTCTTAAATCAAATCCCATACTTTGATTTAAAAACCATACAGCCAGTTGTTGACTTAAAAAGGACTTTATTCAATTCATCATTCTTAAATTTTCTTACAAACATTACTATGACAATTTGATATTAAAATTCGTTTAAGCTCTTGCATTAATAAAATAAGAATTAAATCAAACAGAAATTAATATTGTACTTTCACATGCAATTTTTGGTCAAGTGTATTAGTCTCTTCGTGTAGTATTATGTATTTTGAGATTTTGTCAGTGTCTACCTCGTGTATAAGTAAGATTGCATGCCATTTGGGCCCTTTGACACACAATATGCAAAGTGTCGTCATGAGTTTCTAAAATTGCATATCAAGGCACTTACCACTTCCTTGTTAATCAATTACTATTTTAAAAATGAAAAAAAAGGCTTTAAATTTCTTCCAACAATAACTTTTCTAAATTTTAACCATTTTTGAAGTTATAAATTTGCTTGTAAACCTTACACAACTTATACATATATTTAATTTTATCAAACATTGTTTTAAATCCATTTACAAAAATTTCTTTTTATTATTATAATTCATCAGTACTATTATTTTTGTTAAATTGTTTATCAGACAGTATTACATTTACTTTCAAATTATTTTAATATTAAATCATTTTGATTCTGCAATTCATACTAGTTTAATAACCTCTTTTATCGTCTGATAAATTGATTTACTCCAGACGTTCAGAAAACAAACGGAAAGTTGATGGCATAGCAAAGCAAGCAAACTCGATACACTTTATGTAAACATTGTGCTTCAGGCAAGAACATTCTAAACTTGTGTAAACAACCTTGATAAACTAGACATCCTGCATTAGGCCATGCAGAAACTTTTAAAACTCTAAAATTTACTACGCATAGACATGACAAATGTTTTGAACAATAAGAGTCTCTGACCTTGACTACACTACACAAGTAAAAACTGGTTATAACTGGTTTCTTCCCTATCTTTACCCAACTGTTTACACAAGCTACGTCCTTTTACTTTCAATTTATACATTTTACAAAATCTTACAAAACTTTACACTATGAATTTACCTTTTGAATATGTTTACTGAATTCGGTTATTTTCAACCATTTTTAAATTTTCTTTTTGCCAACACACAAATTTACATTT
>JBAIZL010000004.1:258734772-258762272 GCA_036971475.1 Prosapia bicincta | reverse complement strand
AAGTAGGGGGTGAGGCAATGACAGTCATCACAAGAGAATGAGGGGATAGACTAAGACTTAATTCTCCATATTTCTTATAACGCTACCATAACTAAGATAGTAATAATAATAACGCCGCTTTTCCATTTCTATTTATTCACTCTCTCTCTCTTTCTCTCTCTATTTCCATATATTTGTATATATTGTTCAAATTTTCAATCGTTAGTCAAAAACGTTTTATCCATCTACACAAGTTCATATACAGATTTTAAACTTTCAGGGGCTGACACTTGATGTTAATACAGCTTTTTTTTAAATGTTAATACTTTATTTGAGTTTAATGAATCATTTTACTTTTATATTATCGGAAAACGTTTTACAAAAGCAGCAAGGTATGAAATACAGTTATTTTACCCCATTTGGCTCAAAAAGAGTGATAACATAAGCTTCATAATACAGCTGATTTTATGCTTTAGTAGAACAGCTGTTTTATGTTACTATATCTATAATAATTGCAATTATTTAATTCAAAGTAACAATTTTATTTTGTTTACCTAAGTAGGAATTTATTTTTAAAATGTTTTGTTTTTATAAAATTAAGATTACTAAATATATAGAAAGAGTACCCTCGGAGTGGCAGAGTATTTACGGGCCATAAGGTATCCTAATAAGCTAACGTGGCCTCCACTACGCTTCATCTGGAAATTATTAGCCTAGGTTTTGCAAATTTCCACTGGCTGAGGGGTGAAACACATACAAAAACGTTTTGGTCCTACCGGGATTAGAACTTTGCATCTTTAGATTAGAAGGCAAGTGCTCTACCTAATTATTATACTTATTCTAAGTATAAACAAGAAGCAAATTATTTACGTTCGAATTAAACTAATTAACGACTAGCCAAAGTAATAACTTGAAACTTTCATAGGTTTTGCCCGAATATATAAAAAAACGTACCGAGGAAAAACATTTTCGATCACCCAAATCGATCCTCGCCATTCTCTAGCTTGGCCGCTTTTAAGCTAAACTAATATAGGTGAGTGTTTTATAATGTGGTCATAGGTGTTGGGTTTGTTCTATTAATACGTTTTTGTTTTGTGTTTCGTTACGTCTGTAAATTGTATACTTATTAGATATAGTTCGATGCCCACTAAAATGTAGGTTGTTTCTATTTATAGCGACAGATGAATCTATATCATCTGTAATAGAGTGTAATAGAGTGAATCTATCATCTGTGAATGTGTTTATTGAATATATGCTGATAGCTACGACCACTTTGCCTAATGTAGAATTGTTACCGATTGGGCATTTAAGTTTGTATATAACTGATTCTCTGAGTTCTTTTTGTTTGTATTGTTGTATATGTTGTGTTGCAGTATTTTGTTAATTTTAAATACTATCCTGTACATTAGTAACTAGATTTTTTAAGCGATCATATTTCAGGTATTTGCTTATGAATGTTATAAATTGTTTCGACTGTTGATTTTATTGTGAATCTTTTAATATAGTTCATCTTTTATTGTGTTAATCCGTGAGTAAATTATTCACTTGAGTGTATCTCATTGGCAGTGGATTGTGTTTCCTTTGTACTGTACTCAAGACTGTTAAAAGTACATGGTGAAAAAAGCTTCACTGTTTAAAATGCAAGTCGTCCATATTTCAGTTCCCATCTGTGCTCACAGTAGAATTACACTTTGTTCTTATTGGACGTGAGAAGAATTAATGTACAAGATAGCGGGGTATATTGTATTGCGCCCGGGAAGCCCCGTTGCGCGGACGGTGTTTGGGGGATTAGGGTTGGGAAAACTTTATACAAATTGTTAGTTTCGCTCAACGCTATAGTAACTGTTATACATTGCTAATTGAGATATAAAAATGGTTTGACCAGAAACAAAGTCGCTTGTGTAACGTGTAATAATATATTTTTTTTAATGCATTGGTTAAATTTCCGTTTCTATAATGCTTGTTCTAGTTCTTTCTTATGTCCCTTTCTTGTAGTACATTATTTGTTCTCTTTATTATGTTATTATGTTGTTATTTATTGCTTCAACGTCTCGTAATAATTTCTAAATGTTTCTTGAATCATTTAGTCTTTTTTAATAATTTTTAGTTTGTTCTTTTAGTTATATAACACTCTACCTCCCTCCCTCCCTCTCTCTCTCTCTCTCTCTCGCTCTCTCGTCTCTCCACACACACACACACACATACACACACACACACACGCACACCACACACAAGCGCGCACACACACGTACACACACACACACACACTCGCACACATACGCACGCGCGCACACACACACAAACTTTATATATATATATATATAATAATTCTATTTCTTTAGAAATTTTTCGGTTAGGGTATTTGTAGAATATTGTCAAGCTTCAAGCAATGGAGAACTCCTCTCTCAGCATATTCGTAATTCCTCCACTGTATATTACATGTAATTTGACCCTAATCTGTATGGAAAGTTGCAGAACGAGTAATCGGCCAAATAACGAAAGAGTGTCTTTATGTTAAATAAACATTAGCAGTAGGGTTTGTGGAAGAAGAAAGAAGGTGGAACATGAACCAAGTAGACGAAGGACGCCTCAGCTATTGATTTCAATATCTTCCGCTAAAAAACAAAAAGATAAAATTCTGGGGTTATCAGAATTGCGGCCTGTGAATCCAACCTGGAGTCCCAAAACGGGAGAGGTGTGGGGTATGTAAAAGGGCCTTATATGAGGCTCGGACGGGTCATTGATCCGTCCCCGGTACGACACGAAAATCCGACCATACATTGCGGTATCGAACTTTTCGAGACAAGTAAAACCTTCCGACAGCCCAGTTTTCCGCACTTCTAGTATACCCCTTCTGCTCAGTTTGGTCCTAGGAGTACAGTCGAACTTTCGATTGTTTTTGCTTAAGGACCAGTTCCTCAAAAAAGGATTTGCTCTTAGACAGAGATTACCGTGACCCGGCCTCCCCACTTTCTCTTGAGAGCTGTGATTAAACAGCATAAAGAGCGAAATTCCTATCACTTTAAATAACTATCTCACTAACAGTGACGCGATCAATAACTGACATAGTCTCTTATAGCTTATCTGGAAGCTAGATGTAAAGTGACGTCTGAAGACGGATCTAACCGCTTCAGGCGCGTTGTCTGTTTCAGCTTTAAAAAGAATATATTGCAGATAAAGAAGGCTTTGAATTTACGAGTAAATACTTTATTTCCTAGGATATTACATTCAGAGAATGGGGTGAATCTCGGAGTCTAGCCTTGATATCCCGCCTCTGGCGTTACAACAGATTGCTACTGTGGGCATACTAAAACCGACTGTACGTCCCCCACCCCCCGGCATACAGACGCGCCTGGATCTCCCCCTGGATTTGCATTTATCTAGCAGTGGTATTGTTGCAAGTCTAAATGGCTTTTATTGGAGTCGGTGAAAGAGTTTAATAAACTTCCAGTTAAAGTCTTATTGCGAAAGTCTCTCGCAAACGATATTATTTTAAAGTTTTCACTGCGCTTAGATTTATTCTGAAAAGTATTTGAGACTTCGTTAAATTATTTACAACACTTAGTATGGAGGGGTGCGTTCTTGGCGGAGAATCCTTATCTCGACTTTATTTTCTTGTTAAAAACATTGTCATCAATTCCTCACCAAAATCTCGACCTGTGATTGTCAACAGTTATGGTTGCCTTGGTTATGGCTGAAGGTGAACAACCCCGTCCACCCCGGTCAAGTAATCAAGTAAGTAACGTCAAATTTTCCCTTATCAACACTATCACCTCCACCCTTACCTTGATCCTAATTCCATTTATTCTCTCATATTCTTCTTTATACCAGACGTTTTAACGAGTAGACATCTCTATACGGCCCTTATAGAGATTAAGTACCACAACCCTCAACCCTCAGAGTTCCCAAAACCACGAGCTCATTATGTTCTTCCGCTCACCCTACATAAACCCATCTTCCCTCCTTTATTCTTCTTCGTACCAGACGTTTTAACGAAGACATCTCTATACGGCCCTTATAGAGATTAAGTACCACGAGCCTCAACCCTCAGAATTCCCAAAACCACGAGCTCATTATGTTTTTCCACTCTCCCTACCTAAACCCATCTTCTCTCCTTTATTCTTCATCGTACTAGACGTGTTAACAAGTAGACATCTCCATACGGCCCTTATAGAGATTCAGTACCACGACGATTAACCCTCAGAGTTCCCAGAACCACGCTCATTATGTTCTCCCGCTCTCCCTACCTAAAACCATCTTCTCTCCTTTATTCTTCATCGTACTAGACGTGTTAACAAGTAGACATCTCTATACGGCCCTTATAGAGATTCAGTACCACGACGATTAACCCTCAGAGTTCCCAGAACCACGCTCATCATGTTCTTCCGCTCCCCCTACCTAAACCCATCTTCTCTCCTTTATTCTTCATCGTACTAGACGTGTTAACAAGTAGACATCTCCATACGGCCCTTATAGAGATTCAGTACTACGACGATTAACCCTCAGAGTTCCCAGAACCACGCTCATCATGTTCTTCCGCTCCCCCTACCTAAACCCATCTTCTCTCCTTTATTCTTCATCGTACTAGACGTGTTAACAAGTAGACATCTCCATACGGCCCTTATAGAGATTCAGTACTACGACGATTAACCCTCAGAGTTCCCAGAACCACGATCATTATGTTCTTCCGCTCCCTCTACCTAAACCCATCTTCTCTTCCTTTTTGTTCTTCTTGTAAAGGGGTGTACCGAATCTGTATGCTCCCGATAGAGAGTAGGTAAGCGAACCTACGCAACTAATGCCGAGATCCCCCCTTTACAGGGGTTTTATATTCTAAACTTACCTAAGTTCAGAATCCTTTCTCACTGGTTGTAGACGATAAAAGTCATACAAGTTGGTAGCCTTGAACAAAGAACAAAAAAATCGCCCACTAGCCTTGGTAATTCTTTGCACCGCATATTCCTCTTTTCAAGTTGGTATATTGTATGTCCCAACATGTAGTAGGCTTTATCAGGTAGGTAAATTAAAGAATGGTAAAAATTATAGAAAAATTTTTAAAGGTTTGAGAAACAGAAATCTAAAATTGTATAAAATATTCGATAAAACATGGAGAAGTGTACTGTAACTTTGAACTTACCAACAAGTAAGAAACCAACGGATACGTTTCGAAAGATCAGACAGATTATCATATCAAATATACGAAGAACACAAACGTCACAACAGTTCTACCTTACAATTTAAAATATAAATTACTTTACAGGACATATTGTCGGTTGAATATTTCCGAATGATATTCTTAGTGACCTACACCAAAGGAAATTGGCACAAACAGGATGAAAGAAAGCGTAAAGATCTATCTAAATGCAATGAAGGTTTATTGGGATGATAATTAAAGGAGCCCCATTTTAAACAATTTGAATAATGTGGGCCTTAGTTGGGATATTTCTATGTAAAATTGTAAATTTATATTTAAATGGGCGAACGCGGTGCTTTCATTCATTCTTCTTTACACGCCCACGGATGGTTATACTTGTATCCTTTAATGAAAAATAAACTTGATCAAAACTCCTTCTTGCTTTCGTTTTTCGATGTTCTCTCTGATCGTCATCATTTTTACACGTCTTTAAACAGACAATGTATTTTTGAGATTGCCCCAGCAAAACTCCTGTAACCCTTGTGATCACGTTTATACACGCTAAGTAAGTTAGATTACTAAACCATTGAGCGCTCTGTACAGGCCTGGAATACCGGCTGCCGTTCCATCATAATCTTTTCTTAGGTCTTTAACGTGCTATTATGATTTAGATTTACTCATAAAGTCAGTTAGAATGTTCTTTTTTATTAAATTCCTTTTATTAGCTCACACACTCCATATATATATATATATATATATATATATATATATATGTGTGTGTGTGTGTGTGTGTGTGTCCTTTACAAATTTTCAATAGTTAATAAAATACATTTGCATTTATCTAATCTCGTTCGAATACTTGTTTTTTCACCTGTAATGTGGTGGATGATAATTGATGTTACTAGTTTTTTAAAATATTTATTCAATAATTGAATTATGAAAATTTAGGGGTCTAAGCCGGATTCGAACTGAGTACCTTCATGTTCAAAGTCTAGTCCTTTCGGCACTGAGCCAACTTTTCCATATCTAGAAGTGTATTTCTCAAAGAGGTATATGACTTTTTCTTTTGTTCCCATCTGATTGTCGTCGAATCCTCCAATACACAACCTTAAATTATGGCCATGGTTATCACATAATATCATAAATATCCTAAAAGATTGAAAACAATGAAATAAACAAAGAAACTGGACTATCGAACCCTGCCAACAAACGGGCAATGAAACAAGGGTACAGAAACTACAACACAATACAAGCGAAAAAAGTGTATAAATAGTAACAAACAAAAAAATTAGTCCAGCACCATACATAGAAAGGGATATGAAAAATTGTTAGGAAATTCACTTTCTATTTTGCCACTTTATATTGCTACTCTGACATATATATATTTATTTATATTACTTGTAATTATAAAATTAATAGAAATTAAAATACAAATATTCTTTCTTGACTTTTTTAGCAATTTACTTTATACAAAAAATTGTATAATACCTTTTTTTTGTATATAAATGTTTACTTGCTATTTTGTTAAATCTCTTGTTACAACTATAATGTATAAGATGCCCGGTAGGATGCGAAAATGCATTTATATTGGAGAAGCTCGGCCGCAATTGTTCTAAACGTTAAAATTATTCGTCTTTAAAATCAAAACATATTTATTCAATGAATCAACATCATCTCGAATGGCTTACATCATTTTAATAAATCAAATCAATCTGTTTTATTGCTATGCAATAAACATTTATTTAATTTTGCGATATTTTTTTGTGAAAAATATGGATTTGAAACAATTGCAAAGAAAATTAAATTATATATTCACCGAGTAAAAAAAAAGTAACAAAATATACTTGTGAACTATAGTTCTGGATAAAGTAACTGACGTTTAGGAGTAGCCTACAATCTAATGTATACGTATGTAGTCAATACAAAGCACTTCCAATTTCACGAAGCTCCTGAACACGTCTACACTGAACACGGAAATTCCCAAGACGACGGTGTGTCTGCCTTCAGAATAAACTATCTCAGAACAGTTTTCATTTCCAGCATTGTCAGATATAAATTGTCAACAACGTAAGATATATTGTTGCTATTTATCTAAGGTATAGACGTAAGGTTTATATCTTTACAATCCTTTACGAATATGGCGTGTAAAGGGTCCCGTCGCTTTGTTTAGTGGTGAGGTGGGCGTTACGTTCGAGGGTCCCGTCGCTTAGTATAGTGGCGAGGGAGTGTTACGTTACAGGATTCCGTAGTTTGATAGTGTAGTGAGGGTGGAGTAACGTTAGAGGGTCATGTTGCTTGGTATAGTGGTGAGGTGGGCGTTACGTTCGAGGGTCCCGTCTCTTTGTTTAGTGGTGAGGTGGGCGTTACGTTCGAGGGTCCCGTCGCTTAGTATAGTGGCGAGGGAGCGTTACGTTACAGGATTCCGTAGTTTGATAGTGTAGTGAGGGTGGAGTAACGTTAGAGGGTCATGTTGCTTGGTATAGTGGTGAGGTGGGCGTTACGTTCGAGGGTTTCGTCCCTTAGTATAGTGGCGAGGGAGCGTTACGTTACAGGATTCCGTAGTTTGATAGTGTAGTGAGGGTGGAGTAACGTTAGAGGGTCATGTTGCTTGGTATAGTGGTGAGGTGGGCGTTACGTTCGAGGGTCCCGTCGCTTTGTTTAGTGGTGAGGTGGGCGTTACGTTCGAGGGTCCCGTCGCTTAGTATAGTGGCGAGGGAGCGTTACGTTACAGGATTCCGTAGTTTGATAGTGTAGTGAGGGTGGAGTAACGTTAGAGGGTCATGTTGCTTGGTATAGTGGTGAGGTGGGCGTTACGTTCGAGGGTTTCGTCCCTTAGTATAGTGGCGAGGAAGCGTTACGTTACAGGATTCCGTAGTTTGATAGTGTAGTGAGGATGGAGTAACGTTAGAGGGCCATGTTGCTTGGTATAGTGGTGAGGTGGGCGTTACGTTCGAGGGTCCCGTCGCTTTGTTTAGTGGTGAGGCGGGCGTTACGTTCGAGGGTTTCGTCGCTTAGTATAGTGGCGAGGGAGCGTTACGTTACAGGATTCCGTAGTTTGATAGTGTAGTGAGGGTGGAGTAACGTTAGAGGGTCATGTTGCTTGGTATAGTGGTGAGGTGGGCGTTACGTTCGAGGGTCCCGTCGCTTTGTTTAGTGGTGAGGTGGGCGTTACGTTCGAGGGTTTCGTCCCTTAGTATAGTGGTGAGGGAGCGTTACGTTACAGGATTCCGTAGTTTGAGAGTGTAGTGAGGGTGGAGTAACGTTAGAGGGTCATGTTGCTTGGTATAGTGGTGAGGTGGGCGTTACGTACGAGGGTCCCGTCGCTTTGTTTAGTGGTGAGGTGGGCGTTACGTTCGAGGGTCCCGTCGCTTTGTTTAGTGGTGAGGTGAACGTTACGTTCGAGGGTCCTGTCGCTTAGTATAGTGGCGAGGGAGCGTTACGTTACAGGATTCCGTAGTTTGATAGTGTAGTGAGGGTGGAGTAACGTTAGAGGGTCATGTTACTTGGTATAGTGGCGAGGTGGGCGTTACGTTCGAGGGTCCCGTCGCTTTGTTTAGTGGTGAGGTGGGCGTTACGTTCGAGGGTCCCGTCGCTTTGTTTAGTGGTGAGGTGAGCGTTACGTTCGAGGGTCCCGTCGCTTTGTTTAGTGGTGAGGTGGGCGTTACGTTCGAGGGTCCCGTCGCTTTGTTTAGTGGGGAGGTGGGCGTTACGTTCGAGGGGTTCGTCGCTTAGTATAGTGGCGAGGGAGCGTTACGTTACAGGATTCCGTAGTTTGATAGTGTAGTGAGGGTGGAGTAACGTTAGAGGGTCATGTTGCTTGGTATAGTGGCGAGGTGGGTGTTACATTAGAGGCTCCTGTCACTTAGTGGAGAATTGAGAGGGGTGTTATATTAGAGTGTTGGATATTTAGTGGGCTGGGACTGGAGACTTGTTATTAATAACGGAGAAAGGGAGATAAGTATCGACAAACCAGCTAGGGAAAACCAAATAGAAGGTTAGTGATACATTTAAATGGGAGAGACATTGAGCTGTGCGCCCGAAATATGATAAAACCTCCTTTCTATTTGGTGAAGAGAGACCTTGCTAGAAGTGAACCTTTACAAAAAGTACTAAAAGAAGGGGTTCGTGGGAACATTAAGGGGGACGCGAGGCAGCGTACTGGGGTCGAGTAAAGCGAATGGAAAAGTATAAAGCGGGCCGACTTAAGAAAATGAGGTTCTGATAAGTAAATTGAAGTACTTCTTTGCACGACGATGAATAGATTAGATAGTCATAGATGACTTTAGATGACATTCGTCGAGACAAATGAAAGAGATTATTTGGGATACGAACACATTAGGTGTCTGTAAGAAGGTCTATAGCCAAGGTGGAGGGTATTCTAGCCACCATGGGCCATGGCGTCAAAGACAGATATTCAATTAAAAAAATAAATACTTCTTATGACTTTTAGGAAAAGAGTACTATTAGCATAACTGGCAAAGCTTAGAAAGAGTTATCACATTTACAAATAAGATATTTTAGTAGAGTAGTTTTTTTATATTACTTATGATATAGTTTTGAGCAAATGAAAACTATTTCTGGGCTGTAAAATGACTGCGGATATTAAAGTGGGCAATGCCAGCTTTATCCAGCATTAGGATGAGCCGTGAGACGTCAATAGTCGGTCTAACATCTGGTGGACAAACATTTTTATTTATCGACCTACGTTCGGTCTTAGCGCTCCTGTCAATACAGTTGAAGCGCCTAAAGCTTTTTGGCCCGGGACAAACAAAGAAGAAGGAAAACATAGAACTGGAGATGTTATATTGGAACTTCTTAGATTTCTATTAGTAACATCTATTAAAAGGTCTTTTTAATGTACACACACACACACACACACACACACACACACACACATACACACATACACACACACACACACACACACACACACACACACACACACACACACACACACACATACACACACACACACACACACACACACACACACACACACACACACACACACATACACACATACACACACACACACACACACACACACACACATACACACACACACACACACACACATACACACATACACACACACACACACACACACACACACACACACACACACATACACACACACACACACACATACACACATACACACACACACACACACACACACACACACACACACACACACACACACACACACATACACATACACACACACACACACACACACACACACACACACACACACATACACATACACACACACACACACATACACATACACACACACACACACACACACACACACACACACACACACATACACACATACACACACACATACACACACACATACACATTTAGTAAGAATGACATTAGGGCTCTTGGTAGAAAGTATAACTTTTCGCCTTTCTCTATACATTTTCTCCCCGATGCTTTCTAAATGTGCCAGGAATGGAATATTAAGTATATAATATAGATTATAATATTCCTTCGCTTGTTTTGTGGCAATTGAGCAAAGTTATAGTTTTTATTTTCCAAACCTATCACTATCGTTTATATTTCCATCAGACCTTTGATGAAGAGGTCTCCTCATATTGGGATGGTATGTACACACGTATGATAGCTTTTATGGAGAAAATGACCACGGTGGTTATCAATTCTTGAGAAGGAGTATAAAAAACAAATTGAAAAGTAGTTCCCAGTTATTTATGTTCTTGGTACAGCTCTATTTTGATATATGTGACCTAAATGTATATATATATATATATATATGAGATGCAGACTCAAAAAGGACAAACATTACGCTGTGTCATTGAAAAAATTGGAACTATGAAATTGGTGACTAAAGTGAGGGAAATGAATGAATGCCAACATTCAAATTAGTGTCGCCTTTAGTCAGATGGAAATGACTGAAAGTCAATTATTTCTTTCTAACTTCGTTTTTCTTCTAGAGTAAATTAGAATCGAAACGAATTGTACTCGTAAGTCAACAGTTTTAAGCGTCGTTGCCACATCGTCAGTATGCCATTGTTATGTCCCAAGTGTATCACCTCTACGCACCCTCAGAAACGAACTGAATAGGAAATGTGAACGAGGACCAAGATATATTAAGGCCAGTTGTCATGGAAACTTAAAGTCCTTGGGCGAAGCGGTGACAAGCCTGCGGCCCCTCCAGATCCTTTGAAGTTTTAAATTAACTGAGTAAAACCAATCTTTCACTGGGCGAAAACGTGACATTATATAGGGTAAAATATATTTCTTTCATTTTGTGTTTGTTTTGAAATTTCTAGACGAATTCTAACGCAGAGCTCCACATTGGATTACGCAACAAGTATCACATTCTAAAACATTCTGTTACAGCGCCAAATATATTATTTTTTTGGAGCACTCACGGTATTATGGCGTTTGAGCACCTACCATATTATCGTGTTGGAGCACCTACGATATTATCGCGTTGGAGGACCTAGGATATTATCGCAATGGAGCACCTACGATATTAACACGTTAAAGCACCTATGGAATTATCGCGTTTGAGCACCTACGGTATTATGGGGTTGGAGAACTTACCAAATTATTGCGTTGGATCACTAAGTATATTATCGTGTTGGAGCACCTACGATATTATCGCGTTGAAGGACCTAGGATATTATCGCAATGGAGCACTTAGGATATTATCATGTTGGAGCACCTACGGTATTATGGCGTTGGATCACCTGTGATATTATCATGTTGGAGCACCTACGGTATTATTGCGTTGTATCACTTAGTATATTATCGCGTTGGAGCACCTACGGTATTATGGCGTTGGATCACCTGTGATATTATCATGTTGGAGCACCTACAGTATTATTGCGTTGTATCACTTAGTATATTATCGCGTTGGAGCACCTACGGTATTGTCGCGTTGGAGCACCTACGATATTATCATGTTGGAGCACCTACGGTATTATTGCGTTGGAGGACCTAGGATATTATCGCAATGGAGCACTTAGGATATTATCATGTTGGAGCACCTACGGTATTATGGCGTTGGATCACCTGTGATATTATCATGTTGGAGCACCTACGGTATTATTGCGTTGTATCACTTAGTATATTATCGCGTTGGAGCACCTACGGTATTATGGCGTTGGATCACCTGTGATATTATCATGTTGGAGCACCTACAGTATTATTGCGTTGTATCACTTAGTATATTATCGCGTTGGAGCACCTACGGTATTGTCGCGTTGGAGCACCTACGATATTATCATGTTGGAGCACCTACGGTATTATTGCGTTGGAGGACCTAGGATATTATCGCAATGGAGCACTTAGGATATTATCATGTTGGAGCACCTACGGTATTATGGCGTTGGATCACCTGTGATATTATCATGTTGGAGCACCTACGGTATTATTGCGTTGTATCACTTAGTATATTATCGCGTTGGAGCACCTACGGTATTATGGCGTTGGATCACCTGTGATATTATCATGTTGGAGCACCTACAGTATTATTGCGTTGTATCACTTAGTATATTATCGCGTTGGAGCACCTACGGTATTGTCGCGTTGGAGCACCTACGATATTATCATGTTGGAGCACCTACGGTATTATTGCGTTGGATCACTAAGTATATTATCATGTTGGAGCACCTACGGTATTATTGCGTTGGAGGACCTAGGATATTATCGCAATGGAGCACTTAGGATATTATCATGTTGGAGCACGTACGGTATTATGGCGTTGGATCACCTGTGATATTATCATGTTGGAGCACCTACGGTATTATTGCGTTGTATCACTTAGTATATTATCGCGTTGGAGCACCTACGGTATTATGGCGTTGGATCACCTGTGATGTTATCATGTTGGAGCACCTACAGTATTATTGCGTTGTATCACTTAGTATATTATCGCGTTGGAGCACCTACGGTATTGTCGCGTTGGAGCACCTACGATATTATCATGTTGGAGCACCTACGGTATTATTGCGTTGGAGGACCTAGGATATTATCGCAATGGAGCACTTAGGATATTATCATGTTGGAGCACCTACGGTATTATGGCGTTGGATCACCTGTGATATTATCATGTTGGAGCACCTACGGTATTATTGCGTTGTATCACTTAGTATATTATCGCGTTGGAGCACCTACGGTATTATGGCGTTGGATCACCTGTGATATTATCATGTTGGAGCACCTACAGTATTATTGCGTTGTATCACTTAGTATATTATCGCGTTGGAGCACCTACGGTATTGTCGCGTTGGAGCACCTACGATATTATCATGTTGGAGCACCTACGGTATTATTGCGTTGGAGGACCTAGGATATTATCGCAATGGAGCACTTAGGATATTATCATGTTGGAGCACCTACGGTATTATGGCGTTGGATCACCTGTGATATTATCATGTTGGAGCACCTACGGTATTATTGCGTTGTATCACTTAGTATATTATCGCGTTGGAGCACCTACGGTATTATGGCGTTGGATCACCTGTGATATTATCATGTTGGAGCACCTACAGTATTATTGCGTTGTATCACTTAGTATATTATCGCGTTGGAGCACCTACGGTATTGTCGCGTTGGAGCACCTACGATATTATCATGTTGGAGCACCTACGGTATTATTGCGTTGGAGGACCTAGGATATTATCGCAATGGAGCACTTAGGATATTATCATGTTGGAGCACCTACGGTATTATGGCGTTGGATCACCTGTGATATTATCATGTTGGAGCACCTACGGTATTATTGCGTTGTATCACTTAGTATATTATCGCGTTGGAGCACCTACGGTATTATGGCGTTGGATCACCTGTGATATTATCATGTTGGAGCACCTACAGTATTATTGCGTTGTATCACTTAGTATATTATCGCGTTGGAGCACCTACGGTATTGTCGCGTTGGAGCACCTACGATATTATCATGTTGGAGCACCTACGGTATTATTGCGTTGGATCACTAAGTATATTATCATGTTGGAGCACCTACGGTATTATTGCGTTGGAGGACCTAGGATATTATCGCAATGGAGCACTTAGGATATTATCATGTTGGAGCACGTACGGTATTATGGCGTTGGATCACCTGTGATATTATCATGTTGGAGCACCTACGGTATTATTGCGTTGTATCACTTAGTATATTATCGCGTTGGAGCACCTACGGTATTATGGCGTTGGATCACCTGTGATGTTATCATGTTGGAGCACCTACAGTATTATTGCGTTGTATCACTTAGTATATTATCGCGTTGGAGCACCTACGGTATTGTCGCGTTGGAGCACCTACGATATTATCATGTTGGAGCACCTACGGTATTATTGCGTTGGATCACTTAGTATATTATCGTGTTCGAGCACCTACGATATTATCATGTTGGAGCACCTACGACATTATCATGTTGGAACATATACCATATTATCGCGTTGGAGCACCTACGATATTTTCATGTTGGAGCACCTACGGTATTGTCGCGTTGGAGCACCTACGATATTATCATGTTGGAGCACCTACAAAAATATCGTGTTCGAGCACCTACGATATTATTATGTTGGAGCACCTACGATATTACCATGTTGGAGCATCTACGATATTTTCGTGTTGGAGCACCTACGATATTATCATGCTGGAGCACCTACGATATTTTCATGTTGGAGCACCTACGATATTATCATGTTGAGGCACCTAAGATATTATCATGTTGGAGCACCTACGATATTATCATGTTGGAGCACCTACGATAGTATCATGTTGGAGCACCTACGGTATTATCATGTTGGAGCATCTACGATATTTTCATGTTGGAGCACCTACGATATTTTCATGTTGGAGCACCTACGATATTATCGAGTTGGAGCACCTACAATATTATCAAGTTGGAGCACCTACCATATTATCGTGTTGGAGCACCTACGATATTATCAAGTTGAAGCACCTACCATATAATCGTGTTCGAGAACCTACGATATTATCATGTTCGAGCACCTACCATATTATCGCGTTGGAGCACCTACGATATTTTCATGATAGAGCATCTACGATTACAATATATTCCACATGTTTAATTTATATTTTTCAATAGTTTTATATTCTTTTGACGCACTGTCTCCCCCAAGTATTATTTGTTTTCCCAAAATACCTTTTGATTATTCAATTCCTCCTAGTAGCTCACACTGTCCTCATATATATCTTGTACAAATTTTCAATCGTTAGTAAAATACGTTTTTATTCATCCAATTAAGTTCAAATACATTTTTAATAGCCTTTAGTGGAAGACAACTGCAGTTAATACATTTTTTCCAAATATTTATTCATTAATTGAAATTTGTGTTGATATCTTTAGGTTGGATTTAAACTGACTGAATAAATGTTTGAAATCCGGCACTTTCACAGAGAGACAACTTTTCGATTCCAAGAATGTATATGAAATTATGAGAGAGATACTCTTTGCAATAATGAAGCCATACAAGGTGGATAGAATGAACAATTATAGATCATCATCATTGTCATAAATTATAAACTAAAAAAAGAAATCATATAAACTAAAATAATAGTCCAACACCATATGCTGAATAGGAGAAAAAAATGGAAAATTGCAAGGAAATTCCCTTAATATTTTAACACTAAATGTATAGATTCTGTCATATGTACATACATATCTATATTAACTGTATTGCTCAGAAGAATATGTATAATAATTATATAATAAAAAGGAAATAAAATAAAATTTTTCTTTGATGACCTCAGTAGGAATTCATTGTTTTTTATAAGTATTACTTGTTTTTAGATAATGATAAAGATTTGATTAAACAGGTTACCACAAGGGCGCCCATGTTCTACACTTTTTAAAGTATTTAGGGTTATATTTTTATATATACTTCTCCCTGGGAAGTGAAATGTGAATGCAGAATGGGCGAAGGACTAGACAGTCATCCCTCATGATGAGAAAACACCAATTATATAATGAAAAAGTTAAAAGATGAGTACACCAAGAATGTTAGCTAATAGCAAATGTGAATAAAACTTAATATAGGAGTACAGAAAAGCCAATACACAAAGGAATGATGAGTGCAATCACAATAAGGGAACTGACGGAAATAAATAGGAAATATAGGCCATTAACTAACCATTGCGTTAGAGAGAATGCATTAGAGCAGTTACAAAATCAAACTATTGAATTTAAAATAAACACAAACAATACAAGAGGTTATTCAACACGATTGTTCGTAGCATAATGATATGAGCTGAAATCCATGGATCATAGTAAAAACATATAGAAAACAATAACAGCCTTTAAAAAAACCGTAAGTTTCACCAGATCAGATAACAAAAAACCTTCCGGTCAGAAGGAGAAAGTAGCAAAATGGCGTATTTAACAGAAAAGCTGATGACATAAGCAAGAAGAGTAAATAGATGCAGGTGGATATCCAGAGTTACAGAATGGAGCCCGTTAGGAAAGCGAAGCGGTAATGGTGGGATGAAATTAAGGGGACGAGAGTGGTAACACACAAATACGGAGACTGAGGAAACGAGTGAACAATAGAAAGCCTCAACTACGTAGGCCTACGATACATTAACAGCTAACTATTTAGACTACAGAAATTTAAAAATGTTTTAACAAGACGTTATAATTAATTCTTTTTTCTTGTTCAAACAGCACAACTTGTGGTACGGTAAAGGATGTATTGAAACACATTATGACCAGGTAATAAATAAGAAAAGGTTTTAAACAAAATTCTTACTTAAATCAACACAGAAAACTTTCATTTTAGTTACTTTTTAATAAATAATTACAATTAATATAAATAAAGTAACATAATCTATGAGTTAAAATAGCTGTACTACCACCCAATATATTACATAAAATCAGCTGTTTTATGAAATCATATGTTATCATTTATTTTCAACCAATTGGAATGAAATAACTACATAACATACCTTTCGCTTTTTGTGAAAATTTTTTCTTCCATTTAAAAGCAATAAATTTGAAATGAAATAGTATTTTTAAAAAACCGTATTAACATCAAGTGACATCTAATACAAGTTTATTATTTAAAAAATCTCCTTTACCTTGAGTGGATGAATAATATTTTATTAACTATTGAAAATTTGAACGACATAAATAGGGAGAGTGTGAAATAACACGAGGAATGAAAAATACACGTGAAAGAGGAGGGCGTGTAAAGCTCCCTGGTGCGTAATGTGGTGAAAACTATAGGTCTCTTGAGCTGAAATCCCTGAGGCTTACACACTGCAACCCTCACAGTTACAGGTATGTATCTACCCTACGAAACTGTTTAACATTTTGTACAAACAGGTGTGTTTTGTACCATTTTTCTTATATTTTTACATAATTTCAAATGTTCGATAAAAACCTGTAAATTATGATTGGGGTAAGAAGTTAATTTACTTGATGGGGTTGCTAGTAGGTAACTCATGATGGTAACAGCTGTTAGCCGCAAGACAGGTTATACATATATACCATAGTCTATTTATGAAGCTATATGAATCTTTACAATTTAATCATTATTTTGCCTCAGGTGGAGGAATGTTCATTACATTCGTCCAATCAGGAGCAAACAGTTTTTTTGACAACCACAATTAAAAAATCTTTCTGTGTATATACAATAGATGTATTATTTGGTCTTTTCCTCGTGTAAAAAAAGGTAACTTCGCTTCTGTCAATCTGAGTGGAATGCTGCCCCAGTCGATCTGTCATCCTTTACTCCAGCCTCAGTCGATCTATCTTCCTTTACTCCAGCCCCAGTCGATCTGTCATCCCTTACTCCAGCCCCAGTCGATCTGTCATCCTTTACACCAGCCCCAGTCATTCTGTCATCCTTTACACCAGCCCCAGTCGACCTGTCATCCTTTACTCCAGCCCCAGTCGATCTGTCATCCTTTACACCAGCCCCAGTCATTCTGTCATCTTTTACTCCAGCTCCAGTCAATCTGTCATCCTTTACACCAGCCCCAGTCGACCTGTCATCCTTTACACCAGCCCCAGTCAATCTGTCATCCTTTACACCAGCCCCAGTCGTTCTGTCATCCTTTACTCCACCAGTCGATCTGTCATCCTTTACTCCACCAGTCGATCTGTCATCCTTTACTCCAGCCCGAGTCGATCTGTCATCCTTTATACCAGCCCCAGTTGATCTATCATCCTTTACTCCACCAGTCGATCTGTCATCCTTTACACCAGCCCCAGTCGACCTGTCATCCTTTACTCCAGCCCCAGTCAATCTGTCATCCTTTACACCAGCCCCAGGCGATCTGTCATCCTTTACTCCACTAGTCGATCTGTCATCCTTTACTCCAGCCCCAGTCGACCTGTCATCCTTTACTCCAGCCCGAGTCGATCTGTCATCCTTTACTCCAGCCCCAGTCGATCTGTCATCCTTTACTCCACCAGTCGATCTGTCATCCTTTACTCAAGCCCCAGTCGACCTGTCATCCCTTACTCCAGCCCCAGTCAATCTGTCATCCTTTACTCCAGCCCCAGTCGACCTGTCATCCTTTACTCCAGCCCCAGTCGATCTGTCATCCTTTACTCCAGCCCCAGTCGACCTGTCATCCTTTACTCCAGCCACAGTCAATCTGTCATCCTTTACTCCAGCCCCAGTCGACCTGTCATCCTTTACTCCAGCCCCAGTCAATCTGTCATCCTTTACTCCAGCCCCAGTCGACCTGTTATCCTTTACTCCAGCCCCAGACGATCTGTCATCCTTTACTCCAGCCCCAGTCGACTATTACATAAGTTAAAATTTTAATTCTAGTATATAATTAGTTACCTACTTTGGTGCAAGCTAGAATTGTTTAAATCAATTAGCCACATCCATTTGTGGCTCACGCAATACAATGTCATGTTGGCAAGTACGTCACAAAGAGCAGCCGATTTATAAGGAACTCTTTACGTTCCGAACGTCTTTATCAAGTAACGATATATACTCGTTCCTTTCCTATACAGCCCAATGTGTAAAGCCGTGGCAAACTTTAGACGGAAGCGCCACCCGTCTGGCGACGTAGATTAATGGTGGTCGCCAACAAGGCCTCTAAAGCCGCAGTGATAGCTCTACTCTATCCTGAATAATATTTCCTCCCTCGAAAGGAAGATACTTCTATCACAATATCTATTTACAGAACCATGACAATAAGGACAAACAATTTTCTTGAAAACATTCATTGTTTACTTTTACCTTAGAAAGTCATTGTTTTCCTATAAAGACATAATAACGTTTTGTTCGGAAATGTTGAACCTCTCAGGAAAGAATTTCCGCCGTAACAATTAAATTCCGAGAATGCCTTAATAACATATTGATTTGTACGTTATCCTGTCCTAAGCAAGAAAGAATTTACGCGAAATAATTTAATGATGTCAGAATTTTAAAAGGAATAAAATAAACTTGCAGAATATAAGTAGTCTACTCATTCAATAGCCGCGAATATACGACTAATTTCTTACAAAGCAGCAAATTCGGAAACCGCATCAATTAGTAATTAATTTTATAGGCAATAGATACGCCATACTATTAGTATTCAATAATTATTTTAATTGGTTTGGTACGAATTTGAAAGCTATTCGTTTCAGTAACTTAGTTATATTTGCACATATTTGGAAGCAACTCTTTTCAGTAATTTATTTAGTTTAGGACAAATTTGGAAGCTACTCCTTTCAGTAATTTATTTCGTTTAGGACAAATTTGGAAGCTACTCCTTTCAGTAATTTATTTCGTTTAGGACAAATTTGGAAGCTACTCCTTTCAGTAGTTTATTTCGTTTAGGACAAATTTGGAAACTACTCCTTTCAGTAATTTATTTCGTTTAGGACAAATTTGGAATCTACTCCTTTCAGTAATTTATTTCGTTTAGGACAAATTTGGAAGCTACTCCTTTCAGTAATTTATTTCGTTTAGGACAAATTTGGAAGCTACTCCTTTCAGTAGTTTATTTCGTTTAGGACAAATTTGGAAGCTACTCCTTTCAGTAATTTATTTCGTTTAGGACAAATTTGGAAGCTACTCCATTCAGTAGTTTATTTGATTTAGTACGAATTTGGAAGCTACTCCTATCAGTAATTTATTGGATTTAGTACGAATTTAGAAGACATTTTTATAAACAATTTATATGGTTTCAGGTGGTTTCGGAAGTTACTAATTTAAGTAATTCATTTAGTTTATGACGAAATTTCGAAGCTGCTATTTCAAGTAATTTATTTGATAAAGGACAATTTTGAAAGCTACACTTTTCAGTAATTCATTTAGTTTAGGACACAATTTGGAAGCTACTGTTTTCAGTAATTGATTTAGTTTATTTGCAAATTTGGAAGCTACTCCTTTTATTATCTTATTTGATTTAGTACGAATTTAGAAGATATTTTTATTAATAATTTATATGGTTTCGGTCGGTTTCGGAAGCTACTCTTTTCAGTAATTTATTTAGTTTATTTATCTAGTTTAGTACTTGGAAGGTACTATTTAAAGTTATTTATGTAATTAAGGGCAAATTCGGAAGCTACTCTTCTAAGTAACTCATTTAGTTTAGGACAAAATTTGGAAGCTACTCTTTTCAGTAATTTATTTAGTTTATGACAAACTTGGAAGCTACTATTGCAAGTATATTATTTTTATTAAGGACAAATTTGGAAGCTTACTTTAAATCATTACTTTAAAGCCAATTTTGAAGCTACTCTTACAAGTAATTAAACTAGTTTATGACCAATTTAGAAGGGCTGCAATTAGGATGGGCAGACTAAGGCGCAAATCCGAAATTCACGTTTCTCCGTGAATACGAGCTCATTTATAAACGAAACGTATTGCGCATAGCTTCCCCAGCACGTCAGACATATTTAATGATCCTGTTTTTGCGTTGTTGTCAAGTGCCGTTGGTTTCAAATTGTTTTCAATGAACAACCGATCCGTAAAGAAAAAATTCTTAGTTTAGGAACAGACTTTATGAAGTCTTTATAGACTCTGTCGTAGCTACCTTCCCATCCATTTTTTGGACGTTTGCAGCCTGTTTGTAATAACAATAATGTTTGCTCTTTCGTAAACCTTCATTCAAATCTCTCTATAAAAAGAAATGACGTCACCATACACCTGTTATAGAATCTCTGTTTACCTCGTATACAGGATGTCTTACCTTCTTTAAAGACATTTTCTCTTTAGACTTAGCTAATATACATTTCTGTATACGCGATAGTGAGGAGGTCTACATTACGTGTCCTGCCAGTGCGAGCTACGGTATACGCCTTGACCCATATCGAAATTCCTCTTAGACATTTCAAGTCCTTACGAGTTTGATGTATAGTATTTTACTAATATAAATACTTGTTTGTAATAGAAACGCCATTGCTATGTTTACAGATATCAGTTAGTTCACTCGGTCCATTTACCAATGTAACATTGTTAGGCTAAATTTATTTCCGTTTTTTTTCACATTTAAAAATATTTGAGATTCATTTCTAAAGAATAATGTTAATCAATGTAATTAAAATTTCTCACAGAATACTTATAGTTAAGCACTAGTTATGAATAATCAGTCTAATAACTGATAGCAATTATTTTTAGTTTTTAAACTTATTCATTTATCACAGATATAAGACCAGGTTTCACTTTTCAACAAGTAATATAAACAAAAAATTTTAAAGTAAATTCCTACGTAGATCAACGAAGAAAAAATTTATTTTAGATACTTTTAATTAAATAATTATTATAATTATAAATAAAGTAACATAACCTTTGCGTTATACCAGCTGTTTTATCACACACACACACACACACACACACACACACACACACACACACACACACACACACATACATATATATATATATATATATATATTCTTATTTAGAGTATCATAAATAGCCGCCATTCCCAACATCGCATTTACTCGTTTCGGAGATCCTCCATCTGTCAGAAAATTTTATGAACTCTCATACAGTTCTCATAAATGGAGTTCTGACAGAAGGAAGTCCTCCGAAACGAGTCCACGTCGAGCGTGACGATTTTGGGAATGACAGCTATACATTCACGTCTTTTGAAGGGTAATTCAGAGGTTGCTGTTTTCTCAACTGTTTCATTTTAAGGAATATATTTCTTCTAGATATATTCAATTTATTTCTATTTTTTCGAGTTAGTGAATTCTGTCTGATGCTTTGTATGTTTGTTTTTCGATTGCTTCTATTAGTTCATATTCTTATACTCGTACATACATACATACATACATATATGTATGCTTATATATATATATATATATATATATATATATATATATATATATATATATGTATGTATGTATGTATGTACGAGTATAAGAATATGAACTAATAGAAGGAATCGAAAAACAAACATACAGAGCATCAGACAGAATTTACTAACTCGAAAAAATAGAAATAAATTGAATATATCTAAGAGAAATATATTCCTTAAAATGAAACAGTTGAGAAAACAGCAACCTCTGAATTACCCTTCAAAGGACGTGAATGTATAGCGCCTACACAGTGTCAATAAGCTGCATACACAATAATCTTGGTCGACGAATATATATTTCTGGAATATGTACAATACAAGGGCCTTTCGTTTATCAGGTTTTAGTAAACTCATACCAAACTTTAAACTTCTCAATGTATTCATGCAAATTCAGATGTAGCTTAATATAGATGCTTGAAAATAAACACAGATTAAACAATGAGGATACAATACATATCATCAGCAATGATGAGTGTAGATTTATCTCAGATGAGACTTGCATGGTTGCCAATAATATGCTATGATTATTGATAAAATTTAATTAAATAAATTAACATTTGAATTTTTAAAAACATGTGAATTTCACTATAAACATTAGATATTTACAAACAAATTGATTGTTACCACACATAAGCAGGTTACGCCAATATTGTTTGATTTTTTCCACCCAATTATATAGTATATAAACGTCATACGTTTTTAAGTTCTTTTCAAATATTTTGTAAAAATTTGTATGTTATGATTTGGGAATAAAAGTTATTTTACTTAGTGGGGATGCTAGTAAGTGATTCATTAAAAATAGATGCGGGAGGCTGCAAGTGCTAAAACACATTCTAGTCCACAAGACAGGTTACATCACAAAGATTATAATAAAAGGACGTGGTCGAAAAGGACTCAAAATTACATTATGCTTTCCGAAATGTTTATTTCAAATAAAATTAAAAATAATCAGTCAACATCAAGCACATTTTGAAATGGTCAATCAGTTTTCTATTTTGTGATGGGAGTAGAGAACGATAGTGAATGCTCATAGTGTGGCACAGTAACTCATTATGATTCATCACCAAAGTGTTTAAGTTTTTGTCCATTACAATTAGACTGGACATAAGTCTAACATTGTAGGAAACAGCGTCGAAGAGAAAAAACAAATAGTTTCTGGACGGAGTGTTCTCAGACGATCTAATCTTGCCGCGTTAATTTCGTTAGTGAAGTGTCTCTTTCAATATAACCAATTTTAATTTATTTGTAAATTGAATCCGTTTAAATTATAGAAAATTTTTTTAAAACTTGTACACATTTCAATAATAACTTATTTTCTCTGGTTATAGGTAGGTGTTTTTAGATCCGTCAGAAATAAAAGCACTAAACAATTTGCATTTTTTAAAATTGTCAATTGCAATATTCGTCCTGTTAATACATGGCTATAGTAGCACTAACTTTGTCTGAATGAGGATGGCTGTTAGTAGAGATATTTTCTATTGTCAATTCAGAGCGTAACTTGATTTTCTTTTTAATATAAGGTGGGGTTAGTATAGGAGTTTTAAAAAGAATTTTAGGGGGTAGTGATATGAAGAGCCTATGTGGTGTATTTCTGTTTATATTTGATTTTTAACATTATTTCTCCCAAACTCATGAAAACTCCTAATTTCCTGGGATTTATACCCAAGATCTGTCCTTAAAAAAACTACTCAATCAGTTAAATCTAAATTGACAGTTGACACTTCTCCCAGACGACGGTATTAATTTAATCAAAACGTAAGTGCTACTATAGGTAAGTGTTTACTTATCAATGCTAGAGTTAAACAATAACTAAGGTTAAGGATGGACACTTATAATGGTTTAATCCTTATTGATATTTGACGCAAAAACCATTTAAAACATACTCGATGCACGTCTTAATATAAAACCGAAATAACGTTAACACTGACTCTCCTACCCTTAAGCTCACTTTACTTTCATTATAAACAGAGCAAGGCGCCTACATTGCAGCTTAACTTTTTAAAACCCTTGACAAAATGGCTCCAGCAATTAAGTTACAAGGCGCGAATCAATGTAAGCCCTGCCATTACAAATCCTTGCTCCAGGGAAATTCAGTTAATGTACTTTAAAAAAAACTCAATCAAATTTTCAACTATAATGGAATTTCACCGCTGTGCTTAAGCCAGAGACGGCGGGAAAGAGGTTTCTGCGTTAAATTAATTTTACAAAATCTTTTTTTGCTCAGTGCAATTTCCATCTCTTCTTGGGGAGGGATCAAGGCCCCACTCTCGATGTCGTTAATTATCGGCTCATCCTTGACTTGATTTTTCCCTTCAAGAGATATTCTGTAGGAAAATGCGTCTCATTAAAAGTGGTGAGTCAAGAAAAATAAACGCAAATTAATGTTTCTGCTGGTGATGCTTGAATTATCCCAAACCAGGCCTCTATTAATAGCAACGGGTTCATGACTAAACAAACTTACAATCATTTTTTTCTGTATTCTGAAACAGTCACCTCTACACACACACATACGTATACATCCCCGCGCATGCCCATACACACATGCATGCTACTGCGAAAAAAAACGTCTAGCTCTGTGATTTTATACTGCATCTGGACGTGATATGCTGAATTTATAATATTATATCTTTTGGACACTACCGATATATTTATTTTGGCAGGTTTATTATTGTTGGTGATTTTTTAACATCCTCAAACAGAAATATATTTTGTTTTTTTTTTGGTTTCGTAAACGTAAATGTTTTGCTTTGTTGGTTTTGCATACTCAAAGCAGCATTTACAAAATTGAATTTTTTTTCTTGAAATTTTATAATAATAATTTTAAGAAAACTGCCTTTATCACTCCTTTTATTTACTTTATAAGAAGTTCCTTTAAATAACCCATTTCTACTGAAACATTGATAAGCTGTCGAACTTTATATTTTTTGTTAAGCTTATGCCCTTTACTTCATGTAATTCCTTTTGGACATCAGCGTTCTATCTATCCTTAGAGTATTTCCGTAAATCAGAGATCATAATTTATTTAAGATTTTAAACGGGAGGGAGAACTAGAGAGAGTGAGAGAGAGAGAGAGAGAGAGTAAGAAGAAGCAGTTAGACAGGACTGGATAGGGAGAGAAAGAGTAAGAAGGGGAGGAAAATAGAGGTTATAGTGTAAGAAGAAGGATAGAGATGGAAGAAAGAGAGACGAACAAACAAACTATACACATAATGCAATGTTCCTACTCTTTCGACAACAATAACAATGATTTTAGGGTTGAGAAATTAATATAAAAACAAAATATTTAAAAAGCAGTGAAAAAAGATTCCGATCAATTAGAGCTGCCAACCTGTTGAAATATAGTTAATTCATCAATTTCACGACAAGGGGTAGTTTTGAAGGGCGGATATTTCACAAAAATCAGGAATATTTTATATTTAGTACAAACGGTTTTAATATTTATAAATGCACAATTAAAATAATTAAAGCTGCTAAGAAATAGTACTCTTTATTGATTTCAGGTAAAGGGGTGGTTTATAAGGGTCGAATATTCACGTTATATCAATAAATTAAATTATATGCGGTGAACAAATTTTTTGTCCGTTGTTAATGTGCTATTTAATATTTCAGGGAGACAAAAGAACAATTTTTCCATGACTTTCGCTTCAGGGGTGGTTTATAAGGATAAAAAAATATATTTAAATCATAAAATTTGCTTCGAAATGTTAAAGAATAATAATTCTACATAACTAAACAATATTATTACTTCACCGATAGATTATTTAAATTAGCTGTTTTTCGCAATTTCTCGGAGAAGGGGTGGGTCTTAACCCTTAAATGCAAAAAGCGGAATTTGGGTCCATGTAGGCCTACCTTTTAAAGTTAAGAATAAAATAAGCTTTATTGTAAATTTTTATGAAATCCACTTAGGTTAAGAGAATTCAGGGGTAAGACCCTATTTTTACCTACATTGAGTGTACTATGATTCTTTTTCTGAAATGCCGCGCTCATAAACAGTAGATCCTTGTGTTTAGAAGATGGCATTATTTGAAATGGCGTTTAAAAAACATATAATACAACTGAGAGTGGGTAATTATATGCGATATAAAGATTCTAAAACAAAATATTGTGTTTCAAATGAAATTGGGAAATGTATAGCTTAAAAAATGAGTTTTGTTCCAACAATTAATACGGGCTCACTATATGTCTTGTAGAAACTATCGGCGATTCCGATAAGAAACTGATACAAATACGTGAGTACTCGTGTTCAACGATTTCGTCCCATTTCTTCGATGTATTCCACAATGTGTCCGTCTTAGCTGTGATCCATCACACGCTGTAAATACATCTGGCGCCAGGACCTCGCACAGAGCAATGCTCGCGACTTCACCCTTGTAGCCTATTTTGCCTGCATAATGCGCCCGACAACTGATATTTATGTTGGCAATTCCTGAGTTTTCGAAGATGAATCGGGCTCGTTATCTAAATTCTTGTATAAAATACACCGTTATCTCTTTACTTGCAGAATTTTCATAACCATTCGGTATATTTCGGTGGATGAATCGTAATCTTGATGGAAGACGTCCGCAAGCTACGGCATTTGAATATTATTTTGATTTATTACGTCTCTAGTTATATATATTTAAATAAAAATTATTTATTTTAATATCTTTTGATGTTTGCTATTTAATATGAAATATTTTATATATTCATTACTGTTGTTTTCTTTAGTGTAAATTTCTTTTATGATTAAATGTTTCCATTAATTAACTTTGATAATTTTATATAAGTGAAATCTGTTTTTAAAGATTGTTAAGCTTTTATCCAAAACGCGACATGTAGGTTTTCGGTAATTATTTTGAGCCCTGGATCCAATGATATTGCAAAACGATATACCTGGTGATGCACACAGTTGTATTGAACACTAATCAAATTTACAACAAATAAATATATTGTAATGATATACAACAAATTGTTTAGGGCTGTTTCCAAACATGTAACATGAAGCTACTTTTCAAATGAAACAGAAAATCTGCACAGAAGTGTATGTATTCACCAGTTTCTCTTCATCTGTACCAATATAAAGTATCATAATGAGACTTTATAAGCACTAATACACTCTAACTCGTCCACTACATGCTT
>JBAIZL010000004.1:258714772-258729772 GCA_036971475.1 Prosapia bicincta | reverse complement strand
GTTTCCCTCTTTTAAACTTTTTATCTTCTTCTGCAGATACATGAGTCTATTCTTCTTCTTATCTCTTGACCTTCTTCTAGAGATCCTTTTATGATCTTTTTTCTTTTCCCTTGAACGTCTTCTGCACATACTTATACCTTTCCTTTTTCCTTTCCGTTCTTTTGCAAAGCTTAAGTTCTTTCCTTCTTCTATCTCTATCTTTTCCGCCAAACAGTTGTATATTTGTTCTCTCTATCTCTTTGCCTATCTCTGCAGAGATTTATATCTTTTCTTCGTCTTGATCTTTTTAGATTCTTCTGCAGATAATTTTCTTCTTCTTAACTCTTATATTTCCTCTACAGAGATTCATCTCTTTCCCCCATATTAACTTATCTTAGAACATTCTTGACATATGGATTATTTATTCTTGACTTCTATTTCTAACGCATTCGGAAATTTTGTTCTATCCAGTAACTACTGATAGAAATCTTTACAGTGTTGGTGCACGCATCACTACGCTTATATAAGTCATTATTGGTACTATTATACTTTACAGAGATATATTTAACAATCTGAACGTAGATTACTTAGTCCTTGCATATGAGTAGATATTTGGGTCATACTTCCTTTAGAAAATAACGTGACTTATATGAGTATAACATACAAACGAGTAGATACATACCACCCATAAGTTTAAACGGTTTGGTCTACGCCGTCTCTTCTCAACCTTTTAGCCCAGTCTCTGCCAGCACAATTTTATTACATATGTTTTGTCAACTATCTGTTCCATTTGGTTTTCTTCATCATTTGTAATAATATAGATTGCTAAATTATGTTTATAATTTCGACATTTACATGATTTTCCTAATTAATTATATGTTTTTGTGTTTATAATTATTTTCTATATCGAACGAAATTATATTGTTTGTGTTTCTCGAGTTCGAGCTCTGTATCATTATATTTCACCTAACACAATGTTAACTTTGCATACATCAGTTGACGCAATAAATAATATTGCAGAGACTTGGTGGGAAGTGTTTTGTACTTCGCTCCTCTCAGACATTCCACTCCTTTCCTTATATCTAAAGTTGTTCTTAACCTCCGACACAAAATGCTTTGAACGGGGGTTCTTCAGGCTCTACGGCCCAGCCCACTCTGTAACACTGACATGAAATCCCTCCCCTCCCATTTGTATTTGGTCAAGAATCACAACTTGAGTATGCAACTGAAGCTGTTTAGGTTAATCTACCCTCTGTTATAATAACATCAGGTAATTTTATTCAAATTTTATTATAAATATTTTTTTAATAGATAAAAATAACCCTAATGCTGCAATTCTACAGTGATAAACTTTATTCGGACCTTGCACAATATTTGTATGTAAAAAATGTGTAAATAGTAGGGTCTGTAGGCAGTTTTAGCGCATTTATCCACCCCTCTTAAAACCTTCTACCCCCCCCCCCCCAATATGAGAACCTGACGTAAAATGTTCCTGTTATTATACAGAGTGGTTGTGTTTTTACACCTCCCTAGTGTGTTTTTTTCCGAGAAATTTATATAAATAAAAAGTTTTTAAATAATCAGTATTATATCAACTCACCTCAGCTCTAAAGGATGATCTAAATGTAGAACTTACAGATATGTAAGTAAACGCTTAAACGACTCTTTTTACATACCTAAACCTTCTACTAAATCAGTTGTAAAAGTAAAATGAATATGACTTGTTGTATGTATAATAAACAATCAAGCCTCTGAAGAATAGTGCAAGGCTATATATACTGTAGTTAGTTTTTCACATTATCTGTATATGTTTGTTAACGTTTTAGAAATTTAAGGTTTTCTTATGGCCATTTTCCAAACTAGACTCACTTTAAAAACAAAGAATAAACATATCGGCCAATATGTACTATTAATGTATTTATTCTTTGTTGTTGGGATGAGTTGTGGCTTCAAGACGTTCCATTGGAACTTTAAATGGCTGAAACTTTAATAAAAATATCGACTTAAATGAAATAGCGTGATATAACCGTCACTTTCTAGATTGTATAACAAACTAGTGGTTGATCTTTACCAGTATACATTAAACCTTTAAAACAACAGAAAATTATCTGTAAATGAACCAGTAAGTGTTGGCTATACTTGGCGTGTTAGTCCCGCTCATTTCACCCCATAAGTTTTACATTTACTTTCTAACATCTGTTTTGCCATGATATTATTAAAACTTGTACAATTATTTCTCATAGGACAAAGTCTAAATCAACAAAACTGGCGATATCACTAAGTTGTTATATTAAACGAAACGAATCTAACTGACGTATAAATGCTTTGCAGGTATGCTGTTTTAGCGCAGAAATTAGCTACTCTCTGACACTGTTATACTCGTAGCACCGGCTTAGGTAAGAGAAATATTCCGCGGTATATGTGTTATCTGCTATTGCTAATTTTGTGATATTGTTTGTATTTGAGCCAATTCAGGACACGTTAGTAGAGGGAATGCTCCTAAATAAGACTGAGTGTAAATAAAATAATAAAGATAAGATTTACAGATCAATAAACACGATAAAATATTAATAATATTATAGAATTAAATACAGTAATTAATATATTTAGAACTTAGGTAAATTGAAAAGCTTTTATCTTAAAATAAAGTTAAAATAAAAATGTAAATGAGTTTTGTCCATTGGATAACATCGTTGTAAAGATTTGAGTGAAATAATACGTAAGCTTTGGATAACAGGTAAATCAATGTTCTACAGACTCGGAAAATCTTCGTACAAAATCTATAACTAAGGTGTACTTATATGGGAAGTCTCTTAGGAGAGGTTTATGCAATCTGTAGTCATTGCAAACGTCGTAGGAGGAGTGAAGGCAATCTCCACCTATTGGGCATCTTCCACAAGAGGTTTAGTCGATCTGAAGTCATTGGAAACATCGTGAGAGATGTATAAGCAAGATGATCTTGTATGAGAAGGCTCTTAGGAGAGGTTTAGGTAATCTGTAGTAATTGCAAACATCGTAGGGGGAGTGAAGGAAATCTTCACCTATTGGGCTTCTTCCACAAGAGGTTTAGTCGATCTGACGTCATTGGAAACATCTTGAGAGATGTATAAACAAGATGATCTTATATGGGAAGGCTCTTAGGAGAGGTTTAGGTAATCTGTAGTCATTGCAAACGTCGTAGGAGGAGTGAAGGCAATCTCCACCTATTGGGCATCTTCCACAAGAGGTTTAGTCGATCTGAAGTCATTGGAAACTTCGTGAGAGATGTATAAACAAGATGATCTTATATGGGAAGGCTCTTAGGAGAGGTTTAGGTAATCTGTAGTCATTGCAAACGTCGTAGGAGGAGTGAAGAAAATCTTCACCTATTGGGCTTCTTCCACAAGAGGTTTAGTCGATCTGACGTCATTGGAAACATCTTGAGAGATGTATAAACAAGATGATCTTATATGGGAAGGCTCTTAGGAGAGGTTTAGGTAATCTGTAGTCATTGCAAACGTCGTAGGAGGAATGAAGGCAATCTTCACCTATTGGGCTTCTTCCACAAGAGGTTTAGTCGATCTGAAGTCATTGGAAACATCGTGAGAGATATATAAACAAGATGATCCTATATGGGAAGGCTCTTAGGAGAGGTTTAGGTAATCTGTAGTCATTGCAAACGTCGTAGGAGGAGTGAAGGCAATCTCCACCTATTGGGCTTCTTCCACAAGAGGTTTAGTCGATCTGAAGTCATTGGAAACATCGTGAGAGATATATAAACAAGATGATCCTATATGGGAAGGCTCTTAGGAGAGGTTTAGGTAATCTGTAGTCATTGCAAACGTCGTAGGAGGAGTGAAGGCAATCTCCACCTATTGGGCATCTTCCACAAGAGGTTTAGTCGATCTGAAGTCATTGGAAACATCGTGAGAGATGTACAAACAAGATGATCTTATATGGGAAGGCTCTTAGGAGAGGTTTAGGTAATCTGTAGTCATTGCAAACGTCGTAGGAGGAGTGAAGAAAATCTTCACCTATTGGGCTTCTTCCACAAGAGGTTTAGTCGATCTGAAGTCATTGGAAACATCGTGAGAGATGTATAAACAAGATGATCTTATATGGGAAGGCTCTTAGGAGAGGTTTAGGTAATCTGTAGTCATTGCAAACGTCGTAGGAGGAGTGAAGAAAATCTTCACCTATTGGGCTTCTTCCACAAGAGGTTTAGTCGATCTGAAGTCATTGGAAACATCGTGAGAGATATATAAACAAGATGATCCTATATGGGAAGGCTCTTAGGAGAGGTTTAGGTAATCTGTAGTCATTGCAAACGTCGTAGGAGGAGTGAAGGCAATCTCCACCTATTGGGCATCTTCCACAAGAGGTTTAGTCGATCTGAAGTCATTGGAAACATCGTGAGAGATGTATAAACAAGATGATCTTATATGGGAAGGCTCTTAGGAGAGGTTTAGGTAATCTGTAGTCATTGCAAACGTCGTAGGAGGAGTGAAGAAAATCTTCACCTATTGGGCTTCTTCCACAAGAGGTTTAGTCGATCTGAAGTCATTGGAAACATCGTGAGAGATGTATAAACAAGATGATCTTATATGGGAAGGCTTTTAGGAGAGGTTTAGGTAATCTGTAGTCATTGCAAACGTCGTAGGAGGAATGAAATCAATCTCCACCTATTGGGCATCTTCCACAATAGGTTTAGTCGATCTGAAGTCATTGGAAACTTCGTGAGAGATGTATAAACAAGATAATCTTATATGGGAAGGCTCTTAGGAGAGGTTTAGGTAATCTGTAGTCATTGCAAACGTCGTAGGAGGAGTGAAGGCAATCTCCACCTATTGGGCATCTTCCACAAGAGTTTTAGTCGATCTGAAGTCATTGGAAACATCATGAGAGATGTATAAATAAGATTATCTTATATGGGAAGGCTCTTAGGAGAGGTTTAGGTAATCTGTAGTAATTGCAAACATCGTAGGAGGAGTGAAGGAAATCTTCACCTGTTGGGCTTCTTCCACAAGAGGTTTAGTCGATCTGAAGTCATTGGCATCTTCGTGAGAGATGTATAAACAAGATGATCTTATATGGGAAGGCTCTTAGGAGAGGTTTAGGTAATATGTAGTAATTGCAAACATCGTAGGAGGAGTGAAGGAAATCTTATCTATTGGGCTTCTTCCACAAGAGGTTTAGTCGATTTGAAGTCATTGGAAACATCGTGAGAGATGTATAAACAAGATGATCCTATATGGGAAGGCTCTTAGGAGAGGTTTAGGTAATCTGTAGTCATTGCAAACGTCGTAGGAGGAGTGAAGGCAATCTCCACCTATTGGGCATCTTCCACAAGAGGTTTAGTCGATCTGACGTCATTGGAAACATCGTGAGAGATGTATAAATAAGATTATCTTATATGGGAAGGCTCTTAGGAGAGGTTTAGGTAATCTGTAGTAATTGCAAACATCGTAGGAGGAGTGAAGGAAATCTTCACCTGTTGGGCTTCTTCCACAAGAGGTTTAGTCGATCTGAAGTCATTGGCATCTTCGTGAGAGATGTATAAACAAGATGATCTTATATGGGAAGGCTCTTAGGAGAGGTTTAGGTAATATGTAGTAATTGCAAACATCGTAGGAGGAGTGAAGGAAATCTTACCTATTGGGCTTCTTCCACAAGAGGTTTAGTCGATCTGAAGTCATTGGAAACATCGTGAGAGATGTATAAACAAGATGATCCTATATGGGAAGGCTCTTAGGAGAGGTTTAGGTAATCTGTAGTCATTGCAAACGTCGTAGGAGGAGTGAAGGAAATCTCCACCTATTGGGCTTCTTCCACAAGAGGTTTAGTCGATCTGAAGTCATTGGCATCTTCGTGAGAGATGTATAAGCAAGATGTGCATGTATGGGAAGTCTCTTAGGAGAGGTTTAGGCAATCTGTAGTCATTGCAAACATCGTAGGAGGAGTGAAGGAAATCTTCACCTATTGGGCTTCTTCCACAAGAGGTTTAGTCGATCTGAAGTCATTGGCATCTTTGTGAGAGATGTATAAGCAAGATGTGCATGTATGGGAAGTCTCTTAGGAGAGGTTTAGGCAATCTGTAGTCATTGCAAACATCGTAGGCAAAGTGAAGGCAATCTCCGCCCATTGGGCATCTTCTACAGGAGGTTTAGGCAAACTGAAGTCATTGAAAACATCGTGAGAGATGTATAAGCAAGATGATCTTGTATGGGAAGGCTCTTGGAAGAGGTTTAGGTAATCTGTAGTAATTGCAAACGTTGTAGGAAAAGTGAAGGCATAATCGTCTAAGAAGAGATGAAGGTAATCCGTACTCAGTGGAGGTGTAGGCAATATGTACCCATTGGTATACATATCTATCATAAACCACTAAAATTTAATCTCCATTATTTTCGTTTTAAGAGCAATGAACATACAACTATGTTATGTGGGTGTCTCAGTTAAGGCGTATGCGAGGATGTTGAAAGGTTATAGTCTAAAGTATGAGAACGAAATAAATAAACATGAGTCCTGAACGACATGAAATAAGGTTGGTATGGCTCGTGCTATCCAGAGGAAACGTGACAGTGTAAAGAAGACCATCTGGTACCGCTAGTATGGGAAGGAATACTCTAATTCTAGGGTATGTTTGAAAACACGTTGACTGGGTATAACAATTCCCCATTAACCTAGCCACCAGTAATTAAAGATATTCGTATGTTAAACATAGGAAACACTTTATAATACCATTCAGAAGCAAAGACGTTCGATTAAAATTTAATTTCATTATTTATCTTTATGAATTTTTGACATGTTGTTGCCGCTGTTACATAATGCGAAGGGCAATAAATCGACAAGTCTCAAGTGAATTGAATTTGCTAGGCATTGAAATTGTTAAGTCTAACAGGTTAATTTAATTCTTTACCGTCTAAAAACTAGACATTAATTTCTTCTGGTCGACAGGTTGTCGTCGCAGCATAAATTAGCATGCTTGTTGTCGGTAGTGAAAACATTCAATGCAAACTGCTTTCATTCCAACCTCGGGTCTACTTTAATAAATACGTTAATTAATATGCACGTGTACGCGCGCTCGTGTGTGTATGAATGTGTGTGCGTGCGCCTTCCTCAAAAGAGATATACTGATTTTATTTACATAATTTTAAATTGTTTTTTTAAACGGCAATATTGTTATAAATACAATTTTTACACCGATATCTATGAACACAGGAATATTTACATAAGGGAGTAAGGTTTTCTATACATCCAACATATTTGTTACACACACACACACACACACACATATATATATATATATATATATATATATATATATATATATATAATTAATAAATTAAAAATATTTCAAAAACAAGAATACTTTTAATGAATATATTTATTCAAAGCTTTTCGCCGATAAAATAGTACCAGCATCTTCAGGAAAATAATTATCTAATAAAATCCTGATAATTTTTGAGCTTTGAATAAATATATTCATTAAAAGTATTCTTGTTTTTGAAATATTTTAAATTTATTAACTATATTACAAGAAAACATATCACCATATTTAATATATTAATATATATATATATATAATAAATTCAAAATATTTCAAAAACAAGAATACTTTTTATACATATATTATTCAAAGCTTTTCGCCGATAAAACAGTACCAGCATCTTCAGGAAAATTAATTATGTAACAAAGTCTTATTTTACGAAAAAAAATATTTCTTTTTTTATGAAACAAAAGATTTTGTTACATAATTATTTTTCCTGAAGATGCTGGAACTGTTTTATCGGCGAAAAGCTTTAAATAATATATGTATTAAAAGTATTCTTGTTTTTGAAATATTTTTAATTTATTAACTATATTACAAGAAAACATATCACCATATTTAATATATATATATATATATATATATATATATATATATATATATAACCTACAAAACATTTGGTGTATATAGTTTTCTAGCTTGACAGTCAGTTTAATATATATTTATGTCGATGTCATTTCTTGTCTATTCTCCCCTTCCAAGAAATCGCTACTCAAGCGGCAGTTTGCATAGTAAAGTTTTTACAATTCATAAAAACATTTTAAATAACTGTTTCAGTATTAACACAAAATGTAATATTGTCCTAAACCGCGCTTCCTAAGATACCTTTCCTAAGCGTAAATTAATTTAACGTGTCTATTACACCAGTTAACGACTTGCAGAAAATTCAAATAAATTTTCGGATAACGTTGATGCATCGTCAGATCTCATCTAATCCAGGACTGCAAAATATCGAGGACGATGTAAACCCGTCTTGTTTATGTTACACGATCGCTTGTCTAGGAAATGGCACCGTAGTTGGCATTTCAAACATGCCGTTACCATAGCAACAGATTAAATGTCTGTTGTAAATGGACTATTGTCCAGTTGATTTAACAAGGAAGAGATGTGTTTTCAGAATCTCTGTTTATGACCGTTTACATAATGTAGGCATTGTTTTCAATGTCGGTAGTAGGTGTTCTGCGATTATTCAGCCTTTTGTCTGAAATAAAACATTACTTAACTAGAGTAGCGTATTTCAATTTTACTTCAGATTATTTTTGTTTACTTTAGTAAGTTTATTAAATTACAAACTCAAAAATGTTTACAAATTATTTTAGGCGCATAAAGTGTAAAGTATTTTACGACATTTGTCCATTATATGTTATGTGATACAGATAGGGAGGGGTGATGCAGACCGCCTGCTCGGGGTGCCTCATGCGTAGTCTAAAGGATTTGTACAAGGTATAGGCTGTAAAGGCGCTAAGCACCTTAATGATCGCACACCTCTGGACTGGGCTCAAGATTACATGAGTTCCACATCTCTACTGGTCAGCATGACGCCAAATGACTCATCTGGCAAGGGTGTGAGTTGGCTAAAAGAAGAAGAAGAATGTTATGAGGTGCATTAAATGTTTGTACCGTACATTTATATAGGATGTAATTGTGTACTTAGAACTGCATCTTTACTTCAAATCGAAAAGATTTACTAATATGTACACACACACACACACACACACACACACACACACACACACACACACACACACACACACACACACACACACACACACACACACACACACACATACACACACACACACACACACACACACACACACACACACACACACACACACACACACACACACACATACATACACACACACAAACAACACACACACACACACACAAAACACACACACACACACACACAACACACACACACACACACACACACACACACACAAACACACATATATATATATATATATATATATATATATATATATATACATATATAATTTTGTTCATGGTTTGTGAAAACAACAACAAAAACTTAAACTATCGGTGTGAATTGCATGTTTTGAATCTTTATTTTTACTAATTGCAATTCCCTCAGTATTTATGTAAAATGGAAAAACGTTTTGAGACTTTTAAAAGTTTTTGTTCAATATATATAATTACATAATATAATCTTAAACGTTTCTGTCATGTCCCACCTTCGTTTTAGCCCAAGCTTTCATTAACCATTTAAATGGCCAGGGTGCGAGTAATCGTCTGCAGTTTAATTACAGGGTAAAACTGTAACACGAACACTCGATCAGCTGATTACGGATTTAATCAATAAAGTTGTGTGGGTTTGCAGACGTTAAAATACCACGTTCTTAAAGTAGATAATTCAAATGAACTACAAATGAATAACAACCTTTTAAATTTCGTTACAAATAAAAGAGATTTTATTTTTGGAAAATACAGAAATCTTTCAATAATCTACGAGACAAAATAGAATCTAAGGTTGTTATTTTGTATCCTATGCTTTGATAGATTCTTTTAACCGTTATGATTTAGATGTAAACACAAATACTTTCTAGTCACCGTATGTTACTAATGTTACGTGCATTTAGGTTTAAAGTTATTAATAAATAAGCAAATATAAAACATGCGGATAACTAGATTATAAAGGGGATTAATGGGATAATTAGAGAGGTAATAGAACATATAACATGTTTGCAACATCATGAGACTTGTTATTATTATGTGTAGAGTTTCTTCATCAGAGTGGGATTTTTTATATTTAGAAATAGCGTCATTAGATTTAATGTAATGTAACTGTTAGCTTGGGCCGGCTTTGAACTTAGCGGGTTAGTAACAGACTGTACACGGACTGTACAGTTATAAAAAGTACTTTATTCTTTCAATGACTTTTGGTATCATCATCATAGAGTCTACTGAAACTATTTATATGTTGCAGTTACAGTTGTGATTAGGTAACTGATGAAGATGGCGAGGCAGTATACCCTAATCTAGTGCCTTCGAAGCATGGCTTACTCTTTTCAAAGTAGCCAACTCTATAGGAGACGGTATAGAATAGCCTACTCTATGCAAGGGACAACATCCTACTATATGCAAGGCAGGATAGCCTACTCTATGTAAGAAAGTATAGGTTACTCTATGCAAAGCAGTATAACGTACTCTAAGTAAGGCAGTATAATCTACTCTATGCAAGGTAGTATAGCCTACCCTGTGCAAGGCATTATAGGTTACTCTATGTAAGGCAGTATAACGTACTCTATGCAAGGCATTAACAAGTACTCTATGAAAGGCATATAGCCTACTCTGTGTAAGGTAGTACGACGTACTCTATGCAAGGCAGTATAACGTACTCTATGCAAGGCAGTATAGCCTAATCTTAGAAAGGCAGTATAGGTTACTATATGCAAGGCAGTGAAACCTACTCTACTTAAGACCAAATAGGTTAGTCTATGCAAGGAAGTATAACGTACTCTATGTAAGGCAGTGTAGCCTACCCTATGTAAGGCAATACAGATTACTTTATGTAAGGCAGTATCGCCTATTCTATGCAAGGCATATAGCCTACTTATTGCAAGGCAATACAGATTACTTTATGTAAGGCAATACAGATTACTTTATGTAAGGCAGTATAGCCTATTCTATGCAAGGCATATAGCCTACTTATTGCAAGGCAGTATAACCTACTCTATGCAAGGTAGTATAGCCCACTCTATGCAAGCTAGTAATAGCCTACTCTATGCAAGGCGATACAGATTACTTTAAGTAAGTCAGTATAGCCTATTCTATGCAAGGCATATAGCCTACTCATTGCAAGGCAGTATAGCCTAGTCTATGCAAGGCAGTATAGCCTACTCTATGTAAGGCAGTATAAAGTACTTTAAGCAACGTAGTATAGCCTATGCTATACAAGACTGTACAATATTCCCTCGTTATTCGCGGGGATTACGTTCGCCGAACTTACTGGGAATAATAAAACCGCGAATACTGAAACCAACTGTATATGGAGAGGGGAGGGTTACGTTCTACATGAAAACATTAATCACAACTATACTGTACACTTATAACGTACTACATAATTACATACATATTTTTTATTGTTTGCTTTTGTTTTCCTTCAATCCAAAACAAGAAAATTCTATTAAATACGCTCGCTCACATAATCAGATACGTATTTTTCATTATTATACATTAAGAGCACTAAATTTTTAAACACGTAATTTTAGACATGTTTTCTTTTAAAAATTTTTAGTTTGATTTTTAAAAACTTGCAATTTTATTTTGTGCTCGATATTTTCTCGGTCTTTTCACACTTTTTTTATGTGAGTATAGCTCCTCAAATCTTGATTAAATTTGTATGCCCGTTCTGGAGAGGGATAAGTGTCAGTAACGGCTGAATCTAACCTTTTCTCTGAACATTGAATTTCATCGATAGATTTTAAACTTCGGCGATACATATTTACGATCTCTTCGTCTTCGTTATCCGAGATAGGCACAGGTTCTGTAATTATTTCTCTTCTTCCGACAAATCCTCGTTCCCACTTTACAAAAGGTTGTCGACATCTTCACTGTTAATGTCTTTGAGTCCTTCTCCGTTAATTCCATGAGTTAATGAAACAATATCAGTATCAACCTTGTGAGCGTCTGTCGTGACATCGTCCTGGGAACAGTCTTGCCACAGATTCTTCCAACATGCACGCACCGATGATGATTTTAGATAGTACATTGATTATTTTATTTTAGAAATGCAATTTGCGATGTCATATTTTTCCAGCATTGAATTACTGTTGAAGTTTCCTTATTTTCCATGACATTTAATAATTCTCCGAATGTACGCCGAAAAAAGTAGGCTTTAAAAATGGCGATGAAACTCAAGCCTAATGAATCAAGGCTGTTGAGTTTGGTGGCAGGAACAACACGTCCACGTTAGGATGTAACGAATTTAGTTGTGCGGAGTGCCCAGGCGCATTATCTGTTATGAAGGAGAATTAAAGGAACGGTCTTCGATTTCAAAAAATATTCCGCTTACTTAACAAAAAAGTGGAACCATCGTGTAAACAGTCCTCTGGTTACGCATGCCTTTTTGCTCGCTTTTCATTACACCGGGAAGTGATCTTTGCCCTTGTCTTTCAGTGCTCTAGAGTTAAGGGTTCTGCAAACTACCAAAGGTTTCATCATGTAACCGCTAGCACTACGCCACAGTAGACAGTCAGTAGCGGCCTTAAGCACCGGAGAAGATTTCTCCTTCTTCAATAAGAAAGCTCGTGATGGTATTCCAAATCAGTCCAGTATCATTTGGACTGGGCGTTAAAGACTTAATCGACTGTGTAGCCCTTCTCTGAAATAAGATTGCTTAAATGCGTTGGAAAAGCGTTTGGTAACTGACGGGGATAACTAAATCCGAGTTAGCTACAGCCAACAGATACGATTATCGATGTTTGGATTTCGAAAAACTACTAAATTATCAGTAAGCAAACAGAAGTGATGCTAAACTTATGTATGGAGCTGGATACGAGCGCTATATTGACTCATCATTGTTTCTCAATAACGATAATTCTACGGGTTATAAATAAAGAATGCCTATCTTTAGTGTAGTAGGCCTAATAGTGTACAGTATAACGGATATTTGGAGAATAATCAGATTTCTTTGTAATAAACTACAGTACTGTACAAAATAAATAAGACGAGAACACATTATCCTACAACCTGCACATTAACTATACTGTCTTTCTTGTCTTTTTTTAATATTGCAATACATATTAGCGAAAAATGCTGTAATTTTGCCAACCGCGAATAAGCGAAACCAAGAATACTGAACCCGTAAATAGTAAGTCTGCTGTGTAGCTTACAATTTGAAATTTGAGTGATTGTTTTCCTTTATATTTCAAAGTTTTAAAGTAACGATAAAGTCGTACCCCTTCTCATTTGCATTGAGAAGTTTTAAACTCCCACGTAACGTAAACACAATGAAGTGTAAATTAGAAAGAATCGTCGTCAATTGACTTTCTACGAAATAAAGTAGCTTTCTTGCTGAACCGTTGGGTGGATTTCAGACACGATTTTCATTTCGCGAAATGGTTCTACACTGAAAATTGGATTCCTTCAAGCAACTGGCGCCATTACAGGACATAATTTCCCGATCGAACTTCGGCTATTGTTCTCACTATGGCAGATAGGTTTCCCTTCTGTACGTAGAAAGGGAAATGCGATTTCTGAACAGAAAGCAAATACTGATTAACTTTAACAGTTTGTGGCTTCATCATGCGAACGTTGACTTGTCTCGGCATGTCGAATGCCGATACACGTATTTAGTTTCTTGAAGTTTTAAGAATTACAAATAATTTTCCAAACATCAACATTATTTTACATTGTCTTACACTAGAATCGTTATAGAGTGAATCAAAAGGACTTTAATTAATATGTATTTGTTTAATTGGAATTCCTTATATAATCATTTTTCTAGTTAATTAGAGCTTAGCTAGTAACAACCAATCACAACGTGTGGTAGCCAAGCACTGGGGAAGGCGACATCATCGCCGAAACTAGTAGGTGTTATCAACTAGTGTGTTTATTTTATTAAAAACTAATATTTGGTGAGATGTTTAGTTTAATATTTTGTATTTTACCGTTGATAATCATCTTTGTTTCTGTTTGGGATATTGGTATGTATTTGAGTGTATTTCCTTCCCTAACATCAATAAACTGTTTATGTTAACAAGTAAATTAAACATTTTTTTAAAATTTATATTTTATAAATGTTTGTTATTAAATTGACTTACAAATCAGGTTTTGTTGCTATTTTGTATAAAAACGAATCAAGAGTTTTACCATCTAGCTAAACGAGTTCAATGTAAGGATGGTTGATATTTTCTGTCATGGTGACTTGCTACTGATATTCGTTTGTTACTGGTGGGTCCAGTGACAAAATTTGGAAAATGCCAGTGACAATGGGTCGAACTGAAGTTGCCTCTGTTGTGTTTGGGAAAAAAGTCGCAGTCACTTGATGAAACGGCTGTCATTAGTTGATTTGTCGCTATAACTGGATGAAACGGCTGTCATTGGTTGATTTTTCATTGTCACTGGTTCTACCTATTTACGTCTTGTGTGGGTGGTCGATTTGAGTCAAGTTTCACGATAGTGACAGTGGAGTAAACATTAGACACAATTTGGCACTCGGTAGTTTGTTCTTAATTTCGTAGGAGTTTATTTTTAAATCAAATGAGCTTTCGAAAAAAGAAAAAAGCGAGGTGTAGAATCATTTCACCAGTGTTGTACGCCTGCCTGTTATTGGCACATACAGAGCAGTCTCAAGTCTGTACTAAAGGTCACCGGTAAAAGTCGCTGACCCAAACCTGGCGCTGTGACTAAAATCACCGATCCCTAAAGTCACTGGATCGACTATCCCTAGTTGAATGTGACTCCCTCTCGTTACTTGGCGCATATATCACCTGACGTAGATGTCTTGCCAAATCCGCTTTGGGATTCCAGGTTTAACATGCTCTACGGTACAGATATACTTTCTACGCTCTGCTACCAAATACTGAAACGGTATCCTCGACGAACCCCCAACGAGAAAATCAAGAAACTCGGTGAACGCGGGGGTCACTGGATTAGGCATTCGCGGAGCTATCGAGAAATCCATTTCCCGGTTTTTAAGGACATCCCGAGCTGTATACAGTTAACGTTGTGATTTTGGTGTTCTT
>JBAIZL010000004.1:258677272-258709772 GCA_036971475.1 Prosapia bicincta | reverse complement strand
TATGCGAGTGCGAGTCAGATGCTGCCTTATGTATAACACTAAGGGACAGGCTCGCTCTGATAAGGGTATTTTTATTGTTACTAGCGTTATTACCCCCAGCATATTCGAGTGCGAGTCAGATGCTGCCTTATGTATAACACTAAGAGACAGGCTCGCTCTGATAAGGGTATTTTTATTGTTACTAGCGTTATTACCCCCAGCATATGCGAGTGCGAGTCAGATGCTGCCTTATGTATAACACTAAGGGACAGGCTCGCTCTGATAAGGGTATTTTTATAATCCGTCAGCATTTTTCTACAAGCATGGGTAATTACGGTGTATTTAAGATACGTTAAAATTCTAAAAAGCTTTTATCATATTTAATCCGTAACTCTCGTGAAAGCCAGCACTTTAATAATATGTGCAGAGTGTCTCTTAGATAATGGGCGGAATGGGCGTCGTGATATGTTCGCATGAAAAGACCAATTTGAATAAAGCTCGTGCGAGCGTGGTCAGACTTCCGTGACAAAGTGTACAGACGCTGCGTTGCCTCTTAAAGCAAACTAAAATGCTTTAAGACGGCAAAATGCCTAAGCCTTTACTGAAGGCAAAATGCCTAAGCTTCATTAATACTTTTTATAATATTTATAAACGAACAGGGAAATTTACTTTTATCAGATTTTACTTGATCGTCTCAGCTGACATAATGGCAAAAGATAAGAAAATATGTTTTTGTTTATATTTTCTCCAAGTGCATTTTCTAGTGTAATTCAATCATTCACCTTAGAAGGGATGGTTAATGCGTATTAAACACTATCTGGTAGCGATTTATTGAACTAAAACAAATAAAGGAAATTGTATTTGTTGCTTAGAAACAGGCTCTTTATAAAGCCTATTATTGAGTTCTTGTTAACAACCGTTGTCCCCTGTAGTGGGTTGACATGTACGGAAGAGGAGCGATATAGCTAGGCCTAAGCGTGGCAACGGAGTAAAGATGACTACGTTAGGTTAAAAACATTCCACATTATCCGCGCTGCAATTCTCAATCCTTCTGATGAACTTTGGCTTTGTTTTATTTACAATAGAAACGATTTAATTTGTTATCTTATAAACGATCTTATAAAAGTTTATTATTTATAAACACTTTGGATAATTTGGTTCGATTCGTCCTAAGGGCAGACAATTTATTTCAGGCGTAGTTAGAGTTTATAACTCGTTTTTACAATGAAAACAAATAATAATATTACAATGCATTAACAAAACTGTAATTTGTCAATTCTGTTGGTTATAAACTCGACTAAGCGATATACACGTTAAGGATTTCACTCCCAAGCAGGCTACATGACTTGCATCATGAAACCAACCATTGACAGTCTTCTATGCCGTCGAGAGCGAGGACATTTTTTATTTAACTTCTTGCCATTATCTTAAGGTTTTACAAATTTAGCTTTCACAAAATTTGTTTATGTTTTTATGTATAAATATATAGCATAGTATTTGTAAGTTTAAAGGCAGAAGGAACCAGAATTTGGTCTAGCCAAGTTTTGTAACTCTTTATTCCTCTCGAATGGATTGTTTTTAAAAAACTAAAACTTTTTTCAAAATAGTTTCAAGTAAAATTTTTTAAAGCTAGAAATCTACCCTGTTAGGAATGGAATTTTGGGGATATATTTGCTAAATTAGAGGTGCATTTCCTCTTTTCAGCTCCCGAATTTCCTATATTTTTCATCATTCCAGTATCGGGTTATTCAGGGATTTTATGAACAACTAAATAAATTAATTTTATTTTAAATTCCATTTATTTCTAAACAATATTCATCCAAGAATTGATTGTTTTTCGGAGGGGAGGAACGACACAATGTTTTCTTCTTCACTCTTAATTTCATTTGCTTATAAATATTTTATTATCTCATAAATTTAAAGTGTAACAATATACTAACTTAATAAAAATCTAATTAATTGAGCAAATTATTATTATTTTTTTAATTTTGTAGTTTAAGGCAACCAACCTGTGTAGCTCTTACACCCTACGAAGCATAAGAAAGGATCATGTGTATGTAGGATTAAGGTAGGGGCATAAAATCATGTGGTAGAGGATGTATATGGTCCAGCGAGCACAGAAATAACTAGAGGGGTCATGGGTATTCTTTTAACATAGCAACGTTTAAGTAAGGTCCGCCATCTTAATGAGGTATCTGGACGACAAAATAAGACTTCATTTAATAGGAAGCTAAATAGTTAGCGCTTTCACTCCAACACCGTTTTAAACCTGTTTCTATTGTCACAAAATAATAAAATTTGGTTTTATAGTAATACTCATATATAATACAGGGATCAAGATGGTGAAAACATTTTAATTTTATAAAATAGTTCTCTTATCTTAAAACGAAATCAAACTAAAACCTCACTAAATAGAATTACAGTTTGACATAAAAAAGTCAGTCAGTGGAGTTTTTTTTGGTCAAGTAAATGATGTCAGTGGGTAAGTTGGAGGTATGATTCCATTTTATTTCTATAAATAAATATTTCGCTACGACCACACGTTGCGTTGTGGTGTTGGTGCGTTTGAGCGCAAACATTAGATGATATTGTCCGAGAGTGTGACTTGTTAACGCCAAGAAATAACAATGCTGTGTGCTAGAGGGTTAATCATGTTAAGTTATTTGTCTAGTCTGTTGAGTCTATACCAAGATGTTATCTTAATTAAACTTCCTTATAAAACGTACGTAATGAAAAACAAATGACAAAAATACTTTTCTAGTTTTGCCCTATCGTGAAAATACGTTTTACTTGTCTGACGTTTACTAAGTCACTGAAAAAAATGTAATTGCTATATACATTATACAATTTATTGAAAATGCATTTTAAATATTACTGCCTTAAAAACGTTATTGTTTTGGAAAGATGGTGTCTAATTTTTCTCTGAATGCAATTTTGAATTAAAATCTTTACAATAATAGTGTAACCTTACATTAAAATACTTTATACATACAGATTTTATAAGTCGGTAAAAATTACTTTAAAAAAATCTTGTTCGTGGAAATGTCCTGAACTATTAAAAAAAAATCTTGCCCGATGCATTTTTTCAAAATTTTAAATGTCATTTTATTAATAATTTGGTTTCTACTGGGTAGTTCTACTGGCCGATACTACTGGGCAAGTGGGCTTTGTCTGACAGCGATTTGACGCCCTTCACTGGGGTGACTCAACGCTAGAGGCCGCCATCTTGTTAAGGGGGGGGGAGGCGCGAAAAGTGCTTCAACCACCTAGCTACGATGTCCTCTCTAGTTGTTTCTGTGCTCGCTGATATGGACGGTCAATACCATTATATGTAGAACAGTCGCGTACTTTAAGCAGATCTATTCTCTACCTTAAGTAGTATTGCACCCGCGTAGAAAGGTAGGCGAAATTAGTTAGGATTAAGAGTAGAGCATGAAAATGTCTCGGTGATATCAATAAAGAGAAACTATGGCAGTTTAGCGAACAAATCGAAACTGACACGTTAAAACAAGGAGGCGGAGATAAGGAAATATTACAGCAATTTGTATTGTAGCTAAGGGCGTTACAACCTTTTCGCTAAAAACAAAAAGCTGACACTACCGCAGAAGGTCCTTGTAGCGCTGTCCCGAGACTGCTCAGAGTTTTTGTGCTGACGCTGTATTATACAGGTTGATATAACAAAAGTTTTTGCAGTAAAATATATCTGGAGGGAATAGGATTACCAACTGATTTAAATGATAAAGTACTTGAAAAGAAAACAGTTAGCTCAGAGAATGAGAGAGGATTATGGTGAATATGGGGGGGGGGGGGGGTAAATAAGCCCAATCATTGGAAGGGCTAAGGTTTAGATAGATATAAACATATATATACATGCAAATATTGGACGAGTGTCAATTTGTAGATATCGTTTGTTTGTATATAGGCTAGTATTTGGACCATATGTGCCTATAATGAAATTTATAATTAGAATCTTTGGCCTGTAAATGTTGGTATGACTGCAGCAAGACTGATTCAAATAATACAGTATAAGATAAACTAAAAGTGTATATACAAACCGTTGACGTTATGCAGCTACAGTAAAACCTCCCTTAACCAAAATACGTTTAACCTAAATAGTGTTTAACCGAAACCGACGCGAAATATTTGTTTTCTTTTAATACTATGCAGTACACTTTTGCACGTCATACATAAGGCCTATTAATTGTGAAGATAGTAGTTGTCACTGTGCGTATACACTTTTACGTACATAAACAATAACAGGCTTATTAAAAGTATGTTTTATAAAATCATACAAAAAGTGGGGCAACCTTGAAGCCTACTAGCCCAACAGGCAGATTTGGTTATCTACACCTATCAGTATCCCCTAAATAATAATGACATCTTCATTGGTTTGGTCTTCTTTATTTGTATCTTCAGAATGTTCTAAGAGTGATACTGAGGATTTATAAAGGCTGAAGTAAGAAAATAATATTTATAAATGAAATTTATCAAAAACTGCGTAACTTCTCCCATATACTCAATGTATTCACGCCTATTCATTCGGATGGCCCGGATTTACGAGCAACATATTTGAAAACAATACATTGACACTGGCCATAGAAGCTGCGGTATTTACATTTCAAATTTCATTTACGCTTAGTAATAACACCACTATTGCAATAATTGTTATCACTATATATATATATATATATATATATATATATATATATATATATATATATATATATATATATATATATAAACAACATAGGTTATTTAAATACAAGAATATTTATTAATTTATATTCAAAGCGTTTCGTTGGTAAACCGTACCAACATCACCAGGAATGAAAAATACAATAATGCAAGATATAGACCTAAAAAACATATGGTTAATTAGAAATAGAATTGTTGCTAAATTTATACAAATTTCCAAGTTTATTTTGTTGCTGTAACATTATAGACATTGAATATAGTATCAAATTTAGAATGTATTTGTATTTGTTCTTTTATTAATTTATTATTATTACTGTATTTATAAATTTCGAATGCTTCATATATATTCATTCTTAATCCGTTATTAATTTCTTTTATAAGTTCATATTTTCTATATTTGGAAATTGGTGCTTATTATTAATACAATGATTTGCAAAATTTGATTTATATATTTCTGGATTTATATAAGCATTCAAAAGTTCTGTATAACTTTCTTTTAATTTTTTCTTGGTTTGACCTATATAAGTTTTATTACAGTTTTCGCATTCTAATTTATAAACACCTTATTCATGCATATTATTTGTTTTATTATTGTTACTTATTATGTTTATTATTTTGTTATTAGTTTTGTATGCAATTATGATATTTGTATTTTTAAATAATTTGGGGATATTTTTTATTTCATGGTTTATAAATAAAAATGAAGTCCATATTGTAATAATATTATTATTATTTTTGTTATATTATTATTATAATACAATAATTTTTACTCATAAAAATACAATAATTTAAAAATAATTTAACAGTAATTTAAAAATTCACTCCTATAATTCTCATTATAGGTATTCCAGGCGATTATTTTACTGAGTTCGAATATAAAAAACTACTTTATTTTAACATTTAAAAAATTAATCTTTTTTTAATGTGTGTAATTGTCAATAATTCTTCAAAAGGAGGTTATAAAATTCTATTATCAAATTTCAATTGAATTTAAAATTAATTCTGAATTTCAGATAGTCTAGTCTATTTTGAAACTTTTGCTACAGACAATAAATAAGGGCAGAATTGTCTAACCATTTCTAATAAATTACTTCCTCAGTCGTTTCCCAGACGGAAATTGACTAAGCATTCTTCGATAACAAATTCCATGTTTGAGAGAAAAACAAAACAATTCGAAACAGATGTCCTTGTTGACAAATACAGTAAGCACAAAGAAATTTCCCACTCAAGAAAGAATTTTCCACTCCGAATTTTTATTGAAAAACCACTTCTCACGTTCCATTGAACGGAGCCAATAATTAGCACTTTAGCAACCTATTTTATATGTATTATAATATATATTTTTTACATAATAAAAGAAATAAACTATAAAATTTGTATAGTCAATTGATATTCAATATGCTACATTAAGTGGTAATGATATTTTAAACTTTAACAAAAAAATTATTTCACAATTTATAGTGATCTCTTTCACTAGTCAATAGTGCTAGTAATTAGTTTATAGTTCTAGTGACCAAATTGTAGTGTTAGTGGCCTGCCAGTAGGACTAGTGATCAGCAAGTAGTGCTAGTGTTCAGGCAGTAGTATTCGTAACTAGACAATAGTGGAAGTGACCAACTAGCAGTATTAGTGACCTGGTAGGAGGGCTAGTGATCGGCCAGTATTGCTAGTGACTATCCAGTAGAGCTAGTGACAGGCCAGTACTGCTAGTGACCAGGAAAAGTGCTTGTTACCCGCCAGTATTGCTAGTGACCAGCTAGTAATGCTAGTGACAGGCAAGTACTGCTAGTGACCAGGCAGTAGTGCTAGTGACCCGCCTTTAGTACTGGTGGTAACCAGTCAGTAGTATTAATGACTAGCCAGTATTGCTATTGACTAACTAGAAGCCTGAGACCAGTCAGTATTGTTAGCGATAATCCAGTATTGTTCTTGACAAGCCAGTAGTGCTAGTGAGCCGCCTTTAGTACTGGTGGTGACCAGTCAGTAGTATTAATGACAGTCAGTATTGCTATTGACTAACTAGAGGCCTGAGACCAGTCAGTATTGTTAGTGATAATCCAGTATTGTTCTTGACAAGCCAGTAGTGCTAGTGAGCCGCCTTTAGTACTGGTGGTGACCAGTCAGTAGTATTAATGACAGTCAGTATTGCTATTGACTAACTAGAAGCCTGAGACCAGTCAGTATTGTTAGTGATAATCCAGTATTGTTCTTGACCAGCCAGTAGTGCTAGTGAGCCGCCTTTAGTACTGGTGGTGACCAGTCAGTATTATTAATGACAGTCAGTATTGCTATTGACTAACTAGAAGCCTGAGACCAGTCAGTAGTGCTAGTGACAGGCAAGTACTGCTAGTGACCAGGCAGTAGTGCTAGTGGCCCGCCTTTAGTACTGGTTGTGACCAGTCAGTAGTATTAGTGACTAGCCAGTATTGCTAGTGACCCGCCAGTAGTGCTAGTGACCAGGCAGTAGTGCTAGTGATCTGCCTTTAGTACTGGTGGTGACCAGTCAGTAGTATTAGTGACTAGCTAGTATTGCTAGTGACCCGCCAGTAGTGCTAGTGACCAGGCAGTAGTGCTAGTGATCCGCCTTTAGTACTGGTGGTGACCAGTCAGTAGTATTAATGACAGTCAGTATTGCTATTGACTAACTAGAAGCCTGAGACCAGTCAGTATTGCTAGTGACCCGCCAGTAGTGCTAGTGACCAGGCAGTAGGACTAGTGATCAGCAAGTAGTGCTAGTGTTCAGGCAGTAGTATTCGTAACTAGACAATAGTGGAAGTGACCAACTAGCAGTATTAGTGACCTGGTAGGAGGGCTAGTGATCGGCCAGTATTGCTAGTGACTATCCAGTAGAGCTAGTGACAGGCCAGTACTGCTAGTGACCAGGAAAAGTGCTTGTTACCCGCCAGTATTGCTAGTGACCAGCTAGTAATGCTAGTGACAGGCAAGTACTGCTAGTGACCAGGCAGTATTGCTAGTGACCCGCCTTTAGTACTGGTGGTGACCAGTCAGTAGTATTAATGACAGCCAGTATTGCTATTGACTAACTAGAAGCCTGAGACCAGTCAGTATTGTTAGCGATAATCCAGTATTGTTCTTGACAAGCCAGTAGTGCTAGTAACCAGCCAGTGTGTTAGTGACCCAACGGCATCACACCACTACTTCTTTGTCGGAGGGAGTGGAATAAAGATAGGACTAACTCCAAAGTAAAGAATTTAGTTTGTTGATCATGGCAACAGGATTGGAGAGTTACGCTCCTATATTACCCTACTCTCTTACGGGGGATAAAAATTTGCCTATCTCTTACACCCGGTTGTACGAAGAATAAGGGTTGATAAATAAAATTCGTTAAGGGCTAAGGAGAGTATGTAATGATTGCCTATACTGCGAGTACGGGAAACGTATGACATCGCATAAGCAGGATTGGTTACCTGTTACTATGCGTGTCTGTTTGAAATACACAGTAGCATGATTGTGTTTGATATTTCATTCAACGGAATTTCATGTGTTTTTAGCCTAGTCATTATTTACAACAGTAAGTTGAGTAAATGGATTTTTACAACACTTGTACATTTTTCTTATTCTCAACCTCATTATTTACATTAAGTTGCCGATGTTTATGACTATAGTGCATAGTCTTCCCTAATTAGTGTCTCACAACTGAGAAAATATCAAAGTTTAATTTTCTTGTTAGACTCTACGTCTAGAAGGAAATAACAGTTAAAAAATGTATTTTGAAATCAAGAAAAAAATTAACATTGTATACAAAAATATTTCTAGTCAAAAAATCACCTGAAAACTCAACACGGTAAAATCTTGGCTGTTGTGCAGAGTTTGGTCTATATAAAATTATTTTTATTTTGTAAAGTAGTTTAACGTTTTACCGAAAGTTCACTCTTTAAATAATTTAAATATTGACTAACTAAAGTATAATAAATAAGGGTACAAAACACTGCATGTTTTTATATTAAATAAACAATATCATTTTACAAGATATGAAACGGAAAACTGTATGGAAGTGTAAATCCAGTGCTCAGTGGTGATAACGTTAAGTAGCACGTTAGGCGTGTGGTAACGCAGCGAGGACGCTGTTACTGAGAGGGGACAGATGTCAGGGAAGTGGCTAAACTGTGTCCGGCGGGAATTGTTTCAGAGAATGGCCACTAGGGGCGCTTATCTATTCCTGGGACGTCTGCTAAAGTAATTGCATGAACACAAGAGGTAAACTTATATAAATGCACACTTTACCCGAGAGAATATAGTATAATAAATTCTGAGTTGGTTATATATTTGTAGTTTTGTAAAAGTTTGTTTTTTTAACTAGGTCATTAATAAAATGTATTATTTACTTCAAGTAGCAGTGATTGTGTCTGTCTCATGTTTTTCTTTACTAGGTCATTAATACAATGTATTATTTACTTCAAGTAGCAGTGATTGTGCCTGTTTCATGTTTTTTTTTACTAGGTCATTAATAAAATGTATCATTTACTTCAAGTAGCAGTGATTGATCTGTTTCATGTTTTGTTTTTACTAGGTCATTAATAAAATGTATTATTTACTTCAAGTACCAGTGATTGATCTGTTTCATGTTTTGTTTTTACTAGGTCATTAATAAAATGTATTATTTACTTCAAGTAGCAGTGATTGTGTCTGTTTCATGTTTTGTTTTTACTAGGTCGTTAATAAAATGTATTATTTACTTCAAATATCAGTGATTGATCTGTTTCATGTTTTGTTTTTACTAGGTCATTAATAAAATGTATTATTTACTTCAAGTATCAGTGATTGTAACTGTTTCATGTTTTGTTTTTACTAGGTCATTAATAATATGTATTATTTACTTCAAGTAGCAGTGATTGATCTGTTTCATGTTTTGTTTCTACTAGGTCGTTAATAATATGTATTATTTACTTCAAGTAGCAGTGATTGTGTCTGTTTCATGTTTTTCTTTACTAGGTCATTAATAAAATGTATTATTTACTTCAAGTAGCAGTGATTGTAACTGTTTCATGTTTTGTTTTTACTAGGTCATTATAAAATATGTATTATTTACTTCAAGTAGCAGTGATTGATCTGTTTCATGTTTTGTTTTTACTAGGTCATTAATAAAATGTATTATTTACTTCAAGTAGCAGTGATTGTGTCTGTTTCATGTTTTTCTTTACTAGGTCATTAATAAAATGTATTATTTACTTCAAGTAGCAGTGATTGTGTCTGTTTCATGTTTTTCTTTACTAGGTCATTAATAAAATGTATTATTTACTTCAAGTAGCAGTGATTGTAACTGTTTCATGTTTTGTTTTTACTAGGTCATTAATAATATGTATTATTTACTTCAAGTAGCAGTGATTGTGTCTGTTTCATGTTTTTCTTTACTAGGTCATTAATAAAATGTATTATTTACTTCAAGTAGCAGTGATTGTAACTGTTTCATGTTTTGTTTTTACTAGGTCATTAATAATATGTATTATTTACTTCAAGTAGCAGTGATTGATCTGTTTCATGTTTTGTTTTTACTAGGTCATTAATAAAATGTATTATTTACTTCAAGTAGCAGTGATTGTGTCTGTTTCATGTTTTTCTTTACTAGGTCATTAATAAAATGTATTATTTACTTCAAGTAGCAGTGATTGTAACTGTTTCATGTTTTGTTTTTACTAGGTCATTAATAATATGTATTATTTACTTCAAGTAGCAGTGATTGATCTGTTTCATGTTTTGTTTTTACTAGGTCATTAATAAAATGTATTATTTACTTCAAGTAGCAGTGATTGTGTCTGTTTCATGTTTTTCTTTACTAGGTCATTAATAAAATGTATTATTTACTTCAAGTAGCAGTGATTGTAACTGTTTCATGTTTTGTTTTTACTAGGTCATTAATAATATGTATTATTTACTTCAAGTAGCAGTGATTGATCTGTTTCATGTTTTGTTTTTACTAGGTCATTAATAAAATGTATTATTTACTTCAAGTAGCAGTGATTGATCTGTTTCATGTTTTGTTTCTACTAGGTCATTAATAAAATGTATTATTTACTTAAAGTAGCAGTGATTGATCTGTTTCATGTTTTGTTTCTACTAGGTCATTAATAAAATGTATTATTTACTTCAAGTAGCAGTGATTGTAACTGTTTCATGTTTTGTTTCTACTAGGTCATTAATAATATGTATTATTTACTTCAAGTAGCAGTGATTGTGTCTGTTTCATGTTTTTCTTTACTAGGTCATTAATAAAATGTATTATTTACTTCAAGTAGCAGTGATTGTAACTGTTTCATGTTTTGTTTTTACTAGGTCATTAATAATATGTATTATTTACTTCAAGTAGCAGTGATTGATCTGTTTCATGTTTTGTTTTTACTAGGTCATTAATATAATGTATTATTTACTTCAAGTAGCAGTGATTGATCTGTTTCATGTTTTGTTTCTACTAGGTCATTAATAAAATGTATTATTTACTTAAAGTAGCAGTGATTGATCTGTTTCATGTTTTGTTTCTACTAGGTCATTAATAAAATGTATTATTTACTTCAAGTAGCAGTGATTGTGTCTGTTTCATGTTTTGTTTCTACTAGGTCATTAATAAAATGTATTATTTACTTCAAGTAGCAGTGATTGTGTCTGTTTCATGTTTTGTTTCTACTAGGTCATTAATAAAATGTATTATTTACTTCAAGTAGCAGTGATTGATCTGTTTCATGTTTTGTTTCTACTAGGTCGTTAATAAAATGTATTATTTACTTCAAGTAGCAGTGATTGTGTCTGTTTCATGTTTTGTTTCTACTAGGTCATTAATAAAATGTATTATTTACTTCAAGTAGCAGTGATTGTGTCTGTTTCATGTTTTGTTTCTACTAGGTCATTAATAAAATGTATTATTTACTTCAAGTAGCAGTGATTGTGTCTGTTTCATGTTTTGTTTTTACTAGGTCGTTAATAAAATGTATTATTTACTTCAAATATCAGTGATTGATCTGTTTCATGTTTTGTTTTTACTAGGTCATTAATAAAATGTATTATTTACTTCAAGTATCAGTGATTGTAACTGTTTCATGTTTTGTTTTTACTAGGTCATTAATAATATGTATTATTTACTTCAAGTAGCAGTGATTGTGTCTGTTTCATGTTTTTCTTTACTAGGTCATTAATAAAATGTATTATTTACTTCAAGTAGCAGTGATTGTAACTGTTTCATGTTTTGTTTTTACTAGGTCATTAATAATATGTATTATTTACTTCACGTATCAGTGATTGTAACTGTTTCATGTTTTGTTTTTACTAGGTCATTAATAAAATGTATTATTTACTTCAAGTATCAGTGATTGTAACTGTTTCATGTTTTGTTTTTACTAGGTCATTAATAATATGTATTATTTACTTCACGTATCAGTGATTGTAACTGTTTCATGTTTTGTTTTTACTAGGTCATTAATAAAATGTATTATTTACTTCAAGTATCAGTGATTGTAACTGTTTCATGTTTTGTTTTTACTAGGTCATTAATAAAATGTATTATTTACTTCAAGTAGCAGTGATTGATCTGTTTCATGTTTTGTTTTTACTAGGTCGTTAATAAATGTATTATTTACTTCAAGTAGCAGTGATTGATCTGTTTCATGTTTTGTTTTTACTAGGTCGTTAATAAAATGTATTATTTACTTCAAGTAGCAGTGATTTATCTGTTTCATGTTTTGTTTTTACTAGGTCATTAATAAAATGTATTATTTACTTCAAGTAGCAGTGATTGATCTGTTTCATGTTTTGTTTCTACTAGGTCATTAATAAAATGTATTATTTACTTAAAGTAGCAGTGATTGATCTGTTTCATGTTTTGTTTCTACTAGGTCATTAATAAAATGTATTATTTACTTCAAGTAGCAGTGATTGTGTCTGTTTCATGTTTTGTTTCTACTAGGTCATTAATAAAATGTATTATTTACTTCAAGTAGCAGTGATTGTGTCTGTTTCATGTTTTGTTTCTACTAGGTCATTAATAAAATGTATTATTTACTTCAAGTAGCAGTGATTGATCTGTTTCATGTTTTGTTTCTACTAGGTCGTTAATAAAATGTATTATTTACTTCAAGTAGCAGTGATTGTGTCTGTTTCATGTTTTGTTTCTACTAGGTCATTAATAAAATGTATTATTTACTTCAATTAGCAGTGATTGTGTCTGTTTCATGTTTTGTTTCTACTAGGTCATTAATAAAATGTATTATTTACTTCAAGTAGCAGTGATTGTGTCTGTTTCATGTTTTGTTTTTACTAGGTCGTTAATAAAATGTATTATTTACTTCAAATATCAGTGATTGATCTGTTTCATGTTTTGTTTTTACTAGGTCATTAATAAAATGTATTATTTACTTCAAGTATCAGTGATTGTAACTGTTTCATGTTTTGTTTTTACTAGGTCATTAATAATATGTATTATTTACTTCAAGTAGCAGTGATTGTGTCTGTTTCATGTTTTTCTTTACTAGGTCATTAATAAAATGTATTATTTACTTCAAGTAGCAGTGATTGTAACTGTTTCATGTTTTGTTTTTACTAGGTCATTAATAATATGTATTATTTACTTCAAGTATCAGTGATTGTAACTGTTTCATGTTTTGTTTTTACTAGGTCATTAATAAAATGTATTATTTACTTCAAGTAGCAGTGATTGTAACTGTTTCATGTTTTGTTTTTACTAGGTCATTAATAAAATGTATTATTTACTTCAAGTATCAGTGATTGTAACTGTTTCATGTTTTGTTTTTACTAGGTCATTAATAAAATGTATTATTTACTTCAAGTAGCAGTGATTGATCTGTTTCATGTTTTGTTTTTACTAGGTCGTTAATAAATGTATTATTTACTTCAAGTAGCAGTGATTGATCTGTTTCATGTTTTGTTTTTACTAGGTCGTTAATAAAATGTATTATTTACTTCAAGTAGCAGTGATTTATCTGTTTCATGTTTTGTTTTTACTAGGTCATTAATAAAATGTATTATTTACTTCAAGTAGCAGTGATTGATCTGTTTCATGTTTTGTTTCTACTAGGTCATTAATAAAATGTATTATTTACTTCAAGTAGCAGTGATTGATCTGTTTCATGTTTTGTTTTTACTAGGTCGTTAATAAAATGTATTATTTACTTCAAGTAGCAGTGATTGATCTGTTTCATGTTTTGTTTTTACTAGGTCGTTAATGAAATGTATTATTTACTTCAAGTAGCAGTGATGTATCTGTTTCATATTTTGTTTTTACTAGGTCGTTAATAAAATATATTATTTACTTCAAGTAGCAGTGATTGATCTGTTTCATGTTTTGTTTCTACTAGGTCATTAATAAAATGTATTATTTACTTCAAGTAGCAGTGATTGATCTGTTTCATGTTTTGTTTCTACTAGGTCATTAATAAAATGTATTATTTACTTCAAGTAGCAGTGATTGATCTGTTTCACGTTTTGTTTCTACTAGGTCGTTAATAAAATGTATTATTTACTTCAAGTAGCAGTGATTGATCTGTTTTATGTTTTGTTTTTACTAGGTCGTTAATAAAATGTATTATTTACTTCAAGTAGCAGTGATTTATCTGTTTCATGTTTTGTTTTTACTAGGTCGTTAATAAAATGTATTATTTACTTCTAGTAGCAGTGATTGATCTGTTTCATGTTTTGTTTCTACTAGGTCATTAATAAAATGTTTTATTTACTTCAAGTAGCAGTGATTGATCTGTTTCATGTTTTGTTTCTACTAGGTCATTAATAAAATGTATTATTTACTTCAAGTAGCAGTGATTGTGTCTGTTTCATGTTTTGTTTCTACTAGGTCATTAATAAAATGTATTATTTACTTCAAGTAGCAGTGATTGTGTCTGTTTCATGTTTTGTTTCTACTAGGTCATTAATAAAATGTATTATTTACTTCAAGTAGCAGTGATTGATCTGTTTCATGTTTTGTTTCTACTAGGTCATTAATAAAATGTATTATTTACTTCAAGTAGCAGTGATTGTAACTGTTTCATTTCTAAAGTGAATGATAAAAAGTACCTAATGTTCATTATTATCGAAAAAACGTTCATGAAAAGTGAGCTACTAGTTTCTTTACCAATTTTTAAAAAGAAAAAAATTATCTCACAATAATAAGATGGGTTTAAATCCATTTAGTTATCTGTTGTGATGTTCAAACTTTTTACTTGTTACTTTGATCATACATATATTAGGGCTGATGAACTAATGACTACCGTGAAATCTTCATCTTAGTATGTGATTTGTTCATGTTGTGACAAAAAAATAAACTAGGACTGGTGTTTTTCATAAACGCCATAACAAAGGGGTTAGCAGTCGGTATTATATTAGTTTTTTTCTACAATGAAGTTATTTATTCTGTCTACTTTCAAGATTTCACGTGTACTACCTCTTCTTAAAACATGTAACGTGTTCAGAATGTTCTATACATCAACAGCTTCTGCATCCGATATGTCTACACATATTTCAAGATTGTTTATTATTTTATATCGAAGCTAATTTATCATCGAATTTGTCTGATATTGACCACCTCATGCAATTCAGTGTTTTGACAGTCCTTATCATGTTTGCAGGAAAGTATTTTCACTGACCTTCTAACTCCCGTCTCGCCTACTGCGATTTCTCAAGGTCAAGTGCACTGTCACTTGGCCTGTACTATACTCTCACTTCCCGCCATACATGCCCCAGTGTGGTTAACCACCAGGCATTGCTCATTCCTGTTACCATGTTTTCAGCAGAATATTTTTCTACGTTATAGATTTACGATCGGAAATATTTTTAGTTAGATTTATTTAATCAAAACCATTTTACAATAGCGTCCACAGAACGTTAAAGGAATCCTTTACTACATTAATTAAGAAGTGTAATAGACATATTTTTACGTGTAATAGTTCACGTTTATTTTGAGACGTGTACTTTTTTTCATTTACAAACTTTCGGCCTAATGGCTATTTTTAAAAAAATTAAAGAATTGAAATACATATTAAATTTGAGTAAAATTTGGTTCTCACTATATTTTAACCTACGTTTCAAAGACTACAATAAAATCTTTCGATGGAACTTATGTAAAAGAAGTAGATCGGACCTTTATTTTAAAGTAGTATTCATAGCGCGCTATTATGAACAATGACGTAATCAACAATACAGACATAACTGCATTCCACTGTAATTTGTCTTTCTTGTTTCAGGTGAGTTCAATGCTTTGGTTGTATCTGTGAACGTAGTTGCGATGAAGACTTATCTGTGTTTTCCATCAGGCCGGTGAGTTTTACAGAGGTTCCTATATCTATGAAAACCAATGTTTTACTATATAGTTTTCTCTCGTCAAAGCTCTCTCTTACCCTCTTTCTTAGAAGCGGGTAGACATCTCTTAATGACACGTTAAGATCTACTTAAGGTATGCGTTCCTTTACACGTGGTGTTATGAAAACCAACAAGAAACATCCCTGGCCTTCCTACATTACAATCTTTTCTAACCATCGTAGGCAATATCGATTGCCTTATTAAAACTATAAAAATGTTTAACTTCAACATTAAAAAATTACTAATTTAAAAATTATACATCATATAAGCTAAGTATGGTAGAGGTAAAAATAACAAGCTTTGTAACGTAGGTTTATTCTTTTAAACAAAAATAGAATCCAAACGTTTAGGTCGTTGTATAAACAGCAAGGGGTAATTTTACGAAATAATTAAAAGATTTTTCATGGTAACATTGAATGTGTCGGGAAAGGGCGTTGAAATGAGATATTGGCTGTTTGGAGGTTGACACAACTGTATAAATATACTTGTGACGGGTTTTGCTTGGCCTCAGGATATGTTTTCTTTCCACTTCTGCTCACGGTAGAAAAAAATGGAGAACTGTCGAAACAATACCGTTTATGGGGGGACAGATAGTGCCATCTAGTGACGTAAATGACAACAATACTGAATACTTTTGCGAGTTTGAAAGCGTTCATTCACGAGCTTCTCAACATCTGTGTAAATATTTTCAATATGTTTTTCTAAATTGTGCATCTTAGGAACAAGAGTTATAAACCCTTGTCATCGTCTAAAATAATAGTTTTCACAGATTTTTCTAGGCGCTTTCTTAAAAATGTATTGCATTTTCGTCTAGTGTTTTGTTCCTCTATTCTATTTATAAAAATATTTACAGGAATATTTACTTGTTTCAAAATTTTAAAAATGTTTTTACATTATGAAAACGTTGCTTGGACTCCTTTCGGTTTTCACAGCGCCGCAGATTTTCTTAGATTCGCTTTGTTTTTATTTCCAGACGGTAGGCCTACCAGAGGTCTAGTGGGATGGATTTTACTCTCTACGTGCAGCACAGAAAATTCACGTCGTCACCCCTAAATAAATTACTATAATTTATATAACGTTACGCATTGAATTTGTAATGAAGGTACATAATTTGTTTCAACATATAAATAATTTTCATAAAACCTAATTTCATAAAATGTATACCAGAAACCTAAACACCCACTAATTACTTATTTAATTTTGCTTAGAGTTTTGATTCTGAATATCAATCATTAAAAATCCCTATATAATGCTAATCATCAATCTATCAAGACACAACACATATTAGAATATTTCGTCGTAAAATGAACTGAAATAATACAAAATTTAATGTCCAAAAAATCGAGTCAAATTAATGTCGTATGTGCAAGAATCTACAGATAAATATCAGTTATAAGCTATACAAAGTGAAGTTAGAAAGTAATTATATTTTCTTAGGCAATTGACCTCTATTTATAGAAATAAAATATTTACTATTCGATTTTGCTACAAGTAAAAAAACCTTAATTAACTATACAATATTAGAAGTATTTGTGTGCACAAACTCTCCTAAGGCAGGTTTTTGGAATCTCCTTTCAGTAGAAGAGACTAATCACCATCATAGTCGATACCTAGTCTTATTAAGTAATCGTAAGTTGTATCCAATCCTTTACCATTGCAAGGATGCAACACACATAAAAGAGGATAATTAACCCTAATTTTAACAAAGTAAGGGCTGTGAGATATAACGAGGTCGCAAAGAAAGTTCAAGCTTTCGCCTCTTGTTTAATGACGATCCTAGCGTGATGCACAACGCAGGAACTTTGCATCATCACAGGAACTCCACTGAGCTATCAACTGGACGTGTGATCGCTCTCAGGAGAGCAATTTGTACCCGTCTTCCACCTAGGTTGAGAATCGCGCCCCTGTGTGAACCTTCCGACTTAGAGTCTCTCCTGAAACTAAAAAAAAAATAGTTAATAAAGTGAGAATAACAAGTTCACATTTACGAATTAGAAGGAATGCCAAGTTAATTCTAAATTACAATATAGTATAAATTGATAAATATTTATATAGCTTTTAAGGCTGGTTTAACATAACTGACGAAAATTATTCACATTGTGTTTCATAACAAAAATATATACTGTATATACTTTGGTAGTAAACCAATACGAATCCTCCAACTAGTTACATCGAATGGCATAGAGGGCGAAACATCGCGGTGCGCCTCTACTTCCACCAACAGCAGACACAACAAAGTCTAGGTTCACACACGATGACTCCAATTCAGTCAATTAGAATTACTGCGGACGACCGTGACTTTTAAGATGAGTTGACTGTACAAGGGAACGAAGGAGAGGTGTATTGGTAACAACTTGAACTAGCGATCCCCTACACGCCAAGCTATGTGCCACGAACTAAATAAGGGGTCGTAGGAGAATTGTATTGGTAACAACTTGGACTAGCGATCCTCTACACGCCAAGCTATGTTCCACGAACTAAACAAGGGATCGTAGGAGAATTGTATTGGTAACAACTTGGACTAGCGATCTCCAACACGCCAAGCTACGTGCCACGAACCATACAAGGGATCGTAGGGGAAATGTATTGGTAACAACTTGGACTAGCGATCCCCTACACGCCAAGCTACGTGCCACGAACTATACAAGGGATCGTAGGGGAATTGTATTGGTAACAACTTGGACTAGCGATACACGCCAAGCTACGTGCCACGAACCATACAAGGGATCGTAGGGGAATTGTATTGGTATCAACTTGGACTAGCGACCCCTACACGCCAAGCTATGTGCCACGAACTATACAAGGGATCTTAGGGGAATTGTATTGGTAACAACTTGGACTAGCGATCCCCTACACGCCAAACTACGTGCCACGAACCTTACAAGGGATCGTAGGGGAATTGTATTGGTAACAACTTGGACTAGCGATCCCCTACACGCCAAGCTACGTGCCACGAACCATACAAGGGATCGTAGGGGAATTGTATTGGTAACAACTTGGACTAGCGATCCCTTACACGCCAAGCTACGCGCCACGAACCATACAAGGAATCGTAGGGGAATTGTATTGGTAACAACTTGGACTAGCGATCCCCTACATGCCAGGCTACGTGCCACGAACTATACAAGGGATCGTAGGGGAATTGTATTGGTAACAACTTTGACAAGCGATCCCCTACACGCCAAGCTATGTGCCACGAACTAAACAAGGGAACTAAGGAGTGGTGTATTGGTAACAACTTGGACTAGCGATCCCCTACACGCCAAGCTACTTGCAACGAACCATAAAAGGAATCGTAGGGGAATTGTATTGGTAACAACTTGGACTAGCGATCCCCTACACGCCAAGCTATGTGTCACGAACTAAACAAGGGAACGAAGGAGAGGTTTATTGGTAAAAACTTGGACTAGCGATCCCCTACACGCCAAGCTACGTGCCACGAACTATACAAGGGATCGTAGGGGAATTGTATTGGTAACAACTTTGACAAGCGATCCCCTACACGCCAAGCTATGTGCCACGAACTAAACAAGGGAACTAAGGAGTGGTGTATTGGTAACAACTTGGACTGGCGATCCCCTACACGCCAAGCTACGTGCCACGAACTATACAAGGGATCGTAGGGGAATTGTATTGGTAACAACACGGATTAGCGATCCTCTACACGTCAAGCTACGTGCCACGAACTATACAAGGGTTCGTAGGGGAATTGTATTAGTAACAACTTGGACTAGCGATCCCCTACACGCCAAGCTATGTGCCACGAACTATACAAGGGATCGTAGGGGAATTGTATTGGTAACAAATTGGACTAGCGATCCCTTACACGCCAAGCTACGCGCCACGAACCATACAAGGAATCGTAGGGGAATTGTATTGGTAACAACTTGGACTAGCGATCCCCTACATGCCAGGCTACGTGCCACGAACAATACAAGGGATCGTTGGGGAATTATATTGGTAACAACTTGGACTAGCGATCCCCTACACGCCAAGCTACGTGCCATGAACTATACAAGGGATCGTAGGGGAATTGTATTGGTAACAACTTGGATTAGCGATCCCCTACACGCCAGGCTACGTGCCACGAACTATACGAGGGATAGTAGGGGAATTGTATTGGTAACAACTTGGACTAGCGATCCCCTACACGCCAAGCTACGTGCCACGAACTATACAAGGGATCGTAGTGGAATTGTATTGGTAACAACTTGGACTAGCGATCCCCTACACGCCAAGCTACGTGCCACGAACCATACAAGGGATCGTAGGGGAATTGTATTGGTAACAACTTGGACTAGCGATCCCTTACACGCCAAGCTATGCGCCACGAACCATACAAGGAATCGTAGGGGAATTGTATTGGTAACAACTTGGACTAGCGATCCCCTACATGCCAGGCTACGTGCCACGAACAATACAAGGGATCGTTGGGGAATTATATTGGTAACAACTTGGACTAGCGATCCCCTACACGCCAAGCTACTTGCAACGAACCATAAAAGGAATCGTAGGGGAATTGTATTGGTAACAACTTGGACTAGCGATCCCCTACACGCCAAGCTATGTGTCACGAACTAAACAAGGGAACGAAGGAGAGGTTTATTGGTAAAAACTTGGACTAGCGATCCCCTACACGCCAAGCTACGTGCCACGAACTATACAAGGGATCGTAGGGGAATTGTATTGGTAACAACTTTGACAAGCGATCCCCTACACGCCAAGCTATGTGCCACGAACTAAACAAGGGAACTAAGGAGTGGTGTATTGGTAACAACTTGGACTGGCGATCCCCTACACGCCAAGCTACGTGCCACGAACTATACAAGGGATCGTAGGGGAATTGTATTGGTAACAACACGGATTAGCGATCCTCTACACGTCAAGCTACGTGCCACGAACTATACAAGGGATCGTAGGGGAATTGTATTAGTAACAACTTGGACTAGCGATCCCCTACACGCCAAGCTATGTGCCACGAACTATACAAGGGTTCGTAGGGGAATTGTATTGGTAACAAATTGGACTAGCGATCCCTTACACGCCAAGCTACGCGCCACGAACCATACAAGGAATCGTAGGGGAATTGTATTGGTAACAACTTGGACTAGCGATCCCCTACATGCCAGGCTACGTGCCACGAACAATACAAGGGATCGTTGGGGAATTATATTGGTAACAACTTGGACTAGCGATCCCCTACACGCCAAACTATGTGCCACGAACTAAACAAGGGAACGAAGTAGAGGTGCATTGGTAACAACTTGGACTAGCGATCCCCTACACGCCAAGCTACGTGCCATGAACTATACAAGGGATCGTAGGGGAATTGTATTGGTAACAACTTGGATTAGCGATCCCCTACACGCCAGGCTACGTGCCACGAACTATACGAGGGATAGTAGGGGAATTGTATTGGTAACAACTTGGACTAGCGATCCCCTACACGCCAAGCTACGTGCCACGAACTATACAAGGGATCGTAGTGGAATTGTATTGGTAACAACTTGGACTAGCGTTCCCCTACACGCAAAGCTACGTGCCACGAACCATACAAGGGATCGTAGGGGAATTGTATTGGTAACAACTTGGACTAGCGATCCCCTACACGCCAAGCTACGTGCCACGAACTATACAAGGGATCTTAGGGGAATTGTATTGGTAACAACTTGGACTAGCGATCCCCTACACGCCAAACTACGTGCCACGAACAATACAAGGGGTCGTAGGGGAATTGTATTGGTAACAACTTGGACTAGCGATCCCCTACACGCCAAGCTACGTGCCACGAACTATACAAGGGATCGTAGGGGAATTGTATTGGTAACAAATTGGACTAGCGATCCCCTACACGCCAAGCTACTTGCCACGAACCATAAAAGGAATCGTAGGGGAATTGTATTGGTAACAACTTGAACTAGCGATCCCCTACATGCCAGGCTACGTGCCACGAACAATACAAGGGATCGTTGGGGAGTTGTATTGGTAACAACTCGGACTACCGATCCCCTACACGCCAAGCTACGTGCCACGAACCATACAAGGGATCGTAGGGGAATTGTATTGGTAACAACTTGGACTAGCGATCCCCTACACGCCAAGCTACGTGCCACGAACTATACAAGGGATCGTAGGGGAATTGTATTGGTAACAACGTGGACTAGCGATCCGCTACACGCCAAGCTACGTGCCACGAACTATACAAGGGATAGTAGGGGAATTGTATTGGTAACAAATTAGACTAGCGATCCCCTACACGCCAAGCTACTTGCCACGAACCATAAAAGGAATCGTAGGGGAATTGTATTGGTAACAACTTGGACTAGCGATCCCCTACATGCCAGGCTACGTGCCACGAACAATACAAGGGATCGTTGGGGAATTGTATTGGTAACAATTTGGACTACCGATCCCCTACACGCCAAGCTACGTGCCACGAACAATACAAGGGATCGTAGGGGAATTGTATTGGTAACAACTTGGACTAGCGATCCCCTACACGCCAAGCTACGTGCCACGAACTATACAAGGGATCGTAGGGGAATTGTATTGGTAACAACTTGGACTAGCGATCCCCTACACGCCAAGCTATGTGTCATGAACTAAACAATGGAACGAAGGAGAGGTTTATTGGTAACAACTTGGACTAGCGATCCCCTACACGCCAAGCTACGTGCCACGAACTATACAAGGGATCGTAGGGGAATTGTATTGGTAACAACTATGACAAGCGATCCCCTACACGCCAAGCTATGTGCCACGAACTAAACAAGGGAACTAAGGAGTGGTGCATTGGTAACAACTTGGACTAGCGATCCTCTACACGTCAAGCTACGTGCCACGAACTATACAAGGGATCGTAGGGGAATTGTATTGGTAACAACTTGGACTAGCGATCCCCTACACGCCAAGCTACGTGCCACGAACCATACAAGGGATCGTAGGGGAATTTTATTGGTAACAACTTGGACTAGCGATCTCCTACACGCCAAGCTATGTGCCACGAACTATACAAGGGATCGTAGGGGAAATGTATTGGTAATAAATTGGACTAGCGATCCCCTACACGCCAAGCTACGTGCCACGCACCATACAAGGAATCGTAGGGGAATTGTATTGGTAACAACTTGGACTAGCGATCCCCTACATGCCAGGCTACGTGCCACGAACAATACAAGGGATCTTAGGGGAATTGTATTGGTAACAACTTGGACTAGCGATCTCCTACACGCCAAGCTATGTGCCACGCACAATACAAGTTGAGTTTAGTGTACAAGGGAACATAGGGGAAGTGTAGTAGGAGCAACGTGGACTAGTCTTACACGCCAAGATATGTGGCCCTCACTATACAAGTTGAGTTGACTGTACAAGGGAACGTAGGAGAATTGTATAGGGAGAAACTAAGACTACCGTTCCCCTACATGCCAAGCTATGAAATACGCGCAGTACGTCTTTAGAGGGGGTCGGTCCCGAGTTGAGGAGGATTTTTTAGGGATGGCCACAGGTAGTTCTACTCAATGACTAAGGACCTAGGTATTGAAAAAAAGGGTTTAATAGCTACGTGGTGATCTCCTAAATGTTTAACCCTCACCCACTAGGACCAACAAAAACCCTAACATTACAAAACCCACACGTTATTTTTCCTCCTAAGGGCGGTGGGTGGGGTCTTTAGCTCGGAATCAGCCTTTGCTCTTCACAAAGGGTTGTAATTAGCTCTTCAACTTATGTCAAAACCAATTTGCCCTTTACCTAAAGGAATTATAAAATATTGATGGAAATGGATTTTAAGATACTTCAAACGATTCTCGTCGACCTTACATACTAAAGAAAATTGTGATGGCAAAAAAAAACCAAAAAAATATAACACGACCGAAAATAAGTAAATATGCAGTTTTAACATAAAAACACTTTTTCTTGAATGTAATAATTTTAAAATGCGAATAGGAGCCAGAGTTCTTTACATGTTTCTTTACCCGAATACTTGAGGAGCCTTTTCGCAGAGAATTCAACATTGACGGAAAACTTATGAAGAAGAATAGACGTATATTCTGTGTTATGAAAGAGCACACAACACAATACATCTGCAATCGCTACTCAATTTCTGCAAAAACAAAAACAACAAAAAACAGAATATAAGTTTATGCTAAATATAGATAAAAATATTTCCAAGCAATTCTTAGCAAAAAGTAAATACCTATCGATACTTGAAAGATAAAATTATTTTAAAAACTAGCTGCTACTATCCAAAGCCCCTAAAACACTTGGGATTTAAAAGCGCGGGAACCCTTTTGCGAGTGCGTAAGTATACAAGTTGTGTGTGTGTGTGTGTGTGTGTGTGTGTGTTTGTATGTGTGTATGTATATGTGCGTGATTGTGTGTGTGTGTGTGTGTTTGTGTGTGTTTGTGTGTGTATGGTGTGTGTGTGTGTGTGTGTGTGTATGTGTATGTGTGTGTGTGCGTATGTGTGTGTGTGTGTGTGTGTGTGTGTGTGTGTATGGTGTGTGTATGTGTTGTAACACTCTTAAAAATAAGGTGTTACATATCAATTCATTTATATATTTGATTTTTATTTAATAATTATATCGTCCCAATATAAAAGAAAATTTTTGTTTCATGGATGCACTTTGTGAAGCTAGCATAGATAGTAGCGCCCCTAGCGGGTAAAAATGCAAAATATCGTACGAGTAGTAACTTCGGGTAATTAACCCACATCACCTCATATGACGTAAGCATGGTCTGATATCGCCTGTTCCAATGCACCAATCAAAAAATTCGAAATAATAACCAAGGGTGGGAATTTCCGTTGGCGTGTCCTTGCAACGACCCCACTTCTCGAGAGGTTCTTGAACAGAACAGACGTGATGGCATTTTCGTACGTAACCTAGAAATTTATAAGCTACCAGATTTCAAAATTTAAGATGTCAAGGCCGGTACCAAATTTTATTAACGAGCTAAAGAAGAAGTCAGAAGCGATTATTTATGTATTTCAAATGAGTAAAAGTTAATATCATTTTTGTTTAAGTGCGCTAATTTGCAAGAGCGATGTGTTAAGTGATTAGTGATTCCAAAAGCCATGGGCAATGTTTAATATGTGTTAAAGTGTTTTAAAAATAAGTAATGTGCACAAACAGGTACGTTTTAGATGATAATAAAGAAAATGTATTTTAATGTTAACTAAGTTGAAGAATTTTTAATTGATAAACGGTTAACACATGAACGGTAGAAATTGTCCCTTGAATATTCATTTCTAAAAATTTAATTGGAAATCTTAAGTTACTATCTTCTCGATAAATATAATTTTAAAGGTTAATAAGTAGTTACAATGTATGGAATAACTAGCAGTAATTAAAAGTAAATTACTCGACACATTGCTGTCTTTTGTTCTTTTGTAATTTGTCACTGATTAATAAATTGTATGACTTTGTATTTTAAAAATTTAAATTCTTATTTCACAAGTAACCTAGAACGTTACAAACTTTCAATTTTCATTTCAAGTAACCTAGTTCTACCTTCCGAAGATATCAGAAGATCGTTTACAGAAAGACATTATTATGCCTGGCTGAAAACGGAAAACGAGGAGCCCCTGGTAAGTAAGGTCAATTAATTTGTTAATTAGTAACTAACACACATTTTTAATAAAGCCCTGATAAATACTTACGCCAGGAAAAAAGGCTCAACTGTTACAGTGTATGTGTGTGTGTATGTGTGTGTGTGTATGGTGTGTTTGTGTATGGTGTGTTTGTGTGTGTGTGTATATGTATGTGTGCGTATGTGTGTGTGTGTGTGTGTATGGTGTGTTTGTGTATGGTGTGTTTGTGTGTGTGTGTATATGTATGTGTGCGTATGTGTGTGTGTGTGTGTGTGTGTGTGTGTGTTTGTGTGTGTATGTGTATGTGTGTGTGAGCGCGCGTGTGTGTGTGTGTGTGTGTGTGTGTGTGTGTGTGTGTGTGTGTGTGTATAGTGTGTGTGTGTGTGTGTATGTGTGTGTGTATGTGTATGTGTATGTGTATGTGTGTGTGCGTGTGTGTGTTTATGTGTGCGTATGCGTATGTATACATGTTTTTATGCGTGATTGCGTGATATGCGCATGTGGGTACGTGCGCGTGAATGTGTATATAAGGGTATGTTTCAAAACAGAAAAAAAATTATATGTTAGTTTTTTATTATCTTGAACAAGATTTTAATAATAGTGGCCTTATTTGCTATAACTTTAGCGTCACGATAAGAAACTTAAATTTTATTTATTTTGCTGGACTCGCCACTTTTAATGAGGCACATTTTCCTGCAAAATATCACTTGAAGGGGGAAATCACGTCAAGGATGAGGCCGTCGTTAACGACATTAAGAGTGGGGCCTTGATCCCTCCCCAAGAAGGAATGGAAATTGCACTGAGTAAAAGAGTTTTTATAAAATTAATTTAACGCAATACCCCCTTTTCCCGCCATCTCTGGCTTAAGCGCAGCGGTGAAATTCCATTATAGTTGTAAATTTGATTGGGTTTATTAAAGTACAATAACTGAATTTCCCTAGAGCAAGGATTTGTAATGCCAGGGCTTACACTGATTCGCGCCTTGTAACTTAATTGCTGGAGCCATTTTGTCAAGGGTTTTAAAAAGTTATGTTGCAGCGTGCTTTTCTGTGTTTATAATGGAGGTAAAGCACGCTTATGGGTAGGAGGGTCTGTGTTTGCATTATGTTAAATTTATGTGTCGCATCGAGCTGAATTTAAATGGTTTTTGTGTCAAATAGCAATAACGTTTAACCCATAATGTGTGTTCATCTTTAACACTTATTTATATTCTTAATCTCTTACTTATACACCTTATTATATATTGATAAGTCAACATTTGCCTACAATAGCACTTACTTTTAGTGTAAATGTGTCAATTGTCAATCAGTCATGCCTCACCTTACTTAAACATAACCACGATATAAGGTCCGGCTTGAGTTTACAACTAGACATAAACGTTCTCTTTCAGACAAAAACTAAGTGTTACATTAGGCATGTAATGACAGACCGATGTATGTTTAACCGTATAGGTAAGTCTAAATTTATTGTCATGTTATTTCATCAAGAAGTTTATTAAAATTCACTGAACTTTAAATGTTTCTAAATGCATTTCAGTAATATAGGTTATTTCCTGTTTTGGAGAAACATATAGGAGTAATTTTACTTTCAAAATTATATGTATTTATTTCAAAAATAAAAGGCGGCAATTATACTTTTTGTATATATATATTGTTAGTTTAGCGCTGAAACAAGTGGTTTAATAAAGTAAAACCTACTCTGGTAAATATTGGTTGTTAAATCATATAACCACTGTAGTCTACTTAGTTCCCACATTTGCGTTCCATATTAGTTCCACATTTGGCCATACAGCGCCACCTGCAACTGTCCCTCAGCAAGCATTGTAACCAGACATTGATTGAGTGGGGGTAGACGTGAGAGAAGAATTAACAGCAGGAGAGAAGAGCTATGGCAAGGATTACCTAATATCTAACTGGTAGAATATAAAGATGGTGCCTATGTTTTGCCTTATACGCAATGTGTGATACTACGCCTCCACGAATCCAACTTCAAACTCATGATTCGGTGACTAGCGTCAGGGTCGACACGGGCTGTACCAGTATGCACGAGTGCGAAGGTCTTACTGTATCGCTGGTCAATGCCGTGGGAGACGCGATAATCCAACCAGAGAGTACTTGATTCCCGTCAGGGTAACTAGCGTCAGGGTCGACACGGGATGTACCAGTATGCACGAGTGCGAAGGTCTTACTGTATCGCTGGTCAATGCCGTGGGAGACGCGATAATCCAACCAGAGAGTACTTGATTCCCGTCAGGGTAACTAGCGTAAGGGTCGACACGGGATGTACCAGTATGCACGAGTGCGAAGGTTTTACTGTATCGCTGGTCAATGCCGTGGGAGACGCGATAATCCAACCAGAGAGTACTTGATTCCCGTCAGGGTAACTAGCGTCAGGGTCGACACGGGATGTACCAGTATGCACGAGTGCGAAAGTCTTACTGTATCGCTGGTCAATGCCGTGGGAGACGCGATAATCCAACCAGAGAGTACTTGATTCCCGTCAGGGTAACTAGCGTCAGGGTCGACACGGGATGTACCAGTATGCACGAGTGCGAAGGTCTTACTGTATCGCTGGTCAATGCCGTGGGAGACGCGATAATCCAACCAGAGAGTACTTGATTCCCGTCCGGGTAACTAGCGTTAGGGTCGACACGGGCTGTACCAGTATGCACGAGTGCGAAGGTCTTACTGTATCGCTGGTCAATGCCGTGGGAGACGCGATACTCCAACCAGAGAGTACTTGATTCCCGTCAGGGTAACTAGCGTCAGGGTCGACACGGGATGTACCAGTATGCACGAGTGCGAAGGCCTTACTGTATCGCTGGTTAATGCCGTGGGAGACGCGATAATCCAACCAGAGAGTACTTGATTCCCGTCAGGGTAACTAGCGTCAGGGTCGACACGGGCTGTACCAGTATGCACGAGTGCGAAGGTCTTACTGTATCGCTGGTCAATGCCGTGGGAGACGCGATACTCCAACCAGAGAGTACTTGATTCCCGTCAGGGTAACTAGCGTCAGGGTCGACACGGGATGTACCAGTATGCACGAGTGCGAAGGTCTTACTGTATCGCTGGTCAATGCCGTGGGAGACGCGATAATCCAACCAGAGAGTACTTGATTCCCGTCCGGGTAACTAGCGTCAGGGTGGACACGGGATGTACCAGTATGCACGAGTGCGAAGGCCTTACTGTATCGCTGGTCAATGCCGTGGGAGACGCGATAATCCAACCAGAGAGTACTTGATTCCCGTCCGGGTAACAAGCGTCAGGGTCGACACGGGCTGTACCAGTATGCACGAGTGCGAAGGTCTTACTGTATCGCTGGTCAATGCCGTGGGAGACGCGATACTCCAACAAGAGAGTACTTGATTCCCGTCAGGGTAACTAGCGTCAGGGTGGACACGGGCTGTACCAGTATGCACGAGTGCGAAGGTCTTACTATATCGCTGGTCAATGCCGTGGGAGACGCGATAATCCAACCAGAGAGTACTTGATTCCCATCCGGGTAACAAGCGTCAGGGTCGACACGGGCTGTACCAGTATGCACGAGTGCGAAGGTCTTACTGTATCGCTGGTCAATGCCGTGGGAGACGCGATAATCCAACCAGAGAGTACTTGATTCCCGTCAGGGTAACTAGCGTCAGGGTGGACACGGGATGTACCAGTATGCACGAGTGCGAAGGCCTTGCTGTATCGCTGGTCAATGCCGTGGGAGACGCGATACTCCAACCAGAGAGTACTTGATTCCCGTCAGGGTAACTAGCGTCAGGGTGGACACGGGATGTACCAGTATGCACGAGTGCGAAGGTCTTACTGTATCGCTGGTCAATGCCGTGGGAGACGCGATACTCCAACCAGAGAGTACTTGATTCCCGTCAGGGTAACTAGCGTCAGGGTGGACACGGGATGTACCAGTATGCACGAGTGCGAAGGTCTTACTGTATCGCTGGTCAATGCCGTGGGAGACGCGATACTCCAACCAGAGAGTACTTGATTCCCGTCAGGGTAACTAGCGTCAGGGTGGACACGGGATGTACCAGTATGCACGAGTGCGAAGGCCTTACTGTATCGCTGGTCAATGCCGTGGGAGACGCGATACTCCAACCAGAGAGTACTTGATTCCCGTCCGGGTAACTAGCGTCAGGGTCGACACGGGCTGTACCAGTATGCACGAGTGCGAAGGTCTTACTGTATCGCTGGTCAATGCCGTGGGAGACGCGATACTCCAACCAGAGAGTACTTGATTCCCGTCCGGGTAACTAGCGTCAGGGTCGACACGGGCTGTACCAGTATGCACGAGTGCGAAGGTCTTACTGTATCGCTGGTCAATGCCGTGGGAGACGCGATACTCCAACCAGAGAGTACTTGATTCCCGTCAGGGTAACTAGCGTCAGGGTGGACACGGGATGTACCAGTATGCACGAGTGCGAAGGTCTTACTGTATCGCTGGTCAATGCCGTGGGAGACGCGATAATCCAACCAGAGAGTACTTGATTCCCGTCAAGGCAACTAGCGTCAGGGTCGACACGGGCTGTACCAGTATGCACGAGTGCGAAGGCCTTACTGTATCGCTGGTCAATGCCGTGGGAGACGCGATAATCAGACCAGAGAGTACTTGATTCCCGTCAGGGTAACTAGCGTCAGGGTCGACACGGGATGTACCAGTATGCACGAGTGCGAAGGCCTTACTGTATCGCTGGTCAATGCCGTGGGAGACGCGATCCAGAACTTCTCGGGACCAGTGGATCACTCCGAACGACCAGGTGTTCCTTAACTCGATATCCCGGTTGATAAGTTCGGTCTAGGTAGCGCAATCGGACTTTTATCTTCTCTAGGTTGGCCTTGTCTAAAAGCTGAACCCTCAGACTATGGACTTGAAATAAACTCATCCCATTCGACATTGAGAGCGTGTAACAAGGGAATTGATTTAAATGCGAGAACAAGATTAAACTTTTAAAAATAAATTTTTCTATTTGGAAAATTCATATTTACTATAAATTGTCACCAGCGTTCCAAGGAAAGTAAAGTTAGAGAGGCCCTTAAATCATCGCTGATGTTTTTGTTTTTCGCGCTATAAACTTGTTTTGTTAGAGAATTCCTGCTTATTTTTTATATTGTTAAAGACATAAAACTTTTGAAAATTGAATAAACATATAGCTTTACAATATCCAGCTACATGAAGGTTACACGTGTTTCCGCTTAGCGGCCTTTTTCTTACCTTCACAAGAAACACGGATTATGTGTTTTATTTACCACCCTTAAATGTTATTTCTTTGAAAAGATATTAATTTAATTTGTTTTAAATGATATCAATAATGATTTGAATATTTCAAATTTTAACCGAAATAAAAATTTCAAGAAGCATTAGTAGGGAATTCGGAATTTTAGCATCATTAGAGTGTAACAAAAGTGCTCGCTGTGTTTTAAAACAATTTTCAATGGTGTAAAATAAGAACAGTTAAAATTATCAGTTACGTGTAAATTCAATTTACCAAAAAACACTTGACCAGTCATGCTTCCGTTTGCTCCAGTTGTCTCTAATAATAGGGACTTCAAAGTTTGCTTAGAAATAAGTAAATGCCAGCCGAACGGACAATCAGCAATGCAATCTGATATTCTGAGAGAGGGTCCGGCCAATCAGTTACCAAGGTAACCGAGGTAACGACGTTTCGAATTCACTACAGTTGCTGCCATGGATAATCTAGGGACAATGTCAAATACTATCTTTCTACTAGACTAGAGGTTTAGGTGATGCGTTTCATTAAAGTTGACATTATCATGAGATCCTTTTTTTTATGCTGTATCTTTGAAAAATATTATAAATATATAAATCAAAATTAAATGAGGAACATCCGTTGCTCTTCGCTTTTTTCGCCTAGTCCAATGTTTTATTTCTTGTTTTCGTGTTTTCTTTTTATTTTCTCTGTTACTCCTTATATAGATGTATAATAATTTAATTAGAGCGCATTGCTAAAGAAATAGCATCATTATACTAGCAGCCATATTGTATTTAATTCGCTAACATATATTTGTTTGGCAATTATTTTTGTATCAACCATATATTTTTCAACAATATAGCACTTTCAAAATTGATCTATTGTTTTTTTTTCGAAATGGTTAATAATTTATAATTTTAATGTAATTTAATATTTTTGTTCACTTGATAATTTTCTTCTTTAATTACCAACAATTTTTTTGCTTTAAATTAAAAACGCTATTTTTTCTGTCTATTTAAAGACAATGACGAAGAAATCAGTAATCGTATGCCAATATAATAACTGATTAATTTCCTAAGGTTGGTGCGATTTGAACATTTAAAAAAAAATTTCTTTACAATGTAAAAGGTGTAAATCGGGTCCTTCTGTTTCTTTCATATTTGATTACCTGGGTAGCTTAAGAACCAAATTGCTCTATACAGGTATAGACTAAATGTATTTTCATCGAGATAATATATACTTATACATATAAATGATACTTAAAACTTGCTAATAAATATTTTCATTGGTAAAATAATTGCCCGATTCATATATAATACCTTTAATATATGCATTTGAAAGTGTACTGTTAGACTCATCATTCTAATCATCAAGTTCTAATCAAATCTGACTGGAAGAGAACAAAATACAAGTAAATTTTTGCAAAGGCTAGAGGTCCCAATCTGTACCTTCTGCAACTTTTACACTGAGTCTAACAATATAGATGCAGCTAAAGCCTGTCAGGCTCAAATGTCACTGTAGGTAATCTTATACATTTCACACAAGTTACTGACAATAAATGTATTAAATAATACTACTTCCAGTTTCAGACTTACAACTTACTCACAAAAACAAGAATCTTTGTTGATAATTTTTGCGATTCGACTTTCGAGAGATTAGTTCTCATTTTCAAGCATTAGAAACTAGAGTCTACCAGAGTCGTCCTCTAG
>JBAIZL010000004.1:258517272-258672272 GCA_036971475.1 Prosapia bicincta | reverse complement strand
ATAATTAATTTTAGAACACTGAAAAATGTCTATTTTATTTAAACGGCTGTAACTTTTTTGTTTCTTAAGTTTTTTGAATTCTGTTTTCTTTAATGTTCATTCTAGGTTATTGTGGTTCTTTTGAAATGTCGATGAAAGTTCTACGTGGTTTGGTTCGAAAAATAGCTTTTTTAGGCACTTAGAATTTTTTCGCTTCACTCTCGATGTTCAAATTTAGTTAGTTATTACAACTTTATTTTATAACATTCTTTAATGTGGCTTAACTATTCTATTTACTGTTTTATTTAATTTTTCCCCCTTTAATAATTGTATAATTCCCTACTTGATTATTTTAAAAACAGCTTTATCTCTAAAAAACAGGAAATTACTTATTTCCCACTTGCGACGGTCTTTCACCCCGTTGCAATTTCCCCGTTTGAGAGGTTAAAAATGTTTTACTTGTTAAAATGTTTTTTACCAATTCCTTATCTTATTCTTACTTAAACTATCTTATTCTATTACAAAATTTTCTTATTATTATTCTCTTGTCTCTTGGGAAGTTTTCACCCTGAAACACTTCAAACACAAGTCAATTAGCAATTTATTAGTCACATTTGTTTACACTAACTTTTATTTTGTCAAATTACACATCATTCACCACACTGATGGCTGTCATTTCCTTTATATATTTACCACGTCAATTTCATTTTATACTAGTTATGGCTTTAAAAACAATGACTTGCAATTAAAAACCTAACTAATCTTACAATACTATTTTTTAAACATATTCCTTTCATATCTTAAGTATTACGTATTATTGTGTCAGCTGTGGAAGTACAGTTTATCGAGTTTAATTTGTTTACTTTCCGATAAACCTTTCCTAGCGGCTAACTATTGCGTGGATTCCACATTCCAAACTACCTGGCAAGGTCAATGAGCTGGCTTGTAAACATTCTAATAAAATACGACAACCATTCTACTTATCATATTAAAACGGAACAAAACTTGCCTTTTAAATTCTCTATCTTTAGATTGTACAGTTAATAAGACTGGCTTGTGTCCAGATTATCGAAGTCCACTTGATAAATCTTGATTGCTTCTGATTTTAATGCAAAGTTTCTATTGTTGCGACCTTGATCGTTAGTACACAAGTTTTCTTGTTCTATATTGTACAGTGATAGTCTGATCTAACGACCCACTATTTCATGCACACAAATTTCTTGTTTGATTTTGCAAAGGTCTGTCCGCGTATTTGTTGTACAAGTTATTAAGATTCGCCTGCTATCTGCCTGATTGTTGCTTGATTTAACCCGCTTGTTTGATTTAAGCAGTGGATGTCGCTCGCCAATGTTTGCTCAGTACACAAACTTCCTGACTAATACTTTTGTAATGTTGATTTAGTTATTAAATAGTTTGTTTTAAATTTTAACATTCGTCCCTTTACAAATACGTAGCTAATCTTAAAGTCTAGATTTAGCCTTGTTCAATTTCTGCTTATTCTTGTTTCTACATTAAATCATTTTGTTAATCATTATGACAATTTAATTCCTGCCTGACTTAGTTTATCGCTCGCGTACCGGTTCTATTATTGAACAATATTCTAATTAGGCATTTCTGTACTTTTAGGCTTACGATAAGTGTAAGGGTCACATTCTAGAATCCCTTTACTTGTCATAAAACTTCTTAACGTTTTTAACATCATATACAATTTTACAGAATACATCACAAGATATTTTATAATTGTTAACACAGTTGATTTGATTAATGGTAACAAATCAAGTTATTGTTCCTAATTTTGCTTCTTATCCCGTAAACATTTCTCGTTAAATATTTTTTGGAATTTCCGTAGAACATCCTATTAACTTCGTCCTGTTTTAAATAGATTTAGGCTTTTTTTGCCCTCTACTATTTTGGTACGTCCGGCTTAGTTTGCTGCAAGGAATGTTTTTATAAACTCGTTCCCCGCCCGTCCACCGGATATTTCATTGTGGCCTTGTTTACAAACACAAGTGATTGCCCTTAACCTTGAGCTTTTGTTTACATTTGTTCGACTTGGTGGGTCTTTCATTCAAACATCTGGATACTTTATTATAAATTATTCCAACCTAGACAATTCTGGTTTATTGAAAAGTACAGCGGTTATTTATTTGTACGGCCTTTCTTAATAGTATTTAGTTTTAAAATATTTTTTACTCATTCATAAAACTTTTTAATATCTTTTATGTCATAGATGCCTCGGATTTTATCTGTAACCATGTTTGCAATTTGGTAGGTTTTTCGACCCATTTTCCTTTTAATTTTATAAGGACCTTGGTACCTTAACAGCAGTTTTTCTGTCTCATTTTTAGACACATCTGATCTATTGTGCCTAGTGATTAGGACTAAATCGCCCGGTTGAAACGACGTTTCTCGGCAGTTTATATTTTTCATAGCAGCCCGTCTTTCTCCCACTGTCCTTATACGATCGAATACATTTTGTAATGTTTGTCTTTGTGTCGCTTGTTCCGCATTTCTACAATCATCTGGCAGAAATCTCTCCCATATATATATCGGTACTTCCCCATGGTGTACCTGGATAGGTGAATATCCAGTTACTTCATGGGGAGTTATGTTAATTACCTGTTCCATATATGGCAGATATCTCATCCATGATGACTGCGCTTCATGGCAATAGGTCCTAAGAATCCTGCCCAGATCTCGGTTTATCCTCTCGGCATGGTTTACCTGTGGATGCCTGACCGGAATTAATGTATGCTCAACACTGTTGTCGCGCATCCATAAATTCCATTGTCGGGACGTAAAGGCCGATCCGAAATCTGAGAGTATTCGCCTAGGCTTCCCTATTGTCTGAAAATAATGCGACAGTTTGGCGATTGTACTCGTCGTATTTGGGCGCTTAACTGCATATAATTTTACTAATTTCGAGAATACATCTACAACCACTAAAATGTGCCTTGCACTTCCTGTGCTCCGGGGCAAAGGTCCTAAAAAATCGACAGCAACAATCTCTCCCGGCTGTTGTGTTAAAATGGGTTTAGTCCTTGCTTGCAAATATCGATTTGTTACTTTTGCAAACTGGCAAATCCGACATTTCCGAATGACATCTATGACTTGTTTATGTATATTTTTAATGTAAACATGTTTGTTTATCATTTTGACAATTTTATTTCTACCTAAATGTGCGTATTGTTTGTGTACATGCTCTATAAATGGAACGATATTTTGCTTTGGCATCACAACCTTCGTTCTATTGTTTACAATTTTACATAATATATTGTTACAAATTTTATAATAATTAAACTGATTTATGTGATTTATTATATGAGAAAGTTCAGGTTCTTGCTCCTGGACTTGTCTCATTTCTTTAAACATCTTTTGTATTATTGTAGGGCATTCTACCTTAATTTGTCCTATTTTAACTATATTTAATCCCTTTTGCCCGCTATTATTTCCTGTATTACTTTGATACATCCGACTTATGGTGTCGCAAGGAACGTTTTCTTTACCTGGACAGTGTCTCATTTTTGGCTGATATTCCTGTATCGCGAGAATCCACCTAGTTATGCGTGCATTGGTATAGTTGCATGAATAGAGAAACTTTAGTGCTTTGTTGTCTGTAATGATAGTTAATGGGGCCCCTACTATCAATGGCCGAAACTTCTTTAGGCCATGCACTATTGCCAAAAGCTCCTTTTCGCACACTGTATACCCTAATTCCGCGTGTTTCAGTGTTCTCGATACAAATCCAATTACTTGTAACCTGCCCTGTTGGTCTTCCTGGTACAGCTGACTTGCTATAGCGTTATCGCTCGCATCAGTTTGTAAAAACGTTCCCTGACCTTCCACCGGATGTGTCAAAGTAACCGCTTCCACAAACAGGTTTTTTACATTCCTAAATGCATCTTGCATTTCTATATCCCAAACCCAGGGTTGTCCCTTTCTTAATAGCTTCAACAGGGGTGAAGTTTCTCGGGCGTATTGACTTGTGAATCGCGAATAATAATTCACAAATCCTAAGAATGATTGTAACTGTTTTTTATTCTTAGGACTAGGAAAATCGCGAATCGCTTGGAGCTTATCTGGGTCAGTTTTTACCCCTTTCTGGTCAAAAATGTACCCTAAAAACTTCACTTCCTGTTGGCAGAACAATGTCTTATTGGGATTTATTGTTAAATTTCCCTCCCTGAATTTGGAAAATATTATACGCAAGTGCTCGAGGTGTTCTTCAAATGTCTCCGATAGACATAACAAGTCGTCAACATAGGCTAATATGTTGTCGCTTAACTCCACGCCAAGTGTCAAATCGACTGTTCTTACTAGGGCCGCTAGAGAATTCTGTAACCCGAATGGAACGACCTTAAAATTGTACACCTTATTGTCGAATAAAAAGCCGGTATATTTCTTGGAATCGTGTGTCAATGGCACTTGCCAAAAACTTGATGTCATATCAATTTTTGTAATATACCGCTTATTCCTTCCTTTTCTTAGGATGTCGTCTATACTAGGTGCACTCTCATAATCGGGTACAGTTATCTCGTTTAACTTCCTAGCGTCTAAACAAAGTCGAACTGTATTGTCTGATTTTATGACAACAACCATAGGATTAACATACGGCGTCCTTGACCTCTCAATTATGTCATATCGGAGCATTTTGTCGATTTCTTCCTGAACCTGTTTGCGGAAGTTCATTGGAATAGGATAGTTCCTGTTCACAAAAGTTGTGCCTTCCTTAATTTTGAGCGCATGTTTATATTTATTGGATCTACCTGGTTTTTCATTAAACACGTCTGAATAATTGTTTATCAATTCTTGTAACTTCAACATTTCTTGTTTATTTAATATGCAATGATTATTTGTATTTTCCAATTTAATCGTATTTATTTTTAGATATGTTTTACGCGTTCTGGTTTTCTTTCGGCGTTTTGTGTTACGCCATTGTGCGTAATTCCTGTATTTTATTTTTATTTTTGATTTATTTTTACTTGGTTTATTTTGATAATTTTTATACTGGTGAGATTTACTTCTAAATTTATTTTTAGCAAACAATTTGGACTTCGTTTTCAAGCAAGATTGATTAGAATTAAAGTGCTTTGGAATTCTTGTTAAGTCTAACGGATATGTTTCCCGACAATTAGGTCTTTCCCTAACTTGTTGGAATTTTATTTGTTTCGGCTTGTAGCCATTTTTATTTAATTCGTTGAATCCTCCCTCGTCATTATTTAATTTGTTTGTTGTAGGCTTGGTTAACCCATTTTTTGCTTTGTTTAATCCCGTTAGCTTACTTGATTCCGTTCTTTCACAGTTTAATAATTCACTCTTCCTCGAATTTTCGCACAACTTGTTATTTAAATTTTTGGTAATCTCGTTCTTAACTTTATTCGTTGACAATTGTTTTAATTTTATTTTCTGTTCCCCGCTTGTATCGGTGGAACATTTTACATTTTTAGTCATATTTTTGTTTCGTGTTTGTTTATTTTTTAGTTTGTCATTGCCTAACTCGCACAAGGACCCATCTTCCTGATCCTTTCCCGTGAACAGCCCCTTCTGCACGCTATTCACTATCGGGCACTCCAATGTCGGCTCTACAGGTGTTAATTTGCCGTCGTTAATTTGCCCGTCTATATAAGACGGATCTATTATATTTATTTCCTGTTCCCCGCTTGTAACGTCGGAACATATTACATTTTGGTTAGTATTTTTGTTTGTTATTTTATTAATTTTATTACATCCTATCTCTAGTTTTATATTATTTTTATTATTATTCGCTACAAGAAACTCCTGGTGCAGCAGATATCCATCAATTTCATACGTCATGAACGATCTCTCCATGTTTATCCGGGCTTTTAACGCACATAAAGTATTTGCTCCCAAGATGAGGTCAACCCGTAGATTGTCCACAATCAAGAAAACAAATTCCTTTGTGTGTCCGTTTAATGTTAGAGGTAGCATTGTTTGTAACTTGACTCGTTTACAGGTTGACCCTAATGCTGTGACTATCGCTACGTTAGCTATAGGTAGCTCATAGAATAAATTCCCGTTTTGCTTTAGGGCTATGTATTTTTCTGTTTTAATCACAGACATTTGGGCACCTGTATCAACTTGTGCAATAAACTTATGGTCTTTAATTCCGCACTCTATCACTGGACACTGGTCTATATTCTCTAGTGTTATAACCGAGTCAATTCTTTCCTCTAACAAATCATCCCTAATAGACATGGAAAAACCGCCTAGCCTGATCTTATTATGATGGTAAACCGGCTTTTCCTTCGGTCTCTCGCTCTGAATTATTTTTGGTTTCTTATTGCTTCGGATCTCTAACCTGGTTAACTTATCTCCCTGATTGTTGCCAGAGATCCTTACATTTAGTTTTTTGGCTTGTGGTCGCTTGGTCCGGGGATAGGCGATTTAGGATGAGGGTTTTTAGGATACTTGGTCTCTTGGTATTTTGCGGTATCACCATGGGACCTTGGGTTAGGGTTAGGTTGTTGGTTTGGAGCAACCTGCCTCTGTTGACTTCTTGGAGCGATCCCATTACCATTGCCGTTATCAGTAACGCTGTCTAGCTGTTGTAGGAAAACTATCGCTTGTTTGATGTTACTTGTGGGGTTCCCCACACTAGCTAGCTGAACGTTACTCCCAAAGTGTTTCATTAACATGAAAATTAGATGGTTCTCTGGGATTATCGGGTCTAAGTTTTTCGCCCTGTTTACCATCATAATAAAATACTCTGCCATAGAGTATGGTCCATTATTATGGTAGCGCCCTTGATTTATCTGTCTGCGTACCCTATCCTGCTGGCGATAACTCCAGAAATGCTCCGTGAATTCTTGCCTGAATTCAGAATAAGTTTCTGTATTGTTCTTTATGGCTTTCCACCATGCATCCGCTGCCCCTTTCAGATATCGCTCTACAATTCTTAATTTTGCAGTCTCGTCCATAGTATTGTCTATTTCAGAAAATAGATCTTCTATTTCCCCTAGGAATGTCATTGGATCTTCCTTGTCATTCCCCCAGAACTCAATCCTACGGTACGTAGCCTCCCCGTTCCTGTCTATTACCCTTGGTAAGCAAACTTGTGTTACTATTCCAGCTCCAGCTGTTTGCTTTACCTTTGCAACTTGTTGCTTTACCGATTTAATGTCCTCTTGGATATCCTGTACTTTCTCGTTTAATTTAGCCGTTTTTGTTTCCGTTTTAGTTTTTAATCTCTCTATTTCCGTTTCATGTTCGCTTAACTTTTCATATATATGACTTGTCTTAGCCTCATTTTCTTTTTGGTAGTCATCGAACTTTCCTTGGAAAGCCTCCCATAAATGTCGTCTTTCCATTTTCTCTTCCTCCCTCCATTGTTTTTCTCTGTCCTCTCTCTCCTTCTCCTTTTGTTTTTCTCTGTCTTCTCTCTCCTTCTCTCTCTGTTTTGCTTCCTCCCTCTCTTTCTCTCTCAATTGTTTCTCTTCCTCTCTCCATTGTTTTTCTTTGTCCTCTCTCTTCTTCTCCCTTTGTTTTGCTTCCTCCCTCTCTTTCTCTCTCAATTGTTTCTCCTCCTCTCTCAATCGTTTCTCTTTTTCATCTCTCTCTTTCTCTCTTTGTCTTGCTTCCGCCTTCTCTTTCTCTCGCTCTTCTTTGTCTTTTTCCTCCTTTGCCTTGAAAAAGGCCATCAATTTATCTATCTCGGGTTTTGACATTTTGATTTACTATTTAATATTCAATTATTTATTTATGTACTTATTCCTTTCTTTTCGATTTGGTTTAGGCCAGATGGTTCCTACCCGCTCTTTCGACTACATCTTCATTCAAATTTATTTATTTATTTATTTTATTTTTATTTGTACGCTCTTAGATTTGTTCAATTTATATTATTATTTAAAAATTTAATTACATTATTTAAAACATTTTGACTCCACTTATTTAAGCAATCTCGATTTATTTCTATTATTTAATTATTCAATTTTGATATAGGGAACCTGTTCAAAGTCCCTACCGTATGGGCGCCATTTCTGCAACGCCCCACGTTGGGCGCCAATTCTGCAACGTCCCCCCCAGCTCACCGCAGCTCCACGCGGTCGTTTTGTTGTGTTGTTTAAATCCTTTCTTGCAGAATACTAAAATTTAATTGTTTACAAGAAAACATATTTATAAACAACCAAAACTCTGCCTATCACCCCGCTGGTAAACCCGTGCTAAACTCCCAGAGTTAAGTGTATGTTTCCTGCTCGTAGGGCCAAACCCACAACAAGCCTATTCCCGCTGACTACTATTTAAAAACCGTATAAACACTCCTAAATAAGTTTATCAATTGTGTATGGTCTAATTATAGTCACACATGTCAAATTAATAGTCAGCTGGAAAGAAACACATTTAGAATAATACACATAAAAGACACAGAGTCTTACCACCTGATGATGATCTGCAGAAACAGCAAGGGAACGTGCAAAATATGATTGTGTTTAAAAATACCTATTTTAAAAGGCTCCTGTGTCCTCTTAAACACAATCTGCCAGTAGATAAATCTCTGGACTTTTATTACAAAAAACCAACTAATCTTTAGACTAGCTCATGAAATTAGTAGAGAGAAACTCTTTAAAACATTAGGCTTTATCTATTGCCATTTAATGAAATTTAATTAAATTTGTTTACTGATTTGATAATCATTTTTATATTAGTTGGAAAAAGCTAAACAGTTTTTATTGGTTATTTGACACAGGATGGAATGCAAATAATCTTGATTTTTATGACATATTTAACTCTATTTATTGAAATAAAAAAGAAAATTTACCCTTCAAAGTATTACACAATTATATTAGCAAAACAATTCACTGAGTTACTTCTTGTTTCTTATGCTTTAAAAAATTATACTTTGCATATAGATTTATTACATTTACATTAACATAAAATCATTTTCAAAATTACACATAATAATATTTTATCTCCTATATGGAATTGGTAAATTCATAACTTATGACCTTTAATTTTTAAATTTATTATATTCGAGAATTTCTCATTTTCTTTAAATAAACGGCTTATGGCCAAAAACCTTTTGTAATTTTAATATTCATTATTTTAAAAATTCTGAGCACATAAATTCATTTACTTAGCATACAATTCATTAAAATTTTATAAAGAGTGAAGTCATTGTTTTAAGCTTACAAATTTGTTTGAATTTAATAAAATTAACTAACTAAATTTGACGTGAATGATTTCGAATAAAGAAAATGACTTGCCAAAGATGTTCTTGCCGGTCCTTGGGGTCCCTCGTCTGGATTCCCTGGTCCTTGGACACCGGAAGTCGCCATCCCTGGTTCGTCGGGTGGTGGTTTCCCTCTATTCGAGCGTCCTGGAGGCTGAGTCTGGAGCCTTCATCCTTGGTGGTCCTGGATGTCGAAAGCGCTGAGGTTATTGTCCATCTGGCCTGCTGACGGTCTCTACTCGCGGTCCAGCATAGCGTCCCGCGGCACCTCGTGTTAGAAAATTTTTACAGCCTGTCTCTAAAGGCTTAGAGACCAAGTATATATAGCGGTGAATTTTACCTACCGCACCCCGCCTGCAAGTTTGCTATCGCTCGATTTATTCCTTGTACAGGCAAGTCGGGCAACGAATCTGTTTTAGCTTGCATAGTTTGATAATTAATTTTAGAACACTGAAAAATGTCTATTTTATTTAAACGGCTGTAACTTTTTTGTTTCTTAAGTTTTTTGAATTCTGTTTTCTTTAATGTTCATTCTAGGTTATTGTGGTTCTTTTGAAATGTCGATGAAAGTTCTACGTGGTTTGGTTCGAAAAATAGCTTTTTTAGGCACTTAGAATTTTTTCGCTTCACTCTCGATGTTCAAATTTAGTTAGTTATTACAACTTTATTTTATAACATTCTTTAATGTGGCTTAACTATTCTATTTACTGTTTTATTTAATTTTTCCCCCTTTAATAATTGTATAATTCCCTACTTGATTATTTTAAAAACAGCTTTATCTCTAAAAAACAGGAAATTACTTATTTCCCACTTGCGACGGTCTTTCACCCCGTTGCAGTGTGTGTGTGTGTGTGTGTGTGTGTGTGTGTGTGTGTGTGTGTGTACTTGTGTGGGTGTATGTAAGTGGGTGTGTGTGTGTGTGTGTATGTGTGTGGATGTGTGTTAGTGTGTGTTTATGTGTGTGTGTGTGTGTGTGTGTGTGTGTGTGTGTGTGTGTGTGTGTGCGTGTATGCGTCGTTGAATGCGTGCGTGTGTGTGTGTTTTTTTAAATAATTTGTTTAAGTAAATAGGAATTGATTTTAAAAACGTTTGGTTTATATTACGTTTTTACTGCATCATTCTATTATTATAAAGGATTATTTCAACACTGGGATTCTTATTTTCAGCGTTTATTATGTCTGACGTACACGATTTATTATCTCATTATTGAAGCAGAAAAACATTTTGTTCGTGTCACGTACAAGATTCTTAAGCGAATAAATCAGCTGGTTTTGACAATACGTAATTTACGTATTTACTAAACAGTCGTGGAATTGACAACGTCTATGATTAGGTCATTATATGTTATGTTAATGTCGCTTTCAGAACCAATTTCAAATATTTTAAATGATTTCTTTCAGTCTTCCAATTATTTAAAATTGGAATCAATAATTACAAGACTACTAATAAAGTTTGTGAACGGATTTATCCGAAAAGCGTAAGCAAAGAAAAATATTATAATGATAAGAAAGCCAAAAAAGGGTATTCAAATAATTTCACGTAGAAGTTTCTTGAGAGAATAAATCAGCTGATTTTGACAATATGTAATTTACGTATTTGCTAAACAGTCGTGAAATTGATAACTTCTATGTTTATGCCAATAAATGTTATGTTAGAGACAATGTCGATCACTTCAAATGATTCCATCCAGCTTACGAATTAATTAAAATTGGAATCAATAATTACAAGAGAACTAATAAAATGCGAAACGCGTCAACAAAGAAAAATATTTTAATAATAATTTAAAATTTATAATATTTAGGAATGTATAAATGTGGTAAATTTAAACATGATATTTATGATGAATAAACAATGATTTATTTATTTCTGTTCTGTGAGTCACATCGCTTCGGCTAATAAACCTAATGTTAATATACTTGAATAATAAATATTTTTCAAAGCCAATTTTATTTCGGTTTTTCTTCACGCTTTATAGCATTGTTTTTTAAAACATTAGCAAAGGGTTTACTTAATATCCCATCCCTTGTACCGTCCGTATTACCCATAAGCGGAAGTAGTCAAATCGACCAATCATTTTACATCTTTAAAACCTTACCTTTGACAGTTTCTTTACAAGGGTCACTCATTCTCAGCTTTATTATCCTTTGTGAGTTCTGGCCGGAGGGGATGCAAGGCGAGTATGGTAATTTATCTAGGTAATTTGGTAGATAGAGATAGATATGTAGATAGATGTGAGTATCAGGTCCCAGGGGATGGCGAGGGAAAACTATTGAGCGGACGGAGATACAGAGCTAAGAAATTTCCCGAAGGATACGGTGTATTTGAAATAGATCCGTGAATTATAGAGCCTGCCAATTCTACGCAGAGCTGAATTCGACCTTATTTAATTCCCTCAGCTCTGTGAAGAAAGAACCCTTCCCAAGTCCTACAAACATACTGTTATAACAACCCGTCCCTAAATTACCTCTTTTAGGTAGTTGACGTTTTTTTTACCGAAATTCTCCAAAAGAAAACATATTTTCAAAAGCTCTTCCCCCTCCTGTTCTCTCTGGCTGCATGCAAAGCATGTCTCACTATAGTAAATCACGTTTATGCGTAGTTCGACCTGAGCATTCAATTTCCCCGAGTAACGTCCCAAACACCGTCTCAAGGACGAACACATTTACATGGTTTCTCGCCGTAAAGCGATCCATAATACAAGTCCCTGTTCTCTCTGGCTGCATGCAAAGCACGTCTCACTATAGTAAATCACGTTTATGCATAGTCCGACCTGAGCACTCAATTTCCCTGAGTAACGTCCCAAACACCGTCTCACGGACGAACACATTTACATGGTTTCTCGCCGTAAAGCGATCCATAATACAAGTCCCTGCTCTCTCTGGCTGCATGCAAAGCATGTCTCACTATAGTAAATCACGTTTATGCATAGTCCGACCTGAGTACTCAATTTCCCCGAGTAACGTCCCAAACACCGTCTCAAGGACGAACACATTTACATGGTTTCTCGCCGTAAAGCGATCCATAATACAAGTCCCTGCTCTCTCTGGCTGCATGCAAAGCATGTCTCACTATAGTAAATCACGTTTATGCATAGTCCGACCTGAGCACTCAATTTCCCCGAGTAACGTCCCAAACACCGTCTCAAGGACGAACACATTTACATGGTTTCTCGCCGTAAAGCGATCCATAATACAAGTCCCTGCTCTCACTGGCTGCATGCAAAGCATGTCTCACCATAGTAAATCACGTTTAGGCATAGTCCGACCTGAGCACTCAATTTCCCCGAGTAACGTCCCAAACACCGTCTCAAGGACGAACACATTTACATGGTTTCTCGCCGTAAAGCGATCCATAATACAAGTCCCTGCTCTCTCTGGCTGCATGCAAAGCATGTCTCACCATAGTAGATCACGTTTAGGCATAGTCCGACCTGAGCACTCAATTTCCCCGAGTAACGTCCCAAACACCGTCTCAAGGACGAACACATTTACATGGTTTCTCCGAGTAACGTCCCAAACACCGTCTCAAGGACGAACACATTTACATGGTTTCTCGCCGTAAAGCGATCCATAATACAAGTCCCTGCTCTCTCTGGCTGCATGCAAAGCATGTCTCACTATAGTAAATCACGTTTATGCATAGTCCGACCTGAGCACTCAATTTCCCCGAGTAACGTCCCAAACACCGTCTCAAGGACGAACACATTTACATGGTTTCTCGCCGTAAAGCGATCCATAATACAAGTCCCTGCTCTCTCTGGCTGCATTTAAAGCATGTCTCACTATAGTAAATCACGTTTATGCATAGTCCGACCTGAGCACTCAATTTCCCCGAGTAACGTCCCAAACACCGTCTCAAGGACGAACACATTTACATGGTTTCTCGCCGTAAAGCGATCCATAATACAAGTCCCTGCTCTCTCTGGCTGCATGCAAAGCATGTCTCACCATAGTAGATCACGTTTATGCATAGTCCGACCTGAGTACTCAATTTCCCCGAGTAACGTCCCAAACACCGTCTCAAGGACGAACACATTTACATGGTTTCTCGCCGTAAAGCGATCCATAATACAAGTCCCTGCTCTCTCTGGCTGCATGCAAAGCATGTCTCACTATAGTAAATCACGTTTATGCATAGTCCGACCTGAGCACTCAATTTCCCCGAGTAACGTCCCAAACACCGTCTCAAGGACGAACACATTTACATGGTTTCTCGCCGTAAAGCGATCCATAATACAAGTCCCTGCTCTCACTGGCTGCATGCAAAGCATGTCTCACCATAGTAAATCACGTTTATGCATAGTCCGACCTGAGCACTCAATTTCCCCGAGTAACGTCCCAAACACCGTCTCAAGGACGAACACATTTACATGGTTTTTCGCCGTAAAGCGATCCATAATACAAGTCCCTGCTCTCTCTGGCTGCATGCAAAGCATGTCTCACCATAGTAGATCACGTTTAGGCATAGTCCGACCTGAGCACTCAATTTCCCCGAGTAACGTCCCAAACACCGTCTCAAGGACGAACACATTTACATGGTTTCTCGCCGTAAAGCGATCCAAAATACAAGTCCCTGCTCTCTCTGGCTGCATGCAAAGCATGTCTCACCATAGTAGATCACGTTTAGGCATAGTCCGACCTGAGCACTCAATTTCCCCGAGTAACGTCCCAAACACCGTCTCAAGGACGAACACATTTACATGGTTTCTCCGAGTAACGTCCCAAACACCGTCTCAAGGACGAACACATTTACATGGTTTCTCGCCGTAAAGCGATCCATAATACAAGTCCCTGCTCTCTCTGGCTGCATGCAAAGCATGTCTCACTATAGTAAATCACGTTTATGCATAGTCCGACCTGAGCACTCAATTTCCCCGAGTAACGTCCCAAACACCGTCTCAAGGACGAACACATTTACATGGTTTCTCGCCGTAAAGCGATCCATAATACAAGTCCCTGCTCTCTCTGGCTGCATGCAAAGCATGTCTCACTATAGTAAATCACGTTTATGCATAGTCCGACCTGAGCACTCAATTTCCCCGAGTAACGTCCCAAACACCGTCTCAAGGACGAACACATTTACATGGTTTCCCCGAGTAACGTCCCAAACACCGTCTCAAGGACGAACACATTTACATGGTTTCTCGCCGTAAAGCGATCCATAATACAAGTCCCTGCTCTCTCTTCTTAATGAGCTTCCAACGCCTCAGTCAACTTTCCTCTTCAGTAATGTGAAAAGCGCAGTCATGTCACATAGTATTACTTAAATTTTTGTCTTATAAATTGTAATTTTCTAAATTTACTCAATGTTAACTCATATCTCTATTTCTAAACTCATTTTATATGTCTTTGTAGCCTTGAGTGTATCCTTCCAAGCACAAATAAAAACACGTATACTGCGAACCACGTAACCTTGCACTTGGCTTTCAGATTTGGTAATAAAATGTATTTGTTTAAAACTTGAGATTTTGTTCATTTAGGCGTCATCAAAAATTATTCCAACATACGTCTGATATAACCGGTGACAAATTTAGGTGACATTTTTTGTTTTGTTTTGTACCTTTACACTATTTGTAAAAAACAATTTCAACTACAGCTTAAAATTAAGTCTACGACTATCAGAATCATGAGGTCCCTATATTTCAAGGGGTTTTGTCCTTCCTTACCTTATTCTTGCAGTAATAACAGTCCTTCATAGTTTGCTAACCATGGTGAAAAATCGCCTTTACATTTATTAGGTCTAGTGCTTTTTTACCAGCGATAAGTACTTTATTCTTATTAGAGATGTAAATCTTAAGCATATAACAAACTCTGCATATTTTGTAATTTAAAAATTATAATATAAACGCCAGATATCAGGTAGTCAATTAATACCCCTCCACCAGTAGACTGAGTGCAAGTCTAGTCTAAGATGGGAATCTGTCCTTGTGGAAAGATTTCCTAATATTCACTAAAGCAGGGAATATTTTATGTGATTACTTTAGACCTACTTACAACCTAGTATAGCCCTAGTGGGACGGGAACGCATGGGTTCCACTCTGTTTTTTCACTAAATTATGTATATTAATAGGGGACCAGCGGTTTTAAATAGCTGTCAAGTAAAGTATACTAAAACCAACATTAATGAAAACTGTATTATATTATACAAGCTTAAATTGACATGCTGATTTTCCAATGCCTTTCCGGATCAAATCCTTCTTCTAAGTCTTGGCGAAATTATCCCATTTTTATTTTTCAAATCACCAGGCCCTGACTGGATTTAGTTTAATGACATCTCTAGAGTCATGGAAGTTACTAGAGTAGTTATTGAAGCAGAAAATTATTTAACTTTTATTGGGCAGTGATACCCTGTTTACTTTTTTACAGGTTAATACTAGTAGTTTAAAACCAATATAACCATTGCACTGTTTGGTTACACACTGGGCTACAAATGTTTAAGGCTATAAATCTGTGAGCGCATCGGACACCGCCTTGTAAGGGGGAGGGGGCATTCTGGATCGCTCGATGTTAGGCCATTCTCAGAAGATGACAAGCCTTCCCACACTGGAAAATCTACTACACCTCTAGATGTATTGTAATATAGTCAATATTTAATGTACAGAGACCTACCTGGGAGGATGTTGGGGGTGTCTGAACACCTCCACGATATTAAGTCTTCACATTTTTTAATAAACATAGATCTATTGTGTTCTTACAAATAAAATATGACGTCATAATCCATCAAAGTGACGGGTGAAATATATTAACTAATTCCATATGAGTATTAAGTCGGTATTTATTATCTATAAATTGTATCTACAGTTAATATTTGTACTTTAGCTGGTTACTAGTGTGCATTTATTTGTAGTAAATTAAATTTTCAATATAACGGCACAATAAAGCATTTTCATTAAATATTTTTTATTATTAAAACGTGTAATCATGGAATAAAGTGTCACTTATTTAAAATTTCCTATAGAGAAAAGAAGGACACCCATTTCCTCCTATTTCTTGGTCCTATGTCTATTTTGGTCTCCAAGATTCCACTTGATGGGCATTGAAGATGGGCACTAACCTCCCCCCCCCCGAAATCAGCTGATAACAGTCTCCTGCGGTAAGCTTTTAAGGGATTCTAAGAGTTTTTAAGAGTGAGAAAGTTTTGATATTTTATTTTCAAAAGTTTCCACTTTTTTAGTGTCAGCGACATCTTGTTTTATTTTCCCAGTATTCGTTGGGTATTTAGACATTTTAGGGTAATTGCCTATACTTTCTATTTATTACGAATGGCTAGTATATAAGTACCCAAATATCTATTGCTAAACCGAATTATTCATGTCACCTTGTAATGCACCAGCTGTTTACGACTGGAACAGGTGTCATATCACCATACCAATAGTAAATCGTTTCTAGGTCGTTAAAACAAACTTAAGGTAATTTATTTTAAAAACAAAAAAATCACTTAGTTTAAGCAAGATTTAAACCGTTAGGGTCTTAACATTTGAAAGGGAAGACTAAAGGGCGCATTCATGTTGACAAACTAAGTAAATATATTCAATAAATTATATACTATCATGTATAATTATGTAGCTAAACTACGGCAATATAATATTACTAGAGAAATACAGTATTGGCCTAGAAATAATTGTAACTATATTTTTAATCTAGAAAATACTATCTGTAGCCTGTTTCGCATTGTTGCGACACATTGTGGCTTCATGGGTGAGAAAAAGTAGGGAAAAAAAACATTCGTTTCATAGAAGTTTAATTTTGCAAAACTGTAGAGGTTAAAGAAATACAGAGCTAAAACTATGTCATTATTTGTTCCAACCGTTGCCAGAATAAATCTGATCATTATTTGCATTGTGCATTCGTAAATTTCTTATGTTCACGCGTTAATTTGGGAATGCTTGATTGTTGGAAATCACCGGCGTTGTAACTTTGTTCAAGACGCAAATCCAAGTGGAATAGTCACATTCTACAAAGAGAGCTTGCACTCTCCCATAACCTCTAATTACAGGTTGGCGAACGCTATCACACAAAAGTACCTCGACTTAAGGTGATTATTCGATTCAGACTGCTTAATAATCTTAAAAGGATGCAAGTAGACACTTTATTTTTGTTAATCAACAATGTAATTGGGAGCAGGTAATGTTTCACATGAGACTGTAGTTGTCGCTAGTATGGTGAGTGATTCCTTAGCTGACAGTACATGGGACCGTTATGGTACCTTATTTCACGCGGTCTCCGGTATGTTACTGACGCGAAAAATAGATAGAAACAATCTTGGAAGCTGGCTGTATCGCGTTTCACAATTTCACTTCGCTGCAGATAGTTTTGAGTTTTTAAAGCGTACAGAAACTAACAAACCATTTTTATATATTAAGATTAAAGTACTGTTTATAAAATTATTAGTCTAATGTAAAAAATGTGTTCTATTTTAACAGCCTAAAGAGTTGCTAATTATTGTCGATTTTTTGAATTTTCGAAATAAAAAAAATTAAATTCAATATTAAAAGAAGATTTATTATTGGAGTGCTTTGATTTTTTTGTTTCAAAGAACTCAATAAAGCCCTCGCAAATGTGACACCAACTCACAACTATTAAAACATATCATCAAACAAAATAAATAAAACAGACTCTATAGAGCTGAACAAAATGAAATATACTGACAGCGAATAAAACAGCAAATATGAAAAATGCAACACTCACAAAGCACTTTTAAATAATTTTATTTTCATACATGTTCTACAGCAATGCTGTCATATTTAGCGACGTTGTGAACGCGTTGAAATGTTCTCGCATTCCTTGTTCAGAAGTTGAATACTGTATTTCAAATAACTCTTAGCACACATACTCGACGCTATTTACATTATAGTTTACACAAACGTTTTGGAAACATTATCTAATACTCCCTTAAAGTCGCCGAGTGTAGATAATCTGCACCTACCCTCTATTTTAACTTGTTTCCACCTAGACACTACCATTAAATACCCAAGAAGTCAGTTACGGTTGAAACTCATGGTGGCATATATTTCCTCAATTTATACAAAACATAAGTGATACTACAGGCACTTTATATCATTTAATGTGTTTTTAAGTGTGTACATTCATTTAACTTGGATTAAATCATGTTTCTACGTACTTTTGTAATATTTTTTAATGGATTTTAAACAAAATGTTTTCCAACTTCCGTAAGAAAATTGTTTGGCATTTCCGTTGTTTTATCGAAGTCATTGACTAGTATTTTAAGCACTGGGCAGGTTTAGATTCTCCATTGCGATTGCAGCGCTACCACCTATGCCCACTAAACATGCTTTCTTATGCCATAAACCTGAGTATTAAAAATATCTACGATTTATAACGTTAATACTGTGATAAGGTTGGCGGTGTTCACGCTAGATGTCGTGCCGGTAAGAAGTACGTATTGTTCAGCTTGGTGTTTATGGAAGTCGTTTGTTTAACGTACGGTATATATAAAATTAACAAACCAATAGTAATACAATATTTTTCCTTGCATCATATAAACTTCTTATATAATATTTATGTTTTGTATTTTGTTTTCCTTAATTATATATAAATATATTATTTTTAAATATAATTTGTAATTGAATCCTTTATTCAACTGTGTAACGGATTTTTCACTTAAACCTGTTCATCTTTTAAGTAAAACAATGAAATAAAGTGGACAGACGGAATCAACCCCCTGAGTTGCCTATGAAGGGAGGTAATTGATCAAGAGGAAAGTTATTTCGACGCCAGACTTTTGTTAAAATTATTTAAAATAATTAAGTAACCTAACGGGAGATAACAGTTTCAAAATCTACACTTGACATTTTTTAGGCGACTGAGTTTCCAGGTGACATCTAAAAGTAAAAATATTTGAAATCACGAGAGAGCTTTTTACACATACAGGCTTTCATGACGAGACAAAGTTATTTGTGTGCAACGAAGAGGTGATTTTAAATAATAAATTTCATGAAACGCCTGCCTTTAAACTCCTTTTGTAATGTTCAGCTGTCACCCCTCACCAGCCCTCTCTCCATTTCCTTAGCATCGTCTGCGCTTTACGCTTTTAGCAAATACATTTACCCCTAGTTCTCACACCCTCTAACACACAACACTCAAGAGTAAGTTAAATGTGTAAACACAGATAAGCCTGCTTGCTCCACCCACATGCGCTAATACGTAACAAGTGGTGCAGCGTCAACACGATAAGTACACACGAGACCTTGGATTACAATAATACTCAGTGCAAATTATGTATTTTTATTTCTATAGTCCCATTAGACTTTCTAACTTTAAAGCAGTGGACTTTTTAATTTTCGTTACAAATTAAAAGTCTAATTTTACTTGGTATAGATAAAACTTGCTGTTAAAAGGAAACATAGACAGTATATTAAAGTAATGCTAGTACAGTACACTCATGCAACACACAAAGTGTTCAATAATAGAAGGGAATTTGTCACTGATTATCTGTATAGAGCTATGTACAGTACCTTCACAAGTAGATAATAAACACCTCATTATCTGAACTTGAACACTTCGTAAAGTAGTCTTACACACCTCTTAGGCTACCTTTCGAACCTCCTAAGCTCCACTAGCACATCTCGTAGACTCCACTGGCACACCTCGTAAACTCCACTAGCACACCTTATAAACTCCACTAGTACACCTCTTAGGCTCCTTTTCGCACCACCGAAGCTCCCCTAGCCCACCTTGTAGTCTTTACTTACACTCCTTAAGGCTTCACTTACACTCTTCATGAGGTCCACTTGCACACCTCGTAAGCTCCACTTTCACACCTCGTAAGCTCCACTTGCACAACTCGTAAGCTCAACTTTTACTCCACTTGCACACCTCATAAGGTTCTCTTTTACTCCTCTTAAGCTCCATTTGTACACCTCTTAAGCTTTAATCTCACTCCTCTTAGGCACCTCTAGCACAATTCATAACCTTTATGAAACACTCCTCGTAGGCTCCACTTGTACACCTCGTAAACTCCATTTGCATACCCCTTAAGCTCCACTTGCACATTTAGTAAACGCCTATAGCACTTCTCGTAAGCTTTACTTTCACTCCACTTATGATCAACTAGGACACCTCGTAAGCTTTACTATCACTGCTTTTAGGCTCCACTTGTACACCTCGTATGGTCCAACTGCACCCCCTTAAGCTCCACTTGCACAACCTCTAAACCCCATTTAAACACCTCATAAACTTTACTATCACTCCTCTTAGGCTCCATTTGTACACCTAGTAAGCTCTACTTGTACCCCTCTTAAGCTCCACTTGCACACGTCGTAAAATCCACTTACACACCTCGTAATATTTACTGCCACTCCACTTGAGCACCTCGTAAGCTCCTACTTTACTCCTTTTAAGCTCCAATTGTAAAACTAGTAAACTCCACTAGTACTCCTCATAAGCTCCACTTGCACACCTCGTAACTCCACTTACACACTTAGTAAGATTTACTCTCGCAGCTCTTAGGCTCCATTTGTCCTCGTAGGCCAGAACATTATTCCTCTCAAGCTCCACTTGCACACATCGTAACTCCACTAGCACACTTAGTAAGATTCACTCTCACAGCTCTTAGGCTCCAGATGTACAACTCGTAAGCTCTTCTTTTACTCTTCTTAAGCTCTGCTTCCACAACTCGTAAACTCCATTAGAACTCTTCGTAAGCTTTAATCTCACTCTCTTAGGCTCCATTTGTACACCTCGTAAGCTAGAACATTATTCCTCTTAAGGTCCACTTGTACACGTCGCGTCGTAAAACCCACTAGGTCACCTCGTGATATTTACTCTTCTTAAGCTCCGCTTCCACAACTCGTAAACTCCATTAGCACGCTTCGTAAGCTTTACTCTCACTCCTCTTAGGCTCCATTTGTACACCTCGTAAGCTAGTACATTATTCCTCTTAAGGTCCACTTGTACACGTCGCGTCGTAAAACCCACTAGGTCACCTCGTGATATTAACTCTCACTCCTCTTAGCCTCCACTTGCACATCTGGAAAGCTCCACTTACTCACCTTATAATCTCCTCTTTCACTTCTCATTGTCTCCATTCGCACTTTTCAAAAGGTCCAATTGCACTCTCTTTAAGCTGCACCTACACATCTCGTACCTCTAGAAATAGTTGCTTTTACACGAAATAATAAGGTGCTATTCTCCATGCTCTGGTAAAAATGTAACTGTACTTTGAGTATGCAGCCCTGCAAAAAGCTTTGTATTTTCCGAAACGTTATCTCTTGTTACGTCACTATCTTAAGCCTCTATATTATTTAAAATCTCTTCACATATATTCTTGTTATTCAAATTGATTGCTGTTTACGAAACGTCGTAATAGAAAACGATTATTGTGATTGGCTAGTGGTGCGTTAATGCTTGCATTTCTTTGAAATCATATATATGTGTTTAAAAATAGATCGTTCTGTAAGGTTAAAGCCATAAAATGGCGCCGTATCACTCGTGAAGGTAAAAAAACCAATGCTTATCCTATTTGATCAGAAAAATAGCTAGTAGAAGAGTTCCGATGAAACTGTTGAAGAAAAGATGACTAAAGTTTCAAAACCTAACTAATTAAATTGGAAATAGAAATTTATAAACAGGTTTTAATGTATAATCGTTAGTTAGTAAATAATTGCAAATACATTACGAAGCGTTGCTGCCTAAGCACCACCACTCTTGTAGTCTTTATTGTAGTCTGAAATCAAAAGTTTCAGCTGAAGTTTTAAAGAACCCTTTAGAGAAACGGATTAGTTTTAAGTGTTCCGATCAAACGATCGTATCCGAACTTGAAGTGGGCCAATTAAATCTACTCTCTTGGCGTCTTTGTAGAAGCCTCCCTTTTATAAGCATCAACTCTTCCGTTTAAAAGCTTTCCTTTGACGACTAACATATTGCATTTCATTAGACAGCTCTGTTCTGTCCTAATAGTTACGAATTATTCTTACTGTGTGAGTTTTCAAAATATTCCAAAAATATGTTCTGCACAAAATACATCCAAAGTATTTGTCACTTTTTATACTATATAAAGATATACAAATCAATGAAAAACATAAAGTAAACACAAAACACTTTCATTGACTAAAATACCAATCAGCAATTGGTAAAATTACTAACCGACACAAATAAATATATTCTTTGTCTTGAATATATAGACAAAGAATTATTATATAAACATATTTATATAGTAAACAGATTTTTCAGAAAACATTTAGCAATCTAAATTCAGAAAACAAAACCACCCATCTAAAGGGAGTTGAACATTTATTTGTATAACACACATGTTTCTAAATATAACCACAATTATATGTCCCCCGCGCTGAACCACTGAATAATTAGATTTGGTTTTGGTTATTTTTATTAACCAACGCTCATTTAGCCAAAGCGTGAATATAAGTCATGGATCAGGCTTGATTCGACTTTTATATACCGCCAATTAGTTATGCTTTCATCAGAGAGTGCTGTATATAAGGTAATGATGTAGTACAATCATTTTGATATTTGTTTGTTTATTTTCTAATCTTAACATACTGTTTACAAAGTGAACATGCTATCCCATTGGCCAAAACTATTGGTATTTGATTACATGCGATTGGTTAAAGGGCGTGGGGTTAAACTCTAAACTCTCGCCGAAAGAACTAAGAGGGATGCCTGGATCTGTGGAACGGTTTCCCCCAACGCTCCCTCGAGGCACTGCCAGCACTGGCTCGTAAATCAGCTACGAGCCACATAAAACTGTGCGATTACTTGCAGACTTCCAATTAAGGATTTCGTTTCGCCGAAAACGAGTCTATCAATTCCACATTTAATTGGGCCAGATCGAATGACGTGAAACGCGCCAGGCCACTAAACAGAACTATAAACTCGTCGAATTACAAACATAAAGTGAGAAACGCATGAGTAACGTAAACTGTGTCACGTGATTAATTGCATCATGGTTGTCTTTATGTTCGAAAAGAGTGGTTCTTTGGAATGGTTAGAATTCATGTAAAAAGATCAGTATGTTAAATTGTTGAAATCTATCGAGAGCATTATTTTGTAAATGTTCTGTTTGTTGAAATTTGTAAGCTTTTGAAAATGAGAGCACTGTAATTAATAAGCTCAATGAAGTCGTCTCGCAAATATACCAAGTAAGATTCTTGCTTAAGTACATTAAAGTGTAACTAACAAGTGAATACATTGTAATGGTAGCCACACTGCACAAAGATGTAACCTGATCTTTTGCCAGTCAATATATATATATATATATATATATATATATATATATATATATATATATATATATATATATATATATATGTATATATTTGAAAATGTTTGTACTTGTAATTAAAAATCTATATTCCTATTAAAATACGTCATTCTTTTTATTGTAATAATTAAAATCTTTAATATTTATAATTATTTATCAAACATTTATAACAAAATTAACCTAAACATTTCGCCAAAAGATTTTGATAAATTAAAATATCTCTCCCACTGACTCTAAAGTGAAACGTAACCACGGGATAAATTATAATTAAGTTAGCACTTTCCTAGAGTAAAGCCAATACGGAAGTCAAGTCAGCGCCCTTTTGCCACAAGCTTAATCTCGCCACATTCTATTCCGGAAGCGTTACATTGATCCGCCACTGCCCACACGGAGCCGTTGTTTGAAGAGACAAAAGAGAATAATTAAATTTACCGCGTACCTGTTCTGCATCGTCCTGCAAACCTGTGGCCCGATGCATTGGATAAACAGTTCCAAAGGGACCCTAAAACTAGACTATTAAACTCGTTGTAACAAATATATGGAGCGTCGCTATTGGCCGATAAATTGAACGATTAATCATGTTAATTAAACCGTTCAATGAATCGTTTATTCGTTAGGGTTTCCACGTGTATTTCGTGTTACATTAACTGCCTATGTTAAGAAATATGTTTTACGAAAACGTGCTATAACAATATGGGACTAAATTAATGCTTTCGGAGCAGGAAGTTATAAATTTTCAAAAGCATTATATATTCGACAAATTGTTTTATTGTTTTTGATTCAAGACAATCAGCAAGTATGACCATCATCGCTTACGTTGCATATGAAATTATTATAAATATAGGTAGTATTAAGGAATGTACATTAAAACTTAGATAGAGGATATTGGAAAGACATTATGGCATCCCGTGTCCAGACTAGCGTATCTTGAATAGACCTACTCTCAAATTGGGTCATACGGAAATGGCAATCGGTGTTACGTATTTAAAGTTAATACAGACTCATTTCTTTTATTTTTAAACCCGCCGCCAAAGTCAGACAAAGCTCACCTGTGATAAGGTTTGCTCTGCAGTTTGAACGGCAGAGCAATTTAGACCTTTCCGGAGTGTAGATCGATACCCCTATGTTCTAGTATATTATTATACTTTTCAATCTCCGTACCTTAGGTACTAGTATACGTAAATGCTACTATTTTATTAATTTTTAAACCGAATGTGACCATTGCGTGGAATACGAACAAGTTTTCTGGCCAGAAATCGCTTATTTAATACGCGAGTGCGATAAGTGTGTATTCCATGGTGCACGTAAGTACAAACTATTAATTTATATAATTATAATAATTATTGGTCCTCCGAAAGTATTGTTACCAAACAATCGGTGTCAACCCTTATAGGGGAAAGGATACGAAAAAGATGTAGCCAGGCTTAAGGAAAGGAGACAGCGATTCTCTTATTCGGCGGATAGGAGGAGAGGGGGAAATGATGCCGTTGCGTGGATTGATCACATACGCATACCTATATTAAAAAAGACCAATTATCTGTTTCCAAACAGTTCGTTTACACCTTTGATTATTGGCAGATCAATGGTATACTAGTACACAAGCACATCACAGTCTAGCCGAAGCAAGTCCTTGCAAAAGTTATAAGGAAAAGAAATTTTTCAGTCCCAGTTTTACATCGAACTAAAGAACACATTCAACAGATAGACAAAGACATGGCGCCAACACAACAAAGAATCTAATGCACCTCGTTTGGATTTAGATGCCTATAGGTTTTGTTGCAGCTTTAAATTTAATACCTTATTAATAGTAGTTGTTTAACTGAGTAATTTAATTATTTTAACTTCAGTTGCGATTTAATTTATCTCAAACCAAAAAATAGGTGTTGAACTGTAATAACGTAAATTAAAACTTGATTTATTTTCATTTGTTGTATATGATATATTTTTAAAGCTATGTTCTGGGTGATTCACTAAGAAACGGAAATTATATAAGATTTGATTCTACGTCGAGAAATAAGAATAAAGTTCAAGTAAGCATTGGATCTGAAACACGTCTACAACGAATTACGGTTAGCGAAAGATCTTCGTTCGGATTTCAACTACTCCCATGAAATAAGATCGTACTGAAAAAATTGATTTGTTAATGGCGGTTTTTGTTTTATTTTTTGCCTGCGAAATTGATTACAATATGTCCTGAAACAGTAAAGGAACTAGTTTTCAATAATTAGGGGGTAAGTCAGAAAAAGTTTCGGTAAAACCCCTAGTTTTGTTTCAAGATTTAATTTATAAAATGAGTAATAAACATATAATAATTCTAAATAAAACTTGTAGAACATTTATTTCTGAGATATTTTATGAAAATAAAGTCATGTACAGAACAAAAATATCTTGCAAAATATGTACTATAATAACAATAAAATACCCTAACTTGGCTGTAAAAACGTATTAGATTTTATATTTGTTAATTTTCTGTATGTATCCTCTATCAGAAAACCTGTATTTATATAACAACTTGGTAACGTTCCTGGGCATGTACATGACACGTGTAAACAGGGAAAACACGGCGCTGTATAGGCAATATAACGTCACTGTGCTAACAAGGAGTAAGGTAAATTCAAACACAAAGCAGCAGAGTTTACAGTCATCGTGGTGTCATATCAATTGCAACTAAACTCGCTCTGAATATCTGTTAAATATCGTCATATTGAGAAGCTAAAATGGTAGGAAGCTTAATTACGTATTAATTACAATTGGCTCTGTATTTTCCAACAGGAAGATGCCAATGTGTAGCCTATCTATTTCAATGACACTACTATAAATGGAAACAACTATTTAGTTGTGCTTGAACATTCTACTACAATTGCATCAACAACTAACCTGAGTGGGCAGTGTCGGTACGTAATTGGTAACTACTTGCCTTAAGGAAATTGTTATAAGGCAATTTTGAAGATGGCGATATTGATCGTTGAAACGACGTACAGTTGTTAACAATACAGAAATTAATAACTGAAAACAACAAACATTATAAATGTTATCGTTAAAATTTAAACACAGAGCTACAATCTATGAGCTAGAACGTGAGTACTCGGGCAAAAGATAATTTCTGGGATTTAATCGCCTCGTTTCCTCCAATTACAAATTTGAATTACTGAATCGTAAATGCACGGCAAGTTGGCACTACTGTTATGCATATTGTCGTGGAGTTGAAGATGTTCTCGTTAAACTTTGTCGTCCATTTGTTCCGTGGCTTTATTTCAGGAATGCAAATGAAACCTGCCCGCAGTGGGTCTGATAAATATGTATGCACTCCTCAACGCCGCCCGCCTTCTCTTTCATACTTGCGTCTGTACTTTAATAGTGAGTTTTTTTAAACATTATTTCCTTTACTTTAATTATAGAGTCTATTCCATACTAAAGTGGTATTTTTGACAAAAAAATATGTATTGACTATTAAAGTTTGTGTAATAGGTACAATAGGTTTCGAGTCCCGACTAATCGATTTCCGATACAACCGAGGTAGTAAAAAAGTATACAGAATTATATACATATTTTCTCTGCATGATTTTAGAGCAACGACGTTAAATATGGTTTCAATTTATGTACCTCTTTTTCATTTTGTATTTTTATTCTAGGTATATTTTTTATTTGACAATATTTTTTTTTTATTTATCTCGCAAGTTTTTCATAGATTTTACTCTCTATTATTGACAGAGTGCGTGTTGTCACAGTTTAGATTATCAAAAGTACCTTTAGACCATATTACTTTGGATGATCGAGGCTGTACTGTATTTATTATGTAACTGAAAACATATTACGAATGTATATTTTTTCTTGCTACTTTTTTACACATGTATCATATTTTGTTGTTTCTTCTTTCATTATCCTGTGGTGAATCTCTGATTTGGATTGTTAAATCTTTGAGGACGGCTGGCTGGTCGTTGATATGCACATTAAGGCATTTTGTTCTAAAAGAGGGTTTTTTCATTTCCAAACATAATCTAGACCTCCTAACCCAATATCTAGGATAAAACTTGCGAGACAAACAGTTTTATAAACTAGGTATACAATTTGTTATAAAAACACACAAAACTCACTACTCATGATAGGATATGAGTGTTTATGCATAGCCTAGATGTTTCGGCAAATTACCAGTTGCCTTCATCAGTGTAACGTGAATCACTTGAATGCGAGTTTGACATTTGTTGATTGTGAATGATTTATACTGATGAATTCAACTTGTAGTGTTGCCGAAACATCTGGGATACGTATAAACACTTATAAAATTTTGTGAGTATGGAATTTGTGTGGTTTTATAAGATTATAGTGAATGATAAAACAGTCTATACTCAACCTAGCCTAAAGTTAGAATTAAGAAAAAACACAGAATAGAAAGAAAAACGTACCGAGACCGTCATGTCCAATGAAAAAAAATTATTTTTAAAAAAATTATGTTTCCCCTAGTAAAACTAGTATAGACTTGAGATTTAGTTTTAATCGATTTTATTTGTACGACCCAAGTTTTAAACGACGTTTGACTAATCGATTATTACAAGGCAGGTAAAGTAATGGAAATCTATTTCGTATTATGCTGTATTATAAACAGATAATCGGACACTGCGCGAACCAGCTGTTAGACTTTGGTTGAGAGTAGGTCTGCATAAAGTACTCGACATCTTTAGGTGATCCTCCGCCTTTATCCTGTACCAGATACATAATGCTCCTTCCTTAATCCCACCTGTGCTCACAATGCGTTCCAATCTTTCGTGTGCTAAAATAGTCCCACTCTCTTATTGGCTTAAAACCTACACAAAGCATTCACGCACACGTTAGTAAGGGAATACAAATACGTTGACACAAATTGACTTGAAGAATATGTTTAGGCAATTTATCATGTACTTGGATTTAAGTTTGGTTTAGGTCTTTGTATGAATAATATTAAAAGGTTATAGAAACCAGGAAAAGGGAACGATTCCCATTTTTGGACTCGCTAACTTCTTTCCGCTAACTCGTTCATTCACGTGACAAACAAGGTAATCCATGGAAATTCTAGTTTCTATTCGAGAAACCTTTTCGCTTTTTAATTAGTAGTTTTCTAATTTTAATTCTACTACAGTGTTAAGGTGTTTACCTATGTTATTTATTTTGCATATTTTATGTTTAACCACTACCTTCTTGTCAGAATTGTTATCAAGTATTTTGGTTTCTCTGTTTTAATAATACTTACTTTGTATCTTTAATATTTCACTAGAAATTTGTTAACTTTAAATTTACCCGAGGATTTAGTGTATTCACTGCAGTATGGTAAACGAATATTACGTGGATTGAAATATATATTCCTAAAACGTTTTTCCACTTGGAAATGCCCCTTTTACAGAAAACGTTCAAGTCCTCCATAATGATTTAACTCCTAAAAACTAGGTCAGACTTTCTCAACAACAAAATACTATATATAAATTCAGAGTAGTTTAGTCCCTTTATGATACTTTTCATACTCACCGTACCAGGAGGGTTAAATGGCGAAGTTGTTCCCCACAATTGACGGATTCGCGTGATTAGAAAAAAACGTTGTATTGTGTGTATAGTTAGGGTGGCTAGTGTTGCCTGCACTCTTTACGTTTGGAAAATACAGAGGCCGAAACGCTTTCGACTTTACCTCTTGCCAAAGTAAACGAAGATAGATCCTTATGTGGGATTCAAGAATCTAGCATATGAAACCGCCATACAGACAAAACGTACTTATATTTGAATAACCTTGTTATGGAATTGAAGCAAATACATGTGATTTTTCTGTCTGCTGCTTACCTATATATATATAACCTTCTATACTAAATTAGTTATAATTGCGGCTAAGTTGTCTAGTAAGCCGAGAGCTTAACCTAAAGCCTGTTAACCTAAAGCCTGTTAACCTAAAGCCTGTTAACCTAAAGCTTGTTAATCTAAAGTCTGTTAACCTAAAGCCTGTTAACCTGAAGCCTGTTAGCCTAAAGCCTGTTAACCTAAAGCCTGTTAATCTAAAGTCTGTTAACCTAAAGCCTGTTAACCTGAAGCCTGTTAGCCTAAAGCCTGTTAACCTAAAGCCTGTTAATCTAAAGCCTGTTAACCTAAAGCCTGTTAACCTAAAGCCTGTTAACCTAAAGGTCTCGTGTTCACGTCCCGGTATCGCCAAAGTATTTCTTTGTCCATTTTCAGTTCGAATCATTTTATGAAGATAACTATTTAAGGCGATAATATGTGATTAAAACTTAGTGCAGGGAAACATTTACCCACTTTAGATATCGTAGCAACTTTACTTTGAATCTTCTATACTGCCTTAGTGGTAGAAGTAAGTATTGGATCTATGGTTCTTTCATACACGAGTATCTCCGTATCTATAACCAATTCCTGTTTACAGAATTAATTTCAAACCATTTTATTTTAAGAAAATTTTGCATTCTTAATATACTCATCTTCACTTCTGTTAAGAAAATTTGTATAAATTTGAGTGAATGTTTTTCCCTTTCCCAACATTAAAATATTTTCCTTTTTAACGCGTTTTGGAGTAACTCCATTTTCCATACTTTAATAATACTATCTGTTCAAATCTTGAGTTCGTCTTCATATACTGTTACCTTTACCCCCCCCCACCACTTGTACCATGCCTCTATTAGTTCACGCCTACTCTTGACTCTTCCCGTTTGTTAATTAGACGTGAACTAAAAGTAAGTTGGGTCTACAAGTGGCAAAGGAAGCAGTAAATAAAAAATCTCAAGGTTTCAGCAAACAGTAAAATTAGGGTTTGAGAATGGAGTTATTCAGAAACGTGTCAACAGAGATAGGTATTTTAATGTTAGAAAAATGTACTCAAATGTGTACAGATTTACCAAGTTTATTGATTCGTTTCTCGAATTATGACCTTATATTCAGCAACTAATATTTTTATTATATTCATCAAAAATATTGAAGTGTGAATCGTGCACGTGTTATAAAAACGCTCTAAAAGGGTTGTAACTGGCTTTTTATCCTTACTTCACAGATTTCTACGCCAATAAAATATAGTTTATATGTTTCCTAAAGGTCGTCGTTCTGATGTATTGCCTCTGTTTATTTAACGACGCTCTCTCATTTTTACTACGTTCAGAACAATTTGACGTACTTTTTAAAAACAATACTTCATATATAGAAAATATATATAACTAAGTAACTAGTTAATTATAGCTTAGTAAGTGAGAACTATTCACAAATTTAAAAGTCAAAATAGTAAACTCGAAATCTCACAAAAAATTAGTTTTTAATTAACACACACAACAAACTAGTTTCGGTGACGAATTCGCCTTCCTCAGTGCTTGGCTACTTCGTCAGTAGCCAAGCACTGAGGAAGGCAACTTCGTCGCCGAAACTAGTTTGTTGTGAGTGTGTTTATTAAAAACTATTTTTTGTGTGAGATTTTGAGTTCACTGTTTTCACTTTTACCTTTATAACTAAGTATTTTGGATTGAGCTACTATAAACATGACCTATGTTTAATTTTTCTGATGCAGGCTATTTGAAATGTGCACCTGCGGACCATTAAGTTAGTGTGTAGCGAACTTTAGAACAGAACAGTTGTGTCCACTTCAACTGAATGTACATCAGTTGTTATTTTTTAAGCCCAATTTTGTAATAATTTCAACTTCAAGTTATTTTAGAATTTAAGAAAATGATTTGTAAAAATAAAATCATTTTTAAAAACCTTTCATGCTTAATAAAAGACATAACTAATATACATAAACACACACACATACACACATAAATAAATATATATATATAAGAGTCCTAATAATACATAACGTAATACTTTTTTTAAAATAAAATATGGGGTAAGTACCCCTCAGTCTTCCCTTCCACGTGCTCAAGTCTTGTGCTTCGCCTCATTTTTAGGGGTTCCAAGATTCCTTCTTGGCTCAATCTTCGCAAAACTGCTTATTCCTACCCTACCCAGTTTTCATCCCAATTTTTCCATTGCTGATGCGTCAAAGAGGGTTACAGCGCATGTAATCTATTTCCACTCCTATGAAAAAAATATATATTTTACTAGAATTTTAGAGATGAAACCTTGTTTCTGATCACCTCTCTCTCTCACTCTGTCTCTCTCTCTCTCTCTCTCTCTCTCTCTCTCTCTCTCTGGCTGTACCCTCTGTAATTTTTCTGTAGTACTTCTATGTGTTCAAGATTATATAAGAATTGTATTTGTTACCCAATAACACAAGAATCTAACAAACGTCTCTGGGATAGAATAGTTACATGTGACCTGTCAAACACTTTGTGTCATCTCTCCAACGGCACCTCTCTGCGCACAAATGTATAATTAAAACAATGACAACACAATACGTAGTGACGTCATACAGCACATAATGGCGTCAATTTGCGCGACAGTCTCTATAATGTCGGCACTAACGTTTCCAAAGAACGACATAATCCAGTTAGAGCTTATAATAACGTACGAGGTGTGTTTAGCATCTCTGCTTAAAATAGCTCACAGATGTAAAACATAGATATGAATGTTTCAATAACAGATTGTGCAAAGAGACAGCACAACAAGGAAGAAACAGTAAAACTGAAGTTGTTTGATCTTTATAAATAAACTAAAGTAAGTAAATCAAAGAAGACTTAGGGAAGTAAGAGTAAGTGAAGCTTCTTTGTTTATTTTCTAGTTCTTGTATAAATTTCAATTAATTTTAGATTCTTTTCTTGATTAGTATTTATGATTTATTTTCTTACTTAATTATTTTTCTAATTGACTCGTTTTCTAAGCGTGACATTTTCTGAAACCTTTTATATGCGATTCTTTATTGATCTTGATAAATTAGAATAACACCTTTAAAAAGAAAAACAAACAAGTTACTTTAGAAATAGTTACAAGTTACGTTAACAGGTGTGTATGGGCGACATAGCTAGAAACCTTTAAAGAAACGTTACCACTGAGATAGGGATTGCGGAGAGGTAAATAGAGAGTGTTACATTCGACTTTGATCAGTTTGGCTTCTTATCTAGCTATATAAAGCCAACAGTAGTTTATACTGTCATTAAAGTGACACTTTACATAAAGTGACATCACTTTAATTAATTTTATGATCAGAAAATATAGTTAGTGAAGCAAAAATATAATTCACAGCAATATCTGTTCATCTTTGTGTACCTCGGAGTAGCGCCCCTAGCGACGCGAGACGCAGGCTATATTCTCGCCTGTATACACTACTAAAGGGGAAGGAGTCACCTAAATATCTCTTATGTGTTCTTACCCCTTTTCCTATCCTCTAGACACCTCTTTACAGATCCAATAAAATGTAGGTCTCGCGTGATAGCATTATATCTTCGCCTATATCCTATTAAAGGAAATGTTTATGTGTAAGTGTAATAGTTAGGTAGTTGACTTGGCATTTCAGTTTATCAGGCAAGATGGCCGAAATACGAAGGCATCACTGATTGGTCGCTAAAGGTAGGCGGTGTTTCGTTCCTTCTTGTATAACTTCAGATCTTGGTTGGTTTAATTTACCTGCCTAACCTTTCCTCCAAATGGTACTTCCTTCCCTGACTATGTCTTAATCGAAAGACATGTCTCTTGGGGTGCTCTTACCAACTCACGAGTTCGCCAGATCAAGGTGCAACACTCTCCCGACTTTTCTATCTGTCTACCGACAATCTATCGAACGTTATCGAAAAGGAAACTCTTAAACTCAGACATCCTCAACTCCAGATCCTGAGGGATTAAACAACCAATCAACCTTTTCGAGACGGTCTAGTCAATGTAGACAAGGCCGAGGGTTTTGATAACTCTTACGAGGCACGGTACTCTCCGTTTTAGGGCTTCGACCAGCTTCTCCAGCTTCTTGAACGGATCCCGCGGAGGAAAACTATCCATCGATGACTGACTTTAGTTTAGTTTACTTTGTAAACAATATTATACCAAAATGTTTTGCAGTTATTGTCTCATAATGACAAAGTGTTGGTTATCAAAAATGTACGTAAATGTGTAGGCCATAAGAATTTATCAGTTAGTTATTAGTGGGTTGTTATAGCTCGTATTGTCGGATTACTAATGTAGTTACTTTTGTATGCTTTCCATTACCGAAGCTAATGTTCACAGGGTTAAATTTAGCCCAGGATTAGAACTTCCTGAAGGTTACATGGGAGGCAAAATTCACCCTTAATTACGCGATAAACACCTTATTAAGGTTTGATACCGGTTATAGTTTCACTACCATTTTGAGCATGAATATAAAGGCTATGGAAAACATGATATAATTAGTAACAGGTTTGGAAAATTTTTAATTTGTATAAATATATTTCCAAAAATAACCATTTTTGTAGTTAACGTGTACGTTATTGGAAATATAATTGCTAGGCAACCAGTTCGTCACTTGTTATGACGTGAAGACCTAGAAATAGAAGGAAACGCCACACTAATTAAATATAACTTGCTACGCGCTCTCGCGTTACCCCACGGTGGCATTGCTTGTCTACAGTGTCTAATTAAAACGAAGCCACCTCAGTAAGAAGCATCTTAATGGCGTTGGTAATGATGTTAATTAGAGTGAAACAAGCCTTGTATTCTTACACGACTATTCCGGGGAGTAGCCTATGTAATAATCTGAACATATTACACACACAAACATATTCACGCGATGCGCGCGCGTGTACACACCCACACCCTCCACACACCCTCCACACACACACACAAAGACACACACACACACACAAAGACACACACACACACACACACAAACACAAACACACACACACACACACACCACACAACATCACACAAACGCGCACGCACATACACACACACACACACACACACACATACACATACACACATTCACAAACCACACCACACACACACACACACAACCTTTTTCTTGTAAAAGCAGATATTTGTATTAATATAATTTTTAGTATTAACATATCATTTCATTTATATGGATTGTAAATCTTAACCAATAACGTAATAGTAATAGCTTTTTATAGCTACGAAAGTTTTGTCAGAATAATTTGGTTTACATTGAGGTCTCATTGTTTTATATACAGTAAACTCCCGATTATGCGTGAGCGGATTAACCGGTTTGCGGATTATCCGGGGTCTGCCATTGTTTTACAAATATCCAATTTTTATTCCAATCAGATTCATGTGTTTAAATTTCCAAACGGTGAATTACGACGTAAATACATATAAGGCCTAATAGAAGTTAAGATGAAGGGAATAGATATGTAAATATGTAGGTACTAATTTTTACACTGAAAGGGAAGCATCCCGACGCGGGCCAGCGAAATAAACGGGGCGAGCAGACTACTGTATATAAGAGACAATGATAAAATGCTGGACGCCCGAAGACCTAATGTGTATCATAAGATTGTAAGCAAATGTCAGCTAATCTCGGCTATAAATAGTCTAGGACGTGACATATTCATTATCCATGTCTGTCATATACATTATCGATCTTTATGGCTTTGTGACACAAGTAGACACTGTGCGACAAAATGGTTCTCAAGAAACTTAGATCGCACATTAAAGCTAAATCAATGCTCACAAAAAAACAGACCAAAGTAACAGATTTTTTTGTTAAAAAGTAAAAGTATTATGTGTATAGGAAATTACGTAATATGTATATACATACTTACTTTTGACATATACTTATGTATTTATTGTAAATAGTTAGACATATAAATGTACATGATATAATCCGTCAAATACATCGACATTTTAAATTATTTTCCGTATTTATTTTGTCCGCTGAAGATTATTTGTGAATTGCATTATCCGGGGTCATTATTTGTGTAACTTATGGTATAATAATCGATTATCGATCGTTTTCTTTGTTCATAGCGGATTATCCGGGGAATTCGTTATCCGGCATTACCGGGCCGCCCTATTCCACGGATAATAGGGAGTTTACTGTATATATATATATTTTTTAATGTGTTTTTTTTTTCAGGTAAGGTAACAAAACATGAGATTAAATCATTGCTTCGCGTCACGCTATTTCTGAAACGAATTCCTTGCAGCATATATTTCCATCAGGTGACTCAAGTGTATTAAATGATGACATGCGACTTCATGTAACACCTGATTTTGTGTTATAGGTTATGTTGTAGAACAGCAGTTTTACATGTAGATTGTTATTTACTTATAATCGTAAACTATTTAATAAATATTTTTGATCACAAAATAAATATACTAATTAATTTAAATTTTGATACATCGCAATACAAATAATTCAATATTTCGGTAATAATAATGTACGTACTTTTATTCTAATTGTTGAAAGTAAAGCGTTTTAAGGCTTGTCTTTTACTTTTTAAACAACTGATTTGTATTGAATTCGTGTAAAAAATTTGTACTCAGTTAATATGTCTGTTTTTGTTACCCACATTAATTTTTTAATAAATACAACAAATATTAATTTTTAATAAATACATTCCTAAAAGAAAGATGTATTATTAAAAAAAATATATTAAAATTCACATCTTTTTTGAGAAATATATTTATTAAAAACTAATATTTATTGTACTTAATAATAAAATAATGATAATATTGAGAGGTCTAACTTAAAAGTTCACTTTTCTTAGCATGAAATATTTTATTTGTTACCCATACTATTTCATTAATAACTACAATAAATAGCCTATTAGCCTTTATTAAATACATTCCTCAAACAAAATGTAAAAATTGAATAAAAAATGAACAAATTCATATTTTCGGCGCATTTCGTTGAAGTTTTGCATTAATATTAGCTCTATTTTGTTATCACTTCTGTCAGAACTCCCCCGAGTCCCAGAAACAATTTTTTTCTTATTCATTCACGTGCGTTGGAACTAACGCTCTTAGATATTACATTTACATTTCATTTTCTTTTTCACGCTTGTGTCTCTACGATATTTTTTTTACTTGTTGTTTATTCTGTTTCTATGTACAAGATGACGGTTCTAAGTGACTCTTCAAACTAGAACTAGATTCATTTGTAGCCAGATGTTTTATTGGATCAAGAAATAAAATTAATTGAAAAGCAACGGGAAACCAATAAAACCATTAGATTTATTATAGATTTTAAATATTTAATAAATTATTTATAACTTTTTCGTCCAACGGATGGAGTTATTTTTAAGGAAATCATGTATTTACATCACAGGTGTAACTAAGTTCTATTTATGGAACCCTTCGGTTTTATCTGTCACAGATGTGATTGAATAAGATAAAGTTTCCAAATTTGCATCAATTTAGTTACGACATTACTCCATTATTATTATGAGAAAATTATTAAATCTTTCCTTATTAAGTGTAGTTTCATTGAATATTATAAAATAAAGTAGAGCTAATAGTTTCGCAAAGGTTTCAACAATAATCTACGGAGGTATGAGTTTATACATTTTCATTCAATTTTTACATCTTTATTTCAGCAATATATTTAATAAAGACTAATATTATTAATAAAATAATTTGGGTAACAAAACAAATTACATATTGACTGAGTACAAATTTAAAAAAAAAAAATTCAATTCAAATCAGCCCTTTAAAAATTATAAGGAGAGCCTAAAAGTGTTTTCCTTTTGAAAGTCAGATTGAAAATACGTTACTTATTATTATAGTTATATTGAATTATTTGTGTTGGAACTATCAAAATTTAAATGTAATAATACATTTACAAAAACTTTTATTAAAAAATTTATTTTATACATTGATCAAAACTATTTATTAAATAAATAATCTACAATTATAAATAAATAACAATATATGTGTAAAAGAAAGTAAATTCTAATGCCAAGATAAAACGGATTAAAATGGTGTAATACTTGGTTGTCATGGAAACGTCTTTGCTTTGTTTACAGATATATGTTAGATCATATGTTCCATTTACCACGATATCATTGTCAAGCTAGAATTATTTTCATTCACTTTTTTATATTTCAGAATTGTTTCTGAGTAACAATATTTATTCTAGTTAAAATCTACCGTAAAATATTTATAGTTATGCATCGGTTCAAACAATCAGTCTAATAATTGATAGCAAATATTTTCAGTTTAAACCTATTCATGCATTTCAGTTGTATTTTTACTGAACGCTTTACCACTTTTAGCTTTTACTTTTTAAGAATAGATGATTCTACGTAAACATTGAACTCATGCCAGTATGATTGTGTCGTTTCAAGAAACGAGTATTGAAAGTAGAAAAACAAAGTTGGCTGCACTGCCAAACAGCTGTCATGACAAGCTGCTAGAATAACATAAGAGATAAAATAAACTAGAAAAATTTAATTTTTTAAAGATACAGTAAATTTTACTTCTTTAAGCATTTTCTCAGTGTAATTATTAAATTAATTAATTCACAGGTGATAGTATTATTTTCCTCGTTATTGTATCACAACAAAATGCCATCATAACGGTTTGTTTTGCGTAATTCAAATGTTGTTGTGTTACCTCCTGTCCAAACATCTCCTACATTGTTAAGTATTTTCATAAATTCATGGTCTATCTTTTTTCAACCACACAGCTCATTCATATAGAACGGTGGTAGAACTCTAAAGATAGCTGTGAAATGTCTTTTTTTACCCTAAACTCTCCTTTTAAAGAGAATACCTCATTCATCACGTCTGAACTGAAACCATAAACGGGGAAAATGTTTTAGTTGGTGTCACGTCCCATCACATCTACTTAGTTGTACGCGTGCATATGTGCTGTACTCGTATGTTCAAGTATTTGATAACATATGATTTCATACAACTGATTTTATGTTATAGGTTATGTTGTAGAACAGCTGTTTTATCACATAGCGTATGTTACTTTATTGGTTGTATATTATTAAGTTTATATGTTACTATTCTATATTTTGTCAGTTGATAAATATTGTAAATAGGGTGTCAATAAAGATTACTTTAATTAATTAGTATGTATTGACATAGGTTGCATATTTTTAATTCAATGTTGAAAATATATACTTTATTACCATCATTTGACACGTTTTAAGAATCAATTTCAAATACATTCGTTGAATAAAGTGTGTATTTATAAACATTTGGACAACTAATATAATTTTATTTTAAATTTACTATAATGTTTTTAATTACAAAATTTTTAAATATATATGTGTGTGTTTGTGTATGTGTTTGAGTGTTTGTATGTGTGTGTGTGTGTGTGTGTGTGTGTGTGTGTGTGTGTGTGTGTTTGTGTTTGTGTGTGTTTGTGTTTGTGTGTGTTTGTGTTTGTGTGAGTATGTGTGTGTGTGAGTATGTGTGTGTGTGTGTGTGTGTGTGTGTGTGTGTATGTGTGTGTGTATGTGTGTGTTTGTGTGTGTGTGTGTGTGTGTGTGTGTGTAAGTGTGTGTGTGAGTGTGTATAAGTGTATGTTTGTGTATAGTTGTATGTATGTGTGTGTGTATGTGTGTGTTTGTGTGTGTGCGTGTATGTGTGTGTGTGTGTGTGTGTGTGTGTGTGTGTATGTATGTGTGTGTCTGTGTGTGTGTGTGTGTATGTGTGTGGGTGTGTATTAGTGTGTGTTTGTGTTTGCGTTTGTGTGTGTGTGTGTATGTGTATGTGTGTGTGTGTGTGTGAGTGTGTGTGTGTGTGTGTGTGTGTGTGTGTGTGTGTGGGTGTGGGTGTAAGTGTGTGTTTGTGTTTGTGTGTGTGTGTGTGTGTGTGCGTGTGTATGTGTGTGTGTGTTGTGTGTGTTGTGTGTGTGTGTGTGTGTGTGCGCGTGTTTGTGTGTGAGTGCGTGTGTGTGTGTGTGCGTGTGCGTGTGTGTGTGCGTCGTTGAATGCGCGTGTGTGTGTGTGTGTTTTTAAATAATGTTTTTACTTAGTAGGAATTGACTTAAAAAACGTATGGTTTATATTACGTTTTTACTGCATCATTCTATTATTATAAAGGATTATTTCAACACTGGGATTCTTATTTTCAGCGTTTATTATGTGTGACGTACACGATTTATTATCTCATTATTGAAGCAGAAAAACATTTTGTTCGCGTCACGTACAAGATTCTTAAGCGAATAAATCAGCTGGTTTTGACAATACGTAATTTACGTATTTACTAAACAGTCGTGGAATTGACAACGTCTATGATTAGGTCATTATATGTTATGTTAATGGCGCTTTCAGAACCAATTTCAAATATATTAAATGATTTCTTTCAGTCTTCCAATTATTTAAAATTGGAATCAATAATTACAAGACTACTAATAAAGTTTGTGAATGGATTTATCCGAAAAACGTAAGCAATGAAAAATATTATAATGATAAGAAAACCAAAAAAAGTGTATTCAAATAATTTCACGTAGAAGTTTCTTGAGAGAATAAATCAGCTGATTTTGACAATACGTAATTTACGTATTTGCTAAACAGTCGTCGAATTGATAACTTCTATGTTTATGCCAATAAATGTTATGTTAGGAACAATGTCGATTACTTCAAATGATTCCATCCAGCTTACAAATTAATTAAAATTGGAATCAATAATTACAAGAGAACTAATAAAATGCGAAACGCGTCAACAAAGAAAAATATTTTAATAATAATTTAAAATTTACCTTTGACAGTTTCTTTACAAGGGTAACTCATTCTCAGCTTTATTATCCTTTGCACAGATATCAGGTGTCAATTGATACCCCTCCACCAGTAGACTGCGTGCAAGGCTACTTTAAGATGGGAACCTGTCCTTGTAGAAAGATTTCCTAATATTCACTAAAGCAGGGAATATTTTGTGTGATTACTTTAGACCTACTTACAACCTAGTATAGCCTAACCTTACAGTTTGCACCTGGATATATTCAGTGGTGTAGTGGGACGGGAACGCGTGGGAACGACGTTTCCACTCTGTTTTTTCCCAAAATTATGTATATTAATAGGGGACGAGCGGTTTTAAATAGCTGTCAAGTAAAGTATACTAAAAGAAACATTAATTAAAATTGTATTGTATTATACAAGCTTAAATTGACATGGTGATTTTCCAATGCCTTTCCGGATCAAATCCTTCTTCTAAGTCTTGGCGAAATTATCCCATTTTTATTTTTCAAATCACCAGGCCCTGACGGGATCTAGTTTAATGATATCTCTAGAGTCATGGAAGTTACTAGAGTAGTTATTGAAGCAGAAAATTATTTAACTTTTATTGGGCAGTGATAATACTACCTGTTTACTTTTTTACAGGTTAATAATATTAGTTTAAAACCAATATAACTATTGCACTGTTTGGTTACACACTGGGCTACAAATGTTTAAGGCTATAAATCTGTGAGCGCATCGGACACCGCCTTGTAAGGGGGAGGGGGCATTCTGGCCATTCTTAGAAGATGACAAGCCTTCCCACACTGGAAAATCTACTACACCTCTGGATGTATTGTAATATAGTCAATATTTAATGTACACAGACCTACCTGGGAGGATGTTGGGGGTGTCTGAACACCTCCACGATATTAAGTCTTCACATTTTTTAATAAACATAGAACTATTGTGTTCTTACAAATAAAATGTGACGTCATAATCCATCAAAGTGACGGGTGAAATATATTAACTAATTCCATATGAGTATTAAGTCGGTATTTATTATCTATAAATTGTATCTACAGCTAATATTTGTATTTTAGCTGGTTACTGGTGTGTAATTATTTGTAGTAAATTAAATTTTCAATATAACGGCACAATAAAGCATTTTCATTAAATATTTTGTATTATTAAAACGTGTAATAATGGAATAAAGTGTCACTTATTTAAAATTTCTTATAGACAACAGAAGGGCACCCATTTCCTCCTATTCCTATGTCTATTTTGGTCTCCAAGATTCCACTTGAAGGGCATTGAAGATGGGCACTAACCTCCCCCACCCCCCGAACTCAGCTGATATTTCATTATAACAGGCTCCTGCGGTAGGCCTTTAAGGGATTCTAAGAGTTTTTAAGAGTGAGAACGTTTTGATATTTTATTTTCAAAATTTTCCAGTTTTTTAGTGTCAGCGACATCTTGTTTTATTTTCCCAGTATTCGTTGGGTATTTTGACATTTTAGGGTAATTGCCTATTCTTTCTATTTACTACGAATGGCTAGTATATAAGTACCCAAATATCTATTGCTAAACCGAATTATTCATGTCACCTTGTAATGCACCAGCTGTTTACGACTGGAACAGGTGTCATATCACAATACCAATAGTAAATCGTTTCTAGGTCGTTAAAACAAACTTAAGGTCATTTATTTTTAAAACAAAAAAATCACTTAGTTTAAGCAAGATTAAAACCGTTAGGGTCTTAACATTTGAAAGGGAAGACTAAAGGGCGCATTCATGTTGACAAATTAAGTAAATATAGTCAATAATTTATATACTATCATGTATAATTATGTAGCTAAACTACGGCAATATAATATTACTAGAGAAATACAGTATTGGCCTAGAATTAATTGTAACTATATTTTTAATCTAGAAAATACTATCTGTAGCCTGCTTCGCATTGCTGCGACACATTGTGGCTTCATGGGTGAGAAAAAGTAGGAAAAAAAGCATTCGTTTCATAGAAGTTTAATTTTGCAAAACTGTAGAGGTTAAAGAAATACAGAGCTAAAACTACGTCATTATTTGTTCCAAACGTTGCCAGAATAAATCTGGTTATTATTTGCATTGTGCATCATGAATTTCTTATGTTCACGCGTTAATTTGGGAATGCTTGATTGTTGGATATCACCGGCGTTGTAACTTTGTTCAAGACGCAAATCCAAGTGGAATAGTCACATTCTACAAAGAGTGCTGGCACTCTCCCATAACCTCTAATTACAGGCGAACGTGATCACACAAAAGTACCTCGATTTAAGGTGATTATTCGTTTCAGACTGCTTAATAATCTTAAAGGGATGCAAGTAGACACTTTGTTTTTGTTAATCGACAATGTAATTGGGAGTAGGTAATGTTTCACGTGACACTGTAGATGTCGCTAGCTAGTATGGCGAGTGATTCTTTAGCTGACAGTACATGGGACCGTTATGGTACCTTATTTCACGCGGTCTCCGGTATGTTACTGACGCGAAAAATAGATAGAAACAATCTCTGAAGCTGGCTGTATCACGTTTCAAAATTTTACTTCGCTGCAGATAGTTTTGAGTTTTTAAAGCGTACAGAAACTAACAAACCATTTTTATATATTAAGATTAAAGTACTGTTTATAAAATTATTAGTCTAATGTGAAACATGTGTTCTATTTTAACAGCCTAAAGAGTTGCTAATTATTGTCGATTTTTTGAATTTTCGAATTTAAAAAAAAATTCAATACAATATTAAAAGAAGATTTATTATTTGAGTGCTTTGATTTTTTTTTTGTTTCAAAGAACTCAATAAAGCCCTCGCAAATGTGACACCAACTCACAACTATTAAAACATATCATCAAACAAAATAAATAAAACAGACTCTATAGAGCTGAACAAAATGAAATGAACTGACAACGAATAAAACAGCAAATATGAAAAATGCAACACTCACAAAGCACATTTAAATAATTCTATTTTCATACATGTTCTACAGCAATGCTGTCATACTTAGCGACGTTGTGAACGAGTTGAAATGTTCTCGCATTCCTTGTTCAGAAGTTGAATACTGTATTTCAAATAACTCTTAGCACACATACTCGACGCTATTTACATTATAATTTACACAAACATTTGGAAACATTATCTAATACTCCCTTAAAGTCGCCGAATGTAGATGATCTGCACCTACCCTCTACTTTAACTTGTTTCCACCTAGACACTGCCATTAAATACTCAAGAGGTCAGTTACGGTTGAAACTCATGGTGGCATATATCTCCTCAATTTATACAAAACATAAGTGCTACTACAGGCACTTAATATAATTTAATGTGTTTGAAGTGTGTACATTCATTTAACTTGGATTAAATCATGTTTCTACGTACTTTTGTAATATTTTTAATGGATTTTAAACAAAATGTTTTCCAACTTCCGTAAGAAAATTGTTTGACCTTTCCGTTGTTTTATCGAAGTCATTGACTATTAGTTTAAGCACTGGGCAGGTTTAGATTCTCCAATGCGATTGCAGCGCTACCACCTATGCCCACTAAACATGCTTTCGTATGCCATAAACCTGAGTATTAAAAATATCTACGATTTATAACGTTAATACTGTGATAAGGTTGGCGGTGTTCACGCTAGATGTGCCGGTAAGAAGTACGTAATGTTCAGCTTGGTGTTTATGGAGGTCGTTTGTTTAACGTACGGTTAAGATCTGTCGTTGCTGTGCCCCTCCTTCCACCATGTTTAAATTTCTGTACTGATAAAACCAATCTCTTTTCAGTCAGTTTACACCATGTATTGTTATATCTTCGTCGACATTTGACATGGTTTCTTAACAATAATACCATCATGTTTCGTAACGTATTTTAAATGTGTGTTGCTTTGGATACGTTTTTTTATTTTATACTTAAATTCGACTTGAGAACAAGAGAAAATCTCTGCTTAGTTTCATTTCTTTAAAATAAAGTTTAGCCATGCCTAGTTATTTTAATTTGAAAAGTGAATATCTGATGAAATCCCAGAGGTTGTTGCAGACAGAAAATATAGTATAGCGAACAAAATTATCCAGGACATCTACAATACGTTGTGACGTTTAGAGTGACGTTGGGTATAAAAGTTTCAATCTAGCAGCGCTATTGTAACAACCAATATGAAAACTCCAAGCAGTAAGAGATGGGGTGAGTTTATAGGAGTCAGAAATTGAAAAAGCGAGCATTCTGAAAAACTATTCATTTTTACTATTCCTTATAGATTGGGTCAATAATAAGTTGTAATTTCAAAACGTATTTGGCAGCAATTACCATCCAGCTAAATCATTCCTTTAAAAAAATTTAATTCCTTAAGAAGTCAGTAGTTTTTTTTTGTTAAAAAATTAAATACGAATTTTGAGAGGAACAAAATGTTTGCAAATATAATTTCAAGTTAAAGCTAAAGTTTGAATGACAGACATATCTGAGTAGATATTTCTGTCTTTAATAATGTGTGGGATAATATAAAATTAGTTGTATTTTCATGGATTTATAAATGATGTTTAAGAAGAAGCGTGAAATATATAAATAACCAAACAAATAGTAATACAATATTTATCCTTGCATCATATAAACTTCTTATATAAAATGTATGTTTTGTATTTTGTTTTCCTTAATTATATATAAATATATTGTTTTTAAATATAATTTGTAATTGAATCCTTTATTCAACTGTATAACGGATTTTGCACTTAAACCTGTTCATCTTTTAAGTAAAACAATGAAATAAAGTGGACAAACGGAATCAACCGCCTGAGTTGCCTATGAAGGGAGGTAATTGTTCAAGGGGAAAACTATTTCGACGCCAGACCTTTGATAAAACTATTTAAAATAACTAAGTAACCTAACGGGAGATAACAGTTTCAAAATCTACACTTGCCTTTTTTTAGGCGACTGAGTTTTCAGGAGACATCTAAAAGTAAAAATATTTGAAATCACGAGAGAGCTTTTTACACATACAGGCTTTCATGACGAGACAAAGTTATTTGAGTGCAACGAAGAGGTGATTTTAAATAATAAATTTCATGAAACGCCTGCCTTTAAACTCCTTTTGTAATGTTCAGCTGTCACCCCTCACCAGCCCTCTCTCCATTCCCTTAGCATCGTCTGCGCTTTACGCTTTTAGCAAATACATTTACCCCTAGTTCTCACACCCTCTAACACACAACACTCAAGAGTAAGTTAAATGTGTAAACACAGATAAGCCTGCTTGCTCCACCCACATGCGCTCATAAGTAACAAGTGGTGCAGCGTCAACACGATAAGTACACACGAGACCTTGGATTACAATAATACTCAGTGCAAATTATGTATTTTTATTTCTATCGTCCCATTAGACTTTCTAACTTTAAAGCAGTGGACTTTTTAATTTTCGTTACAAATTAAAAGTCTAATTTTACTTGGTATAGATAAAACTTGCTGTTTAATTAAACATAGACAGTATATTAAAGTAATGCTAGTACAGTTCACTCATGCAACACACAAAGTGTTCAATAGTAGAAGGGAATTTGTCACTGATTATCTGTATAAAGCTATGTACAGTACCTTCACAAGTAGATAATAAACACCTCATTATCTGAACTTGAACACTTCGTAAAGTAGTCTTACACACCTCTTAGGCTACCTTTCGAACCTCCTAAACTCCACTAGCACATCTCGTAGACTCCACTGGCACACCTCGTAAACTCCACTAGCACACCTTATAAACTCCACTAGAACACCTCTTAGGCTCCTTTTCGCACCTCCGAAGCTCCCCTAGCCCACCTTGTAGTCTTTACTTACACTCCATAAGGCTTCACTTACACTCTTCATGAGGTCCACTTGCACACCTCGTAAGCTCCACTATCACACCTCGTAAGCTCCACTTGCACAACTCGTAAGCTCAACTTTTACTCCTCTTAAACTCCACTTGCACACCTCGTAAGGTTCTCTTTTACTCCTCTTAAGCTCCATTTGCACACCTCTTAAGCTTTAATCTCACTCCTCTTAGGCACCTCTAGCACAATTCATAACCTTTATGTTCACTCCTCGTAGGCTCCACTTGTACACCTCGTAAACTCCATTTGCATACCCCTTAAGCTCCACTTGCACATTTAGTAAACGCCTATAGCACTTCTCGTAAGCTTTACTTTCACTCCACTTATGATCAACTAGGACACCTCGTAAGCTTTACTATCACTGCTTTTAGGCTCCACTTGTACACCTCGTATGGTCCAACTGCACACCCCTTAAGCTCCACTTCCACAACCTCTAAACCCCATTTAAACACCTCATAAACTTTACTATCACTCCTCTTAGGCTCCATTTGTACACCTAGTAAGCTCTACTTGTACCCCTCTTAAGCTCCACTTGCACACGTCGTAAAATCCACTAGCACACCTCGTAATATTTACTGCCACTCCACTTGCGCACCTCGTAAGCTCCTACTTTACTCCTTTTAAGCTCCAATTGTAAAACTAGTAAACTCCACTAGTACTCCTCATAAGCTCCACTTGCACACCTCGTAACTCCACTTACACACTTAGTAAGATTTACTCTCACAGCTCTTAGGCTCCATTTGTCCTCTTAAGCTCCACTTGCACACATCGTAACTCCACTAGCACACTTAGTAAAATTTACTCTCACAGCTCTTAGGCTCCAGATGTACAACTCGTAAGCTCTTCTTTTACTCTTCTTAAGCTCCGCTTCCACAACTCGTAAACTCCATTAGAACTCTTCGTAAGCTTTAATCTCACTCTCTTAGGCTCCATTTGTACACCTCGTAAGCTAGTACATTATTCCCCTTAAGGTCCACTTGTACACGTCTCGTCGTAAAACCCACTAGGTCACCTCGTGATATTTACTCTCACTCCTCTTAGCCTCCACTTACTCATCTCGTAGTCTCCTCTTTCACTCCTCCTAAGCTCCACCTAAGCACATCTGGAAAGCTCCACTTACTCACCTTATAAGCTCCTCTTTCACTTCTCATTGTCTCCATTCGCACTTTTCAAAAGGTCCAATTGCACTCTCTTTAAGCTGCACCTACACATCTCGTACCTCTAGAGATAGTTGCTTTTACACGAAATAATAAGGTGCTATTCTCCATGCTCTGGTAAAAATGTAACTGTACTTTGAGTATGTAGCTCTGCAAAAAGCTTTGTATTTTCCGAAACGTTATCTCTTGTTATGTCACTATCTTAAGACTCTATATTATTTAAAATCTCTTCACAGATATTCTTGTTATTCAAATTGATTGCTGTTTACGAAACGTCGTAATAGAAAACGATTATTGTGATTGGCTAGTGGTGCGTTAATGCTTGCATTTCTTTGAAATCATATATATGTGTTTAAAAATAGATCATTCTGTAAGGTTAAAGCCATAAAATGGCGCCGTATCACTCGTGAAGGTAAAAAAACCAATGCTTATCCTATTTGATCAGAAAAATAGCTAGTAGAAGAGTTTCGATGAAACTGTTGAAGAAAAGATGACTAAAGTTTCAAAACCTAACTAATTAAATTGGAAATAGAAATTTATAAACAGGTTTTAATGTATAACCGTTAGTTAGTAAATAATTGCAAATACGTTACGAAGCGTGGCTGCCGAAGCAACGCCACTCCTGTAGTCTTTATTGCAGTCTGAAAACAAAAGTTTCAGCTGAAGTTTTAAAGAACACTTTAGAGAAACGGATTAGTTTTAAGTGTTCCGATCAAACGATTGTATCCGAACCTGAAGTGGGCCAATTAAATCTACTCTCTTGGTGTCTTTGTAGAAGCCTCCCTTTTATAAGCATCAACTCTTCCGTTTAAAAGCTTTCCTTTGACGACTAACATATTGCATTTCATTAGACAGCTCTGTTCTGTCCTAATAGTTACGAATTAATCTTACTGTCTGAGTTTTCAAAATATTCTAAAAATATGTTCTGCACAAAATACATCCAAAGTATTTGTCACTTTTTATACTATATAAAGATATACAAATCAATTAAAAAAATAAAGTCAACACAAAACACTTTCATTGACTAAAATACCAATCAGCAATTGGTAAAATTACTAACCAACATAAATAAAAATATTCTTTGTCTTGAATATATAGACAAAGAATTATTATATAAACATATTTGTATAGTAAACAGATTTTTCAGAAAACATTTAGCAATCTAAATTCAGAAAACAAAACCACCCATCTAAAGGCAGTTGAACATTTATTTATATTACACATATGTTTCAAAATATAACCGAAATTATATTTCCCCCGCGCTGAACCACTGAATAATTCTATTTGGTTTTGGTTATTTTTATTAACCGACGCTCATTTAGGCAAAGCGTGAATATAAGTCATGGGTCAGGCTTGATTCGACTTTTATATAACGCCAATTAGTTATGCTTTCATCAGAGAGTGCTGTATATAAGGTAATGATGTAGTACAATCATTTTGATATTTGTTTGTTTATTTTCTAATCTTAACATACTGTTTACAACGTGAACATGCTATCCCATTGGCCGAAACAATTGGTATTTGATTACAGGCGATTGTTGAAAGGACGTGGGGTTAAACTCTAAACTCTCACCGAAAGAACTAAGAGGGATGCCTGGATCTGTGGAACGGTTTCCCCCAACGCTCCCTCGAGGCACTGCCAGCACTGGCTCGTAAATCAGCTACGAGCCACATAAAACTGTGCGATTACTTGCAGACTTCCAATTAAGGATTTCGTTTCGCCGAAAACGAGTCTATCAATTTCACATTTATTTGGGCCAGATCGAACGAAGTGAAACGCGACAGGCGACTAAACAGAACGATAAACTCGTCGAATTACAAACATAAAGTGAGAAACGCATGAGGAACGTAAACTGTGTCACGTGATTAATTGCATCATAGTTGTCTTCATGTTCGAAAAGAGTGGTTCTTTGGAATGGTTAGAATTCATGTAAAAAGGCTAAATACTAATTATGTCCTTGTAATATCTTGTATCTTATATATATATATATATATATATATATATATATATATATATATATATATATATATATATATATATATACGTGTTGGAGAGAGAAGAGGGAGAAAGGGAAGAAGGAGTTAGTTTTATTTGTTAACAGCGTGCTAAGCTTCTATTGATGTCAGTACGTTAAATTGTTGAAATCTATCGAGAGCATTATTTTGTAAACGTTCTGTTTGTTGACATTTGTGAGCTTTCGAAAATGAGAGCACTGTAATTAAAAAGCTCAATGAAGTCGTCTCGCAAATATACCAAGTAAGATTCTTGCTTAAGTACATTAAAGTGTAGCTAATATGTGAATACTTTGTAATGGTAGCCACACTGCACAAAGATGTAACCTGATCTTTCTATTTATATACATACATATATATATATATATATATATATATATATATATATATATATATATATATACAGTGAAACCTGTCTTAGGCGGACCCTGTGTTAGGCGGAATCCCGTCTAATGCGGAAAACTTTAAAAGTCCCGAATGTCGCCTATCTAATTTACCTGGTTTAGATAAAATACATTTTATAAGGTATTTTTTTACCGTAACAAAATTCACAGATAGATCTGCTTAGTTGTAACGGATCGTATTTATTTCTGAGAACTCTGTAACAACGTTAAGGATTGCTGATATGCACAAGATAACGCAATGGTATACAAACATCCATAATTTACGATAGGCTATGTGTCAGCACTCGTTTCCTTCAAGATAACGCAATGAATGGTTTACACACATCCATGGCCAGACATATTGATTGACATATTGAAAGGCTAGACACCGCTTCATTCTAAAAGACAAAAAACATGCGCAAATGGAAGAAAAAGAAGAAATTGAAGACGGACCAGTTGTAGAAAACAAAATAAAAACTGGCGAGGCTTGAATGAAACTTTGTGAGTTAGAAGATTTCACGGTACGTATTAACAGCCCGGAAATGCGTCACCATTTGTTCGAACTAAAAACAATAACTGAAACACAAGCAAGTAAAACTAACCTTTTAAAACAAAGTCAATGCTAGATTTTTTCAAGCCTAATTGGTTTTCTTTTATTTTTACGTAAGCCTACTATGTACAGTATATAGATTAAATACAGTAAGAGGAAAAATATAGTTTTTAATAAATTTCATCATTAATTCATAAATTTTGTTGACAAGTGTTTAAGTGTTTTAGTTTTATAGTTTTTTATTAAAAATGTTTTGTGGAGAAGGACAAAAGGATGGTGCAATAAAAGGTAAGATTTTTATTATGTAATGTAGGTTTTAACATTTTCTGTAGTGGGCATAGCCAACACCACCTAGAAAACAAGGTTTGCGAGTTGTGACGTCACAGGACACAGGCTACGGGCTGCCATTAAGCAATCATGATAACCGATATTACTGTTGAATGACGTTTATTTAGACGTTAAAATGTGATAGTTTTCTTGTGATTTAAATACACTTGCTTTATATGTTGAAGTGTTATCTCTGTAGGAAATAAACAGTCAGTACTTAATCGGAAATAAATAATTTAATTAAATACTGTATTAGAACAAATGTAGACACGATGACAATTGTCCGTCATTTATGTGGTGTTGGTACAGCGCCATACAGCTGATCAGTAGAAATAATAGTTTTATAGCTAAGAATCCCCACTGCCTACCCTCACCCCAACGCTAAAAATAGACTCGGCAAACGTATCGTGATGCTACCATCATACAGTACACTACTACTGTATACGCCGGAAACCTGTCTTAGATGGAAAAAAATGCCGGTCCCAATGGATTCCGGCTTAAACAGGTTTCACTGTATATATACATATATATATATATATATATATATATATATATATATATATATATATATTTGAAAATGTTTGTACTTGTAATTTAAAATCTATATTCCTAATAAAATACGTTATTCTTTTTATTGTATTAATTAAAATCTTTAATATTTATTTATCAAACATTTATAACAAAATTAACCTAAACTTTTCTCCAAAAGATTTTGATAAATTAAAATATCTCTCCCACTGACTATAAAGTGAAACGTAACCACGAGATAATTATATTCAAGTTAGCACTTTCCTAGAGTAAAGCCAATACGGAAGTCAAGTGAGCGCCCTTTTGCCACAAGCTTAATCTCGCCACATTCTATTCCGGAAGCGTTACATTGATCCGCCACTGCCCACACGGAGCCGTTGTTTGCAGAGACAAAAGAGAATAATTAAATTTGCCGATACTGTTGCCGCATACCTGTTCTACATCGTCCTGCAAAACTGTGCTTGTTTACGGCCAACCTGTGGCCCGTCGCATTGGATGAACAGTTCCAAAGGGACCCTAAAACTAGACTATTAAACTCGCTGTAACAAATATATGGAGCGTCGCTATTGGCCGATAAATTGAACGATTAATCATGTTAATTAAAACGTTCAATGAATCGTTTATTCGTTAGGGTTTCCACGTGTATTTCGTGTTACTTTAACTGCCTATGATAAAAAATATGTTTTACGAAAACGTGCTATAACAATATGGGACTAAATTAATGCTTTCGGAGCAGGAAGTTATAAATTTTCAAAAGCATTATATATTCGACAAATTGTTTTTTTGTTTTTGATTCAAGGCCATCAGAAAGTGTGACCATCATCGCTTACGTTGCATATGAGATGATTATAAATATAGGTAGTGTTAAGGAATGTACATAAACCCTTAGATAGATGATATTGGAAAGACATTATGGCATCCCGTGTCCAGACTAGCGTATCTTGAATAGACCTACTCTCAAATTGGGTCATACGGAAATGGCAATCGGTGTCAACCCTTATAGGGAAAAGGATACGAAAAAGATGTAGCCAGGCTTAAAGAAAGGACACAGCGATTCTCTTTCTCGGTGGATACGAGGAGAGGGGGAAATGATGCCGTTGCGTGGATTGATCGCATACGCATACCTATATTCAAACACAAAGCAGCAGAGTTTACAGTCATCGTGGTGCCATATCAATTGCAACTAAACTCGCTCTGAATATCTGTTAAATATCGTCATATTGAGAAGCTAAAATGGTAGGAAGCTTAATTACGTATTAATTACAATTGGCTCTGTATTTTCCAACAGGAAGATGCCAACGTGTAGCCTATCTATTTCAATGACACTACTATAAATGGAAACAACTATTTAGTTGTGCTTGAACATTCTACTGCAATTGCATCAACAACCAACCTGAGTGGGCAGTGTCGGTACGTAATTGGTAACTACTTGCCTTAAGGAAATTGTTATAAGGCAATTTTGAAGATGGCGATATTGATCGTTGAAACGACGTACAGTTGTTAACAATACAGAAATTAATAACTGAAAACAACAAACATTGTAAATGTAATCGTAAAAATTTAAAATTTAAACACAGAACTGCAATCTATGAGCTAGAACGTGAGTACTCGGACAAAAGACAATTTCTGGGATTTAATCGCCTCGTTTCCTCCAATTACAAATTTGAATTACTGAATCGTAAATGCACGGCAAGTTGGCACTACTGTTATGCATATTGTCGTAGAGTTGAAGATGTTCTCGTTAAACTTTGTCGTCCACTTGTTCCGTGGCTTTATTTCAGGAATGCAAATGAAACCTGCCCGCAGTGGGTCTGATAAATATGTATGCACTCCTCAACGCCGCCCGCCTTCTCTTTCACACTTGCGTCTGTACTTTAATAGTGAGTTTTTTTTAACATTATTTCCTTTACTTTAATTATAATGCCTCTTCCATACTAAAGTGGTATTTTTGACAAAGAAATATGTATTGACTACTAAACTTTGTGTATTAACTACAGTAGTGTTCAAGTCCTGACTAATCGATTTCCAGTACAACCGAGGCAGTAAAAAAGTATACAGAATTATATACATATTTTCTCTGCATGATTTTAGAGCAACGACGTTAAATATGGTTTCAATTTATGTACCTCTTTTTCATTTTGTATTTTTATTCTAGGTATATTTTTTATTTGACAATATTTTTTTTTTTTTATTTATCTCGCAAGTTTTTCATAGATTTTACTCTCTATTATTGACAGAGTGCGTGTTGTCCCAGTTTAGATTATCAAAAGTACCTTTAAACCATATTACTTTGGATGATCGAGGCTGTACTGTATTTATTATGTAACTGAAAACATATTACGAATGTATATTTTATCTTGCTACTTTTTTATACATGTATCATATTTTATTGTTTCTTCTTTCGTTATCCTGTGGTGAATCTCTTTTACGCTGATTTGGATTGTTAAATCTTTGAGGACGGCTGGCTGGTCGTTGATATGCACATTAAGGCATTTTGTTCTAAAAGAGGGATTTTTCATTTCCAAACAATATCTAGACTTTCTAACCCAATATCTAAGATAAAACTTGCGAGACAAACAGTTTTATAAACTAGGTATACAAATTGTTATAAAAACACACAAAACTCACTACTCATGATAGGATATGAGTGTTTATGCATAGCCTAGATGTTTCGGCAAATTACCAGTTGCCTTCATCAGTGTAACGTGAATCACTTGAATGCGATTTTGACATTTGTTGATTGTGAATGATTTATACTGATGAAGGCAACTTGTAGTGTTGCCGAAACATCTAGGATACGTATAAACACTTATAAAATTTTGTGAGTAGGGAGTTTTGTGTGGTTTTATAAGATTATAGTGAATGATAAAACAATCTATACTTAACCTAGCCTAAAGTTAGAATTAAGAAAAAACACAGAATAGATAGAAAAACGTACCGAGACCGTCATGTCCGATAAAAAAAAATTATTTTTAAAAAAATTATGTTTCCCCTAGTAAAACTAGTATAGACTTGAGATTTAGTTTTAATCGATTTTATTTGTACGACCAAAGTTTTAAACGACGTTCGACTAATCGATGATTACAAGGCAGGATAAGTAATGGAAATCTATTTCGTATTATGCTGTATTATAAACAGATAATCGGACACTGCGCGAATTAGCTGTTAGACTTTGGTTGAGAGTAAGTCTGCATAAAGTACTCGACATCTTTAGGTGATCCTCCGCCTTTATCATAATGCTCCTTTAATCCCACCTGTGCTCACAATGCGTTCCAATCTTTCGTAGGCAAAAATAGTCCCACTCCCTTATTGGCTTAAAACCTACACAAAGCATTCACGCACACTTTAGTAAGGGAATACAAATACGTTGACACAAATTGACTTGAAGAATATGATTAGGCAATTTATATACATCATGTACTTGGATTTTGGTTTTGTTTAGGCCTTTGTATGAATAATATTAAAAGGTCATAGAAACCTGGAAAAGGGAACGATTCCCATTTTTGGACTCGCTAACTTCTTTCCGCTAAATCATTCATTCACGTGACAAACAAGGTAATCCATGGTAACCCATGGTAATTCTAGTTTCTATTCGAGAAACCTTTTCGATCTTCAATTAGTAGTTTTCTAATTTTAATTCTACTACAGTGTTAAAGTTTTTACCTTATTTATTTTGCATATTTTTAGTTTAACCAGTACCTTCTTGTCGGAATTGTTATCAAGTATTTTGGTTTCTCTGTTTTAATAATACTTACTTTGTATCTTTAATATTTCACTAGAAATTTGTTAACTTTAAATTTACCCGAGTATTTAGTGTATTCACTGCAGTATGGTAAATAACGAATATTACGTGGATTGAAATAAATATTCCTAAAACGTTTTTCCACTTGGAAATGACATTTTTACAGAAAACGTTCTGGTCCTCCATAATGATTTAACTCCTGAAAACTAGGTCAGACTTTCTCAACAACAAAATACTATATATAAATTCAGAGTAGTTTAGTCCCTTTATGATACTTTTCATACGCACCGTACCAGGAGGGTTAAATGGCGAAGTTGTTCCCCACAATTGACGGATTCGCATGATTAGAAAAAAACGTTGTATTGTGTGTATAGTTAGGGTGGCTAGTGTTGCCTGCACTCTTTACGTTTGGAAAATACAGAGGCCTTACCTCCTTGCCAAAGTAAGCGAAGATAGATCCTTATGTGGGATTCAAGAATCTAGCATATGAAACCGCCATACAGACAAAACGTACTTATATTTGAATAACCTTGTTATGGAATTGAAGCAAATACATGTGATTTTTCTGTCTGCTGCTTACCTATATATATAATCTTCTATACTAAATTAGTTATAATTGCGGCTAAGTTGTCTAGTAAGCCGAGAGCAGAACCTAAAGCCTGTTAACCTAAAGCCTGTTAACCTAAAGCCTGTTAACCTAAAGCCTGTTAATCTAAAGTCTGTTAACCTAAAGCCTGTTAACCTGAAGCCTGTTAGCCTAAAGCCTGTTAACCTAAAGCCTGTTAATCTAAAGCCTGTTAACCTAAAGCCTGTTAACCTAAAGCCTGTTAACCTAAAGGTCTCGTGTTCACGTCCCGGTATCGCCAAAGTATTTCTTTGTCCATTTTCAGTTCGAATCAGTTTATGAAGATAACTATTTAAGGCGATAATATGTGATTAAAACTTAATGCAGGGAAACATTTACCCACTTTAGATATCGTAGCAACTTTACTTTGAATCTTCTATACTGCCTTAGTGGTAGAAGTAAGTATTGGATCTATGGTTCTTTCATACACGAGTATCTCCGTATCTATAACCAATTCCTGTTTACAGAATTAATTTCAAACCATTTTATTTTAAGAAAATTTTGCATTCTTAATATACTCATCTTCACTTCTGTTAGGAAAATTTGTATAAATTTGAGTGAATGTTTTTCCCTTTCCCAACATTAAAATATTTTCCTTTTTAACGCGTTTTGGAGTAACTCCATTTTCCATACTTTAATAATACTATCTGTTCAAATCTTGAGTTCGTCTTCATATACTGTTACCTTTACCCCCCCCCCCCACCACTTGTACCGTGCCTCTATTAGTTCACGCCTACTCTTGACTCTTCCCGTTTGTTAATTAGACGTGAACTAAAAGTAAGTTGGGTCTACAAGTGGCAAAGGAAACAGTAAATAAAAAATCTCAAGGTTTCAGCAAACAGTAAAATTAGGGTTTGAGAATGGAGTTATTCAGAAACGTGTCAACAGAGATAGGTATTTTAATGTTAGAAAAATGTACTCAAATGTGTACAGATTTACCACGTTTATTGATTCGTTTCTCGAATTATGACCTTATATTCAGCAACTAATATTTTTATTATATTCATCAAAAATATTGAAGTGTGAATCGTGCACGTGTTATAAAAACGCTCTAAAAGGGTTGTAACTGGCTTTTTATCCTTATTTCACAGATTTCTACGCCAATAAAATATAGTTTATATGTTTCCTAAGGGTCGTCGTTCTGATGTATTGCCTCTGTTTATTTAACGACGCTCTCTCGTTTTTACTACGTTCAGGACAATTTTACGTACTTTTTAAAAACAATACTTCATATATAGAAAATATATATAACTAAGTAACTAGTTAATTATAGCTTAGTAAGTGAGAACTATTCACAAATTTAAAAGTTAAAATAGTAAACTCGAAATCTCACAAAAAATTAGTTTTTAATTAACACACACAACAAACTAGTTTCGGTGACGAATTCGCCTTCCTCAGTGCTTGGTTACTTCGTCAGTAGCCAAGCACTGAGGAAGGCAACTTCGTCGCTGAAACTAGTTTGTTGTGTGTGTGTTTATTAAAAACTATTTTTTGTGTGAGATTTTGAGTTCACTGTTTTCACTTTTACCTTTATAACTAAGTATTTTGGATTGAGCTACTATAAACATGACCTATGTTTAATTTTTCTGATGCAGGCTATTTGAATTGTGCACCTGCGGACCATTACGTTAGTGTGTAGCGAACTTTAGAACAGAACAGTTGTGTCCACTTCAACTGAATGTACATCAGTTGTTATTTTTTAAGCCCAATTTTGTAATAATTTCAACTTCAAGTTATTTTAGAATTTAAGAAAATGATTTGTAAAAATAAAATCATTTTTAAAAACCTTTCATGCTTAATAAAAACATAACTAATATACATAAACACACACACATACACACATAAATAAATATATATATATAAGGGTCCTAATAATACATAACGTAATACTTTTTTTAAAATAAAATATGGGGTAAGTACCCCTCAGTCTTCCCTTCCACGTGCTCAAGTCTTGTGCTTCGCCTCATTTTTAGGGGTTCCAAGATTTCATTCCTTCTTGGCTCAATCTTCGCAAAACTGCTTATTCCTACCCTACCCAGTTTTCATCCCAATTTTTCCATTGCTGATGCGTCAAAGAGGGTTACAGCGCATGTAATCTATTTCCACTATGAAAAAAATATATATTTTACTAGAATTTTAGAGATGAGACCTTGTTTCTGATCACCTCTCTCTCTCACTCTCTCTCTCTCTCTCTCTCTCTCTCTCTCTCTGGCTGTACAGTCTGTAATGTTTCTGTAGTACTTCTATGTGTTCAAGATTATATAAGAATTGTATTTGTTACCCAATAACACAAGAATCTAACAAACGTCACTGGGATAGAATAGTTACATGTGACCTGTCAAACACTTTGTGTCATCTCTCCAACGGCACCTCTCTGCGCACAAATGTATAATTAAAATAATGACAACACAATACGAAGTGACGTCATACAGCACATAATGGCGTCAATTTGCGCGACAGTCTCTATAATGTCGGCACTAACGTTTCCAAAGAACGACATAATCCGGTTAGAGCTTATAATAACGTACGAGGTGTGTTTAGCATCTCTGCTTAAAATAGCTCACAGATGTAAAACATAGATATGAATGTTTCAATAACAGGTTGTGCAAAGAGACAGCACAACAAGGAAGAAACAGTAAAACTGAAGTTGTTTGATCTTTATAAATAAACTAAAGTAAGTGAATCAAAGAAGACTTAGGGAAGTAAGAGTAAGTGAAGCTTCTTTGTTTATTTTCTAGTTCTTGTATAGATTTCAATTAATTTTAGATTCTTTTCTTGATTAGTATTTATGATTTATTTTCTTACTTAATTATTTTTCTAATTGACTCGTTTTCTAAGCGTGACATTTTCTGAAACCTTTTATATGCGATTCTTTATTGATCTTGATAAATTAGAATAGCACCTTTAAAAAAAACAAACAAGTTACTTTAGCAATAGTTACAAGTTACGTTAACAGGTGTGTATGGGTGACATAGCTAGAAACCTTTAAAGATATATTACCACTGAGATAGGGATTGCGGAGAGGTAAATATAGAGTGTTACATTCGACTATGATCAGTTTGGCTTCTTATCTAGCTATATAAAGCCAACAGTAGTTTATACCGTCATTAAAGTGACACTTCACATAAAGTGACATCACTTTAATTAATTTTATGATCAGAAAATATAGTTAGTGAAGCAAAAATATAATTCACAGCAATATCTGTTCATCTTTGTGTACCTCGGAGTAGCGCCCCTAGCGACGCGAGACGCAGGCTATATTCTCGCCTGTATACACTACTAAAGGGGAAGGAGTCACCTAAATATCTCTTATGTGTTCTTACCCCTTTTCCTATCCTCTAGACACCTCTTCACGGATCCAATAAAGTGTAGGTCTCGCGTGATAGCATTATATCCTATATCGTCGCCTATATCCTATTAAAGGGAATGTTTATGTGTAAGTGTAATAGTTAGGTAGTTGATTTGGCATTTCAGTTTATCAGGCAAGATGGCCGAAATACGAAGGCATCACTGATTGGTCGCTAAAGGTAGGCGGTGTTTCGTTCCTTCTTGTATAACTTCAGATCTTGGTTGGTTTAATTTACCTGCCTAACCTTTCCTCCAAATGGTACTTCCTTCCCTGACTATGTCTTAATCGAAAGACATGTCTCTTGGGGTGCTCTTACCAACTCACGAGTTCGCCAGATCAAGGTGCAACACTATCCCGACTTTTCTATCTGTCTACCGACAATCTGTCGAACGTTATCGAAATGGAAACTTTTAGACAGAAACTCTTAAACTCAGACATCCTCAACTCCAGATCCTGAGGGATTAAACAACCAATCAACCTTTTCGAGACGGTCTAGTCAATGTAGACAAGGCCGAGGGTTTTGATAACTCTTTCGAGGCACGGTACTCTCCGTTTTAGGGCTTTGACCAGCTTCTCCAGCTTCTTGAACGGATCTCGCGGAGGAAAACTATCCTTCGATGACTGACTTTAATTTAGTTTACTTTGTAAACAATATTATACCAAAACGTTTTGCAGTTATTGTCTCATAATGACAAAGTGTTGGTTATCAAAAATGTACGTAAATGTGTAGGCGATAAGAATTTGTCAGTTAGTTATTAGTGGATTGTTATAGCTTGTATTGTCGGATTACTAATGTAGTTACTTTTGTGTGCTTTCCATTACCGAATCTAATGTTCACAGGGTTAAATTTAGCCCAGGATTAGAACTTCCTGAAGGTTACTATTTATTAGGAATATACTGTGGTTGAATTTAATAATAAATACACAAAAACCTCTTAACCACAAACTTTCTTTAATTCACCCTAATGTAAATTTCAGTTACAAATTAACCATCCTCAGAGGGATAACATACAAAGACTGTATGAGTCTTTGTATGTTATCCCTCTGAGGATGGTTATTTTGTAACTGAAATGTACATTAGGGTGAATTGAAGAAAGTTTGTGGTTAAGAGGTTTTTGTGTATTTATTATTTCCTGAAGGTTGCATGGGAGGCAAAATTCACCCTTAATTACGCGATAAACACCTTATTAAGGTTTGATACCGGTTATAGTTTCACTACCATTTTGAGCATGAATATAAAGGCTATGGAAAACATGATATAATTAGTACCAAGTTTAGAAAATGTTTATTTTGTATAAATATATTTCCAAAAATAACCATTTTTGTAGTCAACTTATTAGTAATTGGAAATATAATTGTGCGCTAGGCAACCAGTTCGTCACTTGTAATGACGTGAAGACCTAGAAATAGAAAGAAACGCCACACTAATTAAATATAACTTGCTACGCGCTCTCGCGTTACCCCACGGTGGCATTGCTTGTGTACAGTGTCTAATTAAAGCGAAGCCAGCTCAGTAAGAAGCATCTTAATGGCGTTGGTAATGATGTTAATTAGAGTGAAAAAAGCCTTGTATTCTTACACGACTATTCCGGGGAGTAGCCTATGTAATAATCTGAACATAAAACACACACAAACATATTCACGCGATGCGCGCGCGTGTACACACCCACACCCTCCACACACCCTCCACACACACACACACACACACACACACACACACACACACACACACAAAGACACACACACAAAGACACACACACACACACACAAACACAAACACACACACACACACACCACACAACATCACACAAACGCGCACGCACACACACACACACACACACACACACACACACACACACACACACACACACATACACATACACACATACACAAACCACACCACACACACACACACACACACACACAACCTTTTTCTTGTAAAAGCAGATATTTGTATTTATATAATTTTTAGTATTAACATATCATTTTATTTATATGGATTGTAAATCTTAACCAATAACGTAATAGTAATAGCTTTTTATAGCTACGAAAGTTTTGTCAGAATAATTTGGTTTACATTGAGGTCTTATTGTTTTATATACAGTAAACTCCCGATTATGCGTGAGCGGATTAACCGGTTTTCGGATTATCCGGGGTCTGCCATTGTTTTACAAATATCCAATTTTTATTCCAATCAGATTCATGTGTTTAAATTTCCAAACGGTGAATTACGACGTAAATACATATAAGGCCTAATAGAAGTTAAAGATGAAGGGAATAGATATGTAAATATGTAGGTACTAATTTTTACATTGAAAGGGAAGCATCCCGACGCGGGCCAGCGAAATAAACTGGGCGAGCAGACTACTGTATATAAGAGACAATGATAAAATGCTGGACGCCCGAAAACCTAATGTGTATCATAAGATTGGAAGCAAATGTCAGCTAATCTCGGCTATAAATAGTCTAGGACGTGACATATTCATTATCCATGTCTGTCATATACATTATCGATCGTTATGGCTTTGTGACACAAGTAGACACTGTGCGACAAAATGGTTCTCAAGAAACTTAGATCGCACATTAAAGCTAAATCAATGCTCACAAAACAGACGAAAGTGACAGATTTTTTTGTTAAAAAGTGAAAGTATTAATGTATATAAATGTACATGATATAATCCGTCAAATACATCGACATTTTAAATTATTTTCCGTATTTATTTTGTCCGCTGAAGATAATTTGTGAATTGCATTATCCGGGGTCATTATTTGTGTAATTTATGGTATAATAATCGATTATCGATCGTTTTCTTTGTTCATAGCGGATTATCCGGGGAATTCGTTATCCGGCATTACCGGGCCACCCTATTCCACGGATAATAGGGAGTTTACTGTATATATATATTTTTAAATATTTTTTAATGTGTTTTTTTCTTTTCAGGTAAGGTAACAAAACATGAGATTGAATCATTGCTTCGCGTCACGCTATTTCTGAAACGCATTCCTTGCAGCATATATTTCCATCAGGTGACTCAAGTGTATTAAATGTTGACATGCGATTTCATGGAACACCTGATTTTGTGTTATAGGTTATGTTGTAGAAAAGCAGTTTTACATATGGATTGTTTTTTACTTATAATCGTAAATTATTTAATAAATATTTTTGATCACAATATAAATATACTAATTAATTTAAATTTTGATACATCGCAATACAAATAATTCAATATTTCGGTAATAATAATGTATTTACTTTTATTCTAATTGTTGAAAGTAAAACGTTTTAAGGCTCCTCTTTTACTTTTTAAACAACTGATTTGTATTGGATTTGATTAAAAAATTTGTACTCAGTCAATATGTCTGTTTTTGTTACCCACATTAATTTATTAATAAGTACAACAAATATTAATTTTTAATAAACACATTCCTAAAAGAAAGATGTATTAATAAAGAATATATATTAAAATTCACATCTTTTTTGAGAAACATATTTATTAAAAACTAATATTAATTGTACTTAATAAAATAATGGTACTATTGAGAGGTCTAATTTAAAAGTTTACTTTTCTTAGCATGAAATATTTTATTTGTTACCCACATTATTTTATTAATAACTACAATAAATAGCCTATTAGCCTTTATTAAATACATTCCTCAAAACAAATGTAAAAATTGAATAAAAAAATGAATAAATTCATATTTTCTGCGCTTTTCGTTGACGTTTTGCATTAATATTAGCTCTATTTTGTTATCACTTCTGTCAAAACTCCCCCGAGTCCCAGAAACATTTTTTTCTTATTCATTCACGTACGTTGGAACTAACGCTTTTAGATATCACATTTACATTTCATTTTCTTTTTCACGCTTGTGTCTCTACGATATTTTTTTACTTGTCGTTTATTCTGTTTCTATGTACAAGATGACGGTTCTAAGTGACTGTTCAACGTAGAACTAGAATCATTTGTAGCTATACCCAGACGTTTTATTGGATCAAGAAATAAAATTAATTGAAAAGCAACGGAAAACCAATAAAACCATTACATTTATTATAGATTATAAATATTTAATAAATTATTTATAACTTTTACGTCCAACGGATGGAGTTATTTTTAAGGAAATCATGTATTTACATCACAGGTGTAACTAAGTTCTATTTATGGAACCCTTTGGTTTTATCTGTCACAGATTTGATTGAATAAGATAAAGTTTCCAAATTTTCATCAACTTAGTTACGACATTACTCCGTTATTATTATGAGAAAATTATTAAATCTTTCCTTATTAAGTGTAGTTTCATTGAATATTATTAAATAAAATAGAGCTAATAGTTTCGCAAAGGTTTCAACAATAATCTACGGAGGTAAGAATTTATACATTTTCATTCAATTTTTACATCTTTATTTCAGCAATGTATTTAATAAAGACTAATATTATTAATAAAATAATTTGGGTAACAAAACAAATTACATATTGACTGAGTACAAATTTTTAAAACAAATTCAATTCAAATCAGCTGTTTAAAAATTATAAGACGAACCTAAAAGTGTTTTCCTTTTGAAAGTCAGATTGAAAATACGTTACTTATTATTATAGTTATATTGAATTATTTGTGTTGAGAATTATCAAAATTTAAATGTAATAACACATTTAAAAAAAAACTATTTATTAAAAAATTTATTTTATACATTGATTAAAACTATTTATTAAACAAATAATCTACAATTATAAATAAATAACAATATATGTGTAAAGCAAGTGCTCTACAACATAACCTATATCACAAAATCAGCTGTTACATGAAATCATATGTTATCATTTAATTTACTTGAGTAACCTGACGAAAATGTATGATGTGAGGTATCCGTTTCAGAAATAGCGTGACGCAAAAGCAATGATTTAATCTCATGTTTTGTTCATCGCGCGTAAAGAAGTTATCAGTTCAAAAACATTTTATCAAATATATCAGGAGACAGTGGTTGCTTAAGTCTGATCGTGGGATAAAAGTACTGTATATTTATTAACAGGAATTCATGGTAGGTGATACATTCAAAAGATGGCCTTTGGTTTATTGAAACCAAACTCATAATAGAATATTATACTACAAACTAGACAGTATTAACAGCAAACCGTAAGAGTAAATAAATATAAGAATACTGTTTTGGCTGACAAAACGAATACATTAAAATTGAAATAGGTATAGACTAAAAGTATGTTTACCTATAGGTTACTAAAAAAAAATACCTTATGTACACCTTGAAGGAATAAATTTAAATAGTGAGAATACAATATCTAGTTCATAGTTGTAATTGTAAAGGTACTGTGGTGAGTGATATCTTTGTGATACTGGGTATAGGTGAGTGGCAGTCAGTGACGTTTTAGCTGTTAGAAGTGTACAAAGGTCATGAGGACAAGAATATGATGTTACATTGGTTTAAGGCTTCGTGGTTATAGTCTTACAAATACGCTTGTTAATGAAAATTATGTGAATTATAAAATAAATATTTAACTAAGACATTTTCAAACTAGAAAGTTATGTGTTTATAACACACACACACACACACACACACACACACACACACACACACGCACACACACACTCACACACACACGCACGCACACACACATAAATATATATATATATATATATATATATATATATATATAATATGGTGATATGTTTTCTTGTAATATAGTTAATAAATTCAAAATATTTCAAAAACAAGAATACTTTCAATACATATATTATTCCCATATTTAATAATACATGTATTAAAACTATTCTTGTTTTTGAAATATTTTTAATTTATTATATATATATAAATTTAGTCTATAATATAATATTAATAATAAAATAATAAAAGTAGATATAATAAAAGAGTAACCAAATAATCAAGGAACAAACAAGATAAATTATTGAAATTAATAGACAAACTCATCTATAGCAACAAATAATGAAATGAAAAGTTATGACATTGCCACTAGAGTGCACTGCAATAGACTTCCTCGTAAACCTTAATGTATTTAATACAAGAGATTTACCAGTTCGCCTGAAAATGGAGTGACTATTAACTATTCATATCTCGAAAGTAGACCAGCCGAGAAAACGTTTTACATTGTTGCTAAATGTACTTTAACAAGTACATATACGTTTATTAAGTGTAAGTATTAAGTGCAAGAAAACAGTGAAGTCGGCCTCTTTCTCAGGCAACGTCTAGAAACCCTGCAACAAGCGATTCATTTCCCAAAAGAGAAAATATTCCAACAAACAAAAGAAGAAGAGCACAGTGATAAAAGGACAAGAAAACAGTTCTAAATTCATTTGTAGGGGTAAGAAACATTTAGGGCTCATTAGACGTGCTAACAAATGCTAATTGAAAGTAAACGTGTTATTTTTAAAATGGAAATTATTATAAGAAATTCCAATCTGAGGTTTTTATAAAATTCTTAAACCCAACTTAATTTGTATTTTGTTTTAATGTGGCCGGATATAAAAATTACTGAATAAAAACTAGTTTTCCATGAAGCACTCCGAATCGTTCTAAGATAATCATTTTAAGTGGGATTAAAATCATGAAATTCGTTTGCTATAAATTGGATACAAATTTATTCATGAATTAATTTTTACTCTGTGTGACTTGATTAGCCACAAATTAAACAAACAGTTGTTAGCATTCACTTTGTGAATCGGTCCAGATTCCACGATTTCATGACGTCATTCCATTTGGTCCTCTTCAAAGGTATTCAAGTCGAGTCACATCCTTAAACTATTCCTAAGCAAGCAATCAGAATGTTTGTAAATCCAAGGTAGCTTCTCAGTTCAGATTCCAAGATTTCACAAACCTTTGCTCAGCGGTGGTTGACAACATGACGTCATTCCATTCGGTCCACTTCAAAGGTATTCAAGTCGAGTTACATCCTTAAACTATTCCAAAGCAAGCAATCAGGATGTTCGTAAATCTATGGTAACTTCTCGGTCCAGATTCCACGATTTCACAAACCTTTCCTGAGCGGTGGTTGGCAACAAGACGTCATTCCATTCGGTCCACTTCAAAGGCATTGAAGTCGAGTCACTTCCTCCTAACCAAACAATCAGAATGTTCGTAAATCCAAGTAGCTTCTCGGTTCAGATTTCACGATTTCACAAACCTTTGCTGAGCGGTGGTTGACATTATGACGTCATTCCATTCGGTCCACTTCAAAGGTATTCAAGTCGGGTCACATCCTTAAACTATTCCAAAGCAAGCGATCAGAATGTTCATAAATCCAAGGTAGCTTCTCGGTCCAGAACAACACACAAACAGTGAGTGTGACAGTTACACTCATATATTAAATATTAAAAACTTTTAATTATTTAAGCTGTGAAATAATGATATTAACGGAAACACTTATCTAAATAAAAAAAATAATATTTACTTCGAATTATAAGAATCGATATTTGTTCGCTTTATTTATTTTCACAAGTTCAATCTTGTGAAACAATAATAATTTTTTTAATGTAACCTTTTCACTGTTAATAATCTTAGTTATATAATTTTTGTTTTGTTCATCATGAAGAGATATTTTTAATTTAATATTCAAAGTTTTTTGTATGTTTTAATTGTAACTATAACCTGAAGCAGGTAAATTCTCAGATTTAAGGGTTGAGAGTAAGTCTAGCTCAGGTAAGCTACTTTGCCTATGTCTGGCAATAATTTTGTCCTGTTTCCAATACAAGGTAATCATATTGAGTTACCTTAACCCTGCCTGATTCCATCGACCCTTCCTATTTCTTAGGCTGTAGTAAAGGGTAGAAACTTCATTATCACTCTAAGGCTGGAGACACACTTGACGTTTTTCGTCCGATCGTTTTTTTTTTTTTACTATCACCGCTCTAACATAATATCGCGCACACTGAGCGGTAAAACATCGCCGTCCAATCGTCACACTGGCTCCTTGTTTCAGTGTTTTGTTTATTTTTGTGTGTAATCTAAAATATTATGGTTTCTTTGAGAAATTTTGATTTTTTGCATTTGTTGGTAGTAAATTTACAATTGTAAATAGACAAAAATTATTAATGGCACTTATGGTAGTGGCGACAAAAGTTGAAAAAAGCTCAAAATTATTCAGTAAGTGAGGAAAAAATTGTTTGATTCCATGTTATTACATAAAATGTATTAAATTTATTATTTCAATGTAATACCTAATCTCAATAAATAACAATTGAATTATATGTATATATATATATATATATATATATATATATATATATATATATATATATATATATATTTAGGATTAAATAATATACACAATTACAAGAATAATTTATTGAACAATCATTCAAAGCTTTTCGTTGGTTGACATTACCAACATCATCAGGAATTACAATACTAAGAATGACTAACAGAATTGTCTAACAAATATCAAATTACTAGATAAAGCATTACATAGTTGCCAAATCTATTACAATATTGCCAAACCTATTCCACTGCTGGCACAACATTATATATATATATATATATATATATATATATATATATATATATATATATATATATATATATATATATATATATATATACAGCCACACACAATTGGGTTTATATCATGTTTACACTTTTTATGAAAATAATAATTAAGTCTCAAATAAACCCTTCCATAAGACGGTTTTTTTTATTATATATGCTACATACACATATCGGTATACTTATCTTGGTATAGTATATATATAACTTTTAGCTTATAAATATAATAGACATTTTACAAATCAATCTTGATATCATTCCTTGAAATGTTTAGCATACCATAATAACGAATTTCAAAAGTGTAGTTTACATTTAAGTTAGAGTTCTCAATAGTACCATTATTTTATTATCAACTACAGCGGAAAATAATCAAACGTTACCTTTTATAACTTTTATGATAGTTGAGCACTGTAAACATTTTGTTTTGGGGATCAGACAGTGATTTCCTATTATTAATTACATATCCATTCACCAGATAATTGCCTTTATTTCTACACTTATTTTTACACTAGTTGGACTAGCTACTTATATTTAAAACTATTTCAATTTTAGGGTTTATGCTAACTGTTCAAACCTAAAGAAAGTTTTGGTTCAATAAAAACACAGATGTTGGCCGCACTATTTTGCACTAGCTGACCTCTTTTGTCTTCGGCACGTGCCTAACGATTGCTTCAAGACTCCTTTCAAACACTTATAATACACATTTTTTCACTTTCTAATCTTGGTGTGATCGCCACAATGTCTTATGGTAGGTATACAAATTTCCAAGGTTTGCGACCTACTTCCAAGGTAGAGCATTCCTTGCCAGGCTTGAGGTTGTAACCCTTAATACCCCTGATAAATTCTCCTTGACTTGAGGTAACTCATTGCAACCCCTCTTGACTGAAAATAAAAGAAAAAAAATTGCTAACTTGCGTATATTTGCTAATTAAAATTTCCCTATATTTTTATACTTACTATGGGTATGAGATGAGTGTAACGTTGTCTGTAAGCTGGAACATTGTGAAATCACACCGCCGTGATAGCGTAATCCCCAGTTCTATTTGTCATTACAAGTGCGGACTATCGATTCCCTGCCGAATGTCGACACCATGACAGATAGCCAGGCCGAAGACCGAATATTGGCTTATGTTGTGATTTATCTGGACTTTTGACGGGAGAGGTGGATAACAATAGCAATAGTGAGTTGGATTGAGGCTACTTAAGTCTGGTTAAATATTGTTAAATTCGGTTAGGTTAAAATGAGTAAAATTTTTATAATTTAACCTAGTCGTTCTTACAACAAAACTTTACGTACGAATTAATTATATGTTCCGGCTTGTAGGCTTACTTAAAACATTTGTTATTCCCAGTCACATATTTTGTTTTTTTCTGATTTGTTGACTCTTTTTTTAAATTTTATAGTGTTATCCATCGCCAATCCCCTCCCCCACCATTAACGTCATATAAGTGTAACATTAAAACACACAATCTTGTATCAGTACCGAAATTGATAATTTTATTTTTATTCAAATTTTAAGTAAGAGCTGCATACTTATTTTAAAATATTTTGCAGACCAGGTGTTTACATTAACTAAACAGACACAACTACCCTATTAAATTATCTTTAGTTTAACACTTACTTACCAGAACCTTTAGGGATATTCCATCACTGAATAACTATTTCTAGTTTCTTTCACTGTTGTAGTCTGTATCTTACTGAAGCGTTTATGAGCTACTAAGGACCGGATGTGAGTCTCCATTCTGACAGGTAGCTTACTTCTAAGTCTCTACTTAGCACGGTTACGCACCCCTATGCCTAAAAGTTGCGAAAGTGCATTTCGAACTAAATCATTTGAGCGACTTTTACTTTATACTATAGTTTACAACTAATTATTCCGAATGCCTTAAAGTGGCAAGTTGTGGCCAAGACTTGTTTACTGTTACAGGACTATTTATCGACTTTTCAATGACATATATCTTGTAACACTTGAAAGTGTAAGATTATATTTGAAGTACACTTTTGTTGGTAATTCCACCATTGATTTTTTATTAATAATTGTATTAGCAACATTTGAAAATAAAAACCCATCCGATATCCCAAATGCTTGACAACTTTTAAAATACCCATATTTTACTCTCGAAAAATGATTTCCTAGTAAAGCCCTACAGTACTAAACCAGCATACTCTAAAAATATAGAACTAAAATAAGCTTCTACTGGATGTAACAAGATTTTAATCAGCCTTTATACCTGTAGGTTAGGTTATTATAATTGTTTTTAATCATAGATTGTTTGTTATTTAGGATTGGTTTTTGTAGTTGTACAAGGAGCCCGCTTTGCTTTAGTTCTGTTGTACAAGGAGCCCGCTTTACTTTAGTGCTGTTGTTGTACAAGGAGCCCGCTTTACTTTAGTTTTGTTATTGTTTAGTTTAGTTCAATTGTAAATAATTCTGCAAGTGTTTATTCACTTTTGGGTTACGCTATTGTAACGTTTTATTTTCATATTACCGCCAAACCCCGATCTCCGTAAATGGAAAATAGTAAATAGTTCCACAGGTCGTCACGGGAGATCAAAATGATTAATATAACCAAGTTAGGAAAATTAGCATTCTGATAGCGAGTATCGAAGAGAACAAGTATTTGGCATCTTCCTGGGGACTGAGGGAGCACATTACGTGGCATACTGTCTTTCCGAGGGAACCAGTAAGCAGACCGAGATAACTGATAGACTTTAGGTCGACCCAAACAGGTAATCTATTTAAATCTCCGTATATTATAATTGTTTACATTAAATTGTATATACGCTCTCCGTCTCTTACCCTGTCAGAATTCTTTAAGGGGGGCATAGTCTAAGTTCTATTTCTTTAATAATATTAATCTCATTTTTTTAAAATTATCTGACGTCAGTGTAAGTCGCTATGAAACACTAAAACGCAAAATTAAAATAATGTGTTTTCAAAACAGGCTTTTAGAAGTTATGAACTCATTTTACTACCTAATTATATTAAGGATATCAAAATCCATTGAGGCTATTATAAACTATAATTTGTAAACACTAAAGAATGTTTTTGTTAATGGCCGCACAGTGTTGCCAAAAAATACCACACAATTTTGTCAATCAATACCGTACAATGTTAACAACAATGCCACACTATGTTGCTAACAATGCCACACAGTGTTGCCAAACAATGCCACACAGTGTTTCCAAACAATCTCACAAGGTGTTGCATAAAATGTACCACATAGTGTTACTTAATAAAGCCACACAGTGTTGCCAAACAATGCTACACAAGGCTGCCAAACAATTGGTGTACTGCCTTTAAAATATGTTATAAAATACTTCTTCTATCTGTATGTTTTTTCTAATTTATATGTTTCTCAAAATCTTGCTTAAAACAAATTACCAACCTCGGAAAAGAAAATTGTGCATTGAAGGGACTTACAGCGGTACAAAGATCGATCCTTCAGATCAGCTGTAATTGGAGGAGGCTCCTAATAGGCCAATAAGACATTTCGTTGTGTAGTGGTTTGTTGCTAAGGATATATGGTTACGGGGCTCAGGTCGGCACGTAATGAGGCTGAAAAGAGACGAGAAGAGGGGGATAAATTTGGGTTGCCTAAATCCGACCACACTATTATCTCAAACGTAGAATATCAATTCAGTATAAAAGAAAGGTATTTCTGGCCTGGAGCTCTTGATCAAATGTTTTGAGTGACGTCTACATTACGTTTCTAACAGTCATGGTAACATGAATAAATACACAAAAACCTCCTAACCATAAACTTTCTTTATTTTACCCTTTTGTACATTTCAGTTACCAAGTAACAATCCTAAGAGGGATAACATACAAAGACTGTCTTTATATGTTATCCCTCTGAGGATGGTTACTTGGTAACTGAAATGTAAATAAAGGCAAGATAAAGAAAGTTTTGGGTTAAGAGGTTTTTGTGTATTTATTATTAAATTCAACCACAGTATATTCCTAATAAATAGTAATGGTAAACATTGCTCTATAGACTGAACACTACGTTTTGTCAGGATCGACTTTAACTCTTACGGGACTACAGTATAATTTCGATTAACCGTCTGTGCTGGGAAAGTAAATTAAGACTCATAAAAGACTAGGCTAATGCCATTAAACGGTTTGGTTAAGTTTGTTATTAAATTAAACGTTTGGTTACTTGGACCTAAGCAATGCTGTCAGCGGCATCCCTTAATTGGAAATGGAGTCGCTACTCCTCAAGACCGACCCTTGGATGCACTTGGGCGTTCCTTATTACACTGATACTGTAATTTTTTAGTTATTTCTTCAAATGGTTTTATATTCTAAACGTGTTTATCGCACGTTATACCAGAAAGGTACATCTGATTCTTGTTAAGGGGATTTTCCTCACGTATTTTCTTTTAACGTGTATTTACTTTAGCGTCAAGTCGGTGAATCTATCTTAGTCAACCTATCTTTGTTGAAAGCTATTAATTACTATTATATTCATCGAATGGGTGTAGTCGATCCTCTAAGTCCCCTATAAACGTTTTTCGGGTTTGCTTCGTTTGTCTTTTGCTCTTTTTTTAATTTCGTTCTCTCTTGATTAGGTATAAAGACATTATAGCATTTCAAGCAATATTTATTATCCTCCAATGCAGGGGCGGTTTCTCAACCTTTAATAATAGTGTACAACGGTTTGTACACACAAATAGTAACACAAACGGAACTGTATTTCTTTGCAAAAAACCGCGGAGGTATTCGCTAGAGACAATGAACTGGAGGAGGGGGCAGAAGATCATAAATCAAAGCACTTGAATAGGCCCGCTCTGTTACTTTTTATATTTAACTGAGTGGTAAAAATCCCAAGCTACATAAAACTTAAAAAGGGCAACTAATACTTGGAATAACACAGTTGAGTTCTATTCTTTATTAACAGATTTTAAAACTACAAAAAAATTATATTTACGACCGAAAAATGCTCATCGAGTGGGAGGGGCTTCTTTCTTCTTTCTAAAACTTTAATTGTGACTGGTCCTAGCGTTGAAAAATATACAAGTTATTCGTCTTCATCAATTACTTTCTTTATATATTAAATATTTACAGATTGAAAAACCCCTTCACAAGGTTATGTTGTGTTAATACAATAAGTACCTAGCATTAGATCTGACAGTTCTTTGTATTCGTTCAGAACGCCAAACTAAACCTTTATTTAGCACTTAATAAACATTTTGCTTTTAGTTGAATTACTCGAAAGTTCGAAATAAATTTTAATCACGGCGAGAAAAATGTTCCCAATTGTTGTTTCTATGTAATATTTATTCTGATTGTCTGACACGAACTTTTACATATTGTTCGCGCCTTCCTAAGGGCCAAGGTTATTTCGCTTTGAAAAACATTGATCTAAATTAAAACTCATCAAGTATTTATATATTTCAATATACTTAATTATTGTCCGAAAAATTAACACATAGTTGCATGATAGATTGATAAGTATAACAGAAACTTAAAGACGTAATCGTTTTTTGTGGTTAAAAAGAGTGCTTGGCCGCTCATAAATTATTTATATATTTCATTAAACTTAATTACCCAACGATTAAAGTGCCATTATCACATAGTTGCCTGATAGAGTGATCAGGATAACAGAAACTTTAAGACTTAATCGGTATTGGCAGTTAAATCGAATGTTAGGCAGCTCATAAAGTATTTATATATATTTTATTTGATCTAATTAGAATCCCAACAGTTGAAGCATCATGATCACATAGTTGCCTGATAGAGTGATCAGGATAACAGAAACTTTAAGACTTAATCGGTATTGGCGGTTAAATCGAATGTTAGGCAGCTCATAAAGTATGTATATATTTCATTAAATGTAATTATAGTCCCAACAACTTACGAGTCATGAACACATAGCTTCCTGTCAGAGTGACCAGAATAACATAAACTTAAAAACCTAATCGGTATTTGCGGCTAAAAAGAGTATCAGCCTGTTCATAAAGTATTTATATATTTCATTAAACTTAATTATAATCCCAATGATTCTCGTCATGATCACATAGTCGCCTGATAGAGTGATCAGGATAACATAAAGTTTAAGGGGTAATCTGTATTGACGGTTAAAAAAAATGTTAAGCAGTTCATAAAATATTTATATATTTCATTAAATCTAATTAGAATCCCAACAGTTAAAGCGTCATGATAACATAGTTGCCTGATACAGATACCAGGATCACATAAACTTTAAGACGTAATCTGTATTTGCGGTTAAAAAAAGTATTAGGTCGTATATTTTGTTCATAATGCTTATCTGGTGAATATCGCACAGATAATACCAATGACAGCATTTTTCCGATAAAGCTTTGCATACCTGAAACGTTTTGATTGAATACTGTGAGTGACTAAATCGGTTAATGGAAGGCCAACAAATAGAATAGTTAGACATCGTGCTCCTAAATGGTAAATTTATGTACTTGCCCTTTTTTAAGAAGTCGGCTGTGTTGAGAGAGAAAAAAAAGGTTGTAGTTATATGTAACTTTTCTTTAATTAATTATTATAACTTTCGCACGTTTTTTATCTGTGTACAGCCGTAAATTAGTTCAGTTATATTACATGGATTTATAAAGTGTCCTCATATAAACAAAAATGAATGCTTCCGTGACAGAAAGGAGCTTATGGATCAGACTTGACTTTTAAAAACGAAAACGTTTAGAGGCTAACAGAGCAGAGTAGAAACGGAAAAAGTAAGTTTTGCTGTGGGAAGATGTGAATAATAAGCATGAAATACAATCTATAAATTATTACATCCTAACACACATTCAAGTATGAAGCCCAACGTTATCCAGGGTTTGTAAAATAAGTAACAAAATCTTTGTATTTTGCAACCCTTCTTATTTAAAGCTGGTGCTAGAATACAAAAACTCAAAGAAAGTAATCAAGTGTTAAAATAAAATTCAAATAAATAAGAAAAGAAAAGTATTTCTTCAACATAATTTTAATTAAAGAAAAGATTATACCAAATAAAATATCTTTAATGCTTTGTAGGTACACACACACACACACACACACACACACACACACACACACACACACACACACACACACACACACACACACACACACACAAACACACACACAAACACACACACACACACACACACACACACAAACACACACACACACACACACAAACACACACACACACACACACACACACACACACACACACACACACACACACACGTGAAAGCAGTTTAGATAAACATATAATGTTTTAAACAGTTATAAAGGAAAATGTTTACAATACTTCTTCCTGTCAAAACATAAACCTGCGATAAATCCTGGCGACAGATATATTTATAGTTGTCGCTGGCTTCTGTCCTTCATCTATGATAAATGGTGCCGTTTTCATTTTGCGTACAAACCTACGTAGATTTCACGTTGCAGCCATTTTGGTCTCACACTATACCACAAGTTGGCTGCGGTTGTCGTTTGTCATTAACTCTAAATTTGAATATAACAGAGTTAGACACCTTTCTTAACCCCGATTGGTGGCTCGTCTACTTCAGGTAGGTTGCTCACGGGATCACATAATTGTAGTACCAGGGGATCGTCACGTCCTTCCCTTAAATCTATCTATATCCATCTACACTATCTGTTTCTATGAAAGGCGTGTAATAGGTGTGTACTTATTTATATCCCTGTTAGAGTAAGTCTAGGCAGCCTAATCCAGCTCACGCGATGACGTAATCCTTAAAAGTGCTGCTTGAAAAAGTAACTACCCATGAAGCACTTAGATAGATCTGTTAGCTCTTTGCGTGATCTGTCCTTCGCGCAAATATCCATAGAAGAAACCTCGTGTGAGAGGCCTGGAGTAACGTTTAATACATTCTGAACAGCGATTAACATAATGCGAAGAGCAACGATTATCATAAAAATGAGAGGCTAGTCAGATTCTCTGGGACGTAAGGCTGTATGGACTTATATAACCGGCTTTGCATGTGATGTGGGTGGTTCAGGATTACCATGGTGCGAACGTTAGGTTGATATTAGACAGATGTTGCTCTTGCCACATGTATCGACATTGTAATTCATCGTACTGTGCTTGTAACATATACTTTGCGGACAACGTAACCATGCACTTGGCATTAAAAAAATCACTTGAGATTCCTCGTGTACTAGCACTTCCAAAAACATGTTACATATTCAGAATGTTCTATATATATATATCAATAGCTTTTGCATCCGATATCTCTACACATGTTCAAGATCGTTTGTTATTTCATACCGAAGTTAATTTGTCATTGAATTTATCTTACATCGACTCTTTCATGCAAGTCAGTGTTTTGACAGTCCTTATCATGTTTGTAGGAAAGTATTTATACCGTCGTTCTACCTCCGTCTCGTCTACTGCGATCTCTCAAGGCCAAATGCACGGTTACGTGATCCACACTATGGGTTATCTTGCTGCGTGTAGGTATATAAGATGACAGCTTTTTGTCAAATGTTTAGCCAATGAAGTAACTTAGGGTTAGATAGATTAGATTTAATTAAAAATAACCAGCACCAACTTACACTATTAATTTTTATTTTCTTGTACGCTTTTTTATGACATTATCACTGAGTAAAACTACACACTCTCTAAGCTACGTATTAACTTACACTGATACTGGTGAGTTGGTAATTGAAACGTGCACAGGGAAATAATTAATATTTCTACAGGCTATATTTAAGGTAGGATAGACTCAAACAGGTCTTAAATATAACCTTCTTGATTATTGAAATTTGGTTAAGAGGGAGATGAATGTATCTTCAGAAGAGAAATCCACAAACACACTACAACAATTTATTTTAAACTTCCAAGGCTGTAAATACATCTGGCGATGGCCCTTGAGGTCGTTGACTGGGAGAAAGGTCCGTTATATATAGTTTACGCCTCCCTAGAGGTTATTTACCCTGGCAATAATGCTTGCTGAGATTAAGTAGAGAATTCGTGGGCAGTAAATCTTGTCGCGTGTTGGCAAAATTATTTAGTAAAACCATGTAAAACCTAGTAAAGATAATGATCTAATGTAATGACGTTCTATTAAGGATTGTTGTTGCTTGTTTCATATTATAATATATTTGCATACTGATACGTATCGAACTAAAATTAGTAACTTTTAAAACTAAATTAAAACCCTTAACACCAAGTATAATTTAGAAAATTGATTAGTTTTATTATTAGTTAGTTGTTTAATAATTAATTTTAATTTCTAAAATTATTTAATTTATATATATATATATATATATATATATATATATATATATATATATATATAAGCGTATTAAAAATAATTAGGTGTTTACAACATGACATTCGCAAATTTCTTGTATTTAGTGAACCGTGTCAACTTTGCATTTTATCTGAACTTGCTATTCAACATATTTGACATAATTGCCTATTTTTATACATTTATATATGTCTAATTCTTATTTTTTCATTTTTATAATTGTTTTTTGTAGTAATTTTAGTTGTAAAATTATAACCATGGAAAATTGAGTGAAGTTTGATCTTTATGATAAGGAATAAACAATCCCTTAATTCAGGGATGGCCAACTTCTTAACTCTTGAGGGCTACTTCAATATTATCAGTGAAGGACTGCGTAGTTAACTCCACACATATATCAATAACCCAAATGTAAGCAATATGTATATCACATAGTATTGCGTTGTATATGAAATAATATGAATTAATAAACGTTTTATAAATATTTTCATGTACATTTAATATCATGTTCAGTGTACAAAGGATCAAAATAGGTGTAATATTGAATCATGGTGTTTACACAGTATTGGAAGAAAAACTATAATTTGTTTAATTTTATAATGTCCCATAAGTATGTAGGCCTACCTACTTCATTCAATGATAACACTATAGGCACCATCGTCCAACAGTTCATCAAAATCAATCTGATTGAAGTGGTTGCAACCTTTAGCAGATCTCGAACTTGGTTGCCAGTTAGTCTGTTGCGGTGAGTTTGTTTCATAAATTTCATTGTTAAAAAGTGAACTCACAAAGGTACGTTTCTAAACATTGAAACTTTTTTCCCACCGAAGACGAGTAGTTTGGGATATTTCTCCTCAGGCACTTGACACCAGTTTTTTACCTTGTCTGAAAAAATGGGTCACTTTGCAAGTCGCAGAGGACTTACTGGGAGTAGGAGCTACATCCTATTCCGTGTTCAACCTATATCTTATTCCGCTTTATAATTTTATGTTTTACATTTATTAATAAATCAACTATCTAATGTTTTAACATTCATCTAGGGCCGCAAAAAATCAAGTTGCGAGCCGCAAGCCCCTGGTCTGCCTTAATTTGATTGGATCTTACCAAATGGTTGCTGGATTGACACTTCTTGGTATTGTATGTATTTCATTACTCACATATATTGTAAACATTTTTTACAATCTGGGTCAGTATTTTTAAGTAGTTGAAATATATTTGTTCTACCTTTTAAAAATGTATTTTACATTTTCCTTTACTGAAATATTTGTCTGTTCTTAATTAAATCCTGCTCACATGCAGGAGGACAGCAAATGTTAGGTCCAATGGTAGTACATTAAGTTTTTTTAATTACTTTGAGAACCAATCAACATGCCACAATTCCAATTGTTTAACCTCACTGCTCTTTGAGTTAACTAATTTACACAGAGAATGAATTGTAATATTATATTAAAAAGAGAATACGCTCAATGTGTGAAACTTATTTTGTCATTAGGTCAAACATTTAGTTTAAAAATTAATTCCACTATCACATTTTACTTATATTTTAATTGTTGTGTTGTAAACCAGATTTGTTCATATAAATTTATTGTATCAGTATATTAAATTGTTTTACTAAGTAAAATGAAAAATATCGTCCATTAATTATTCATAATTATTACATGAATATGGATTTATTACTTTATTATTTATATATGTATTTATAATATATTGTACCGTTTTTTTTTCTTTTATATTACCGCCGAGCCTCGATCTCCGTAAACGAAAAATAGTAAGTAGTTCTAACGATCGCCAGAGAGACCGGAACTTTTCATCGGACAGATGTATACATTGCCCTAAACATGAACTCTCCGGTTCCTTAGTAAAATTTAAATGAATCAAGATCAGAAAAGAGTCGTCGAGTAATAGAAATCCCCGTGAACAGGTCTTTGGCTTCTTCCTGGTAACCGAAGGAGAGCATCCCGCGGCATGCCGTCTTCCTAAGGGAACCAGTGAGGTAACCTAGATATAACGACAACCCGCAACAGGTAAACGATTGAGATAATATTTCTATTAAATATATATATATATATATATATATATATATATATATAACGTATTTGCGCACACCGTACACGACCCATGGAGGATTATTTGTCGTAATTCATTATTCTTTATTCTATTTCAATATTAATATTATTAATATCGTTTTTTTTTAAATCCTCCGACGGCAGTTTGTTAGCAAAATATAAACAGTTAAATTTTATTTATTAATTCTCCATTTTCTGTTTTATTCTTTTATTATTCGGATTCCATTTAAAATTTTGTTATTGTTGAATAAATAATTTTTAATTTTAAATAAATTATTTGTATTTAATAATACAGAACCACCAATCGCTCAAACTTTTATGTCTCTATCTGTAATAGATTTTCTCTGGGCGTTTATTGGCCGCCAATCAGGGCATTGCCTTTTAGATGTGTGAAGTCTGTATATTGACTCTACAGATTGCCTTATATCAAAAAGCATAAAACTTTATGACGCCAATACCCCTGTTTACGGTCTACAACGAAACAAATCACACGCTTGGGAAGTGTATCTCATCACGTTTAATGTATGCGGTCACAATGCAAACATGCAAGCGTTATTGTGCTCTCGTCATGTCCAACACAAAATTGTAAACAAATATTATTGTATTTTAGCAACTATGTGTGTGCTTATATAATAAAATAAACTTGTTCGTTTATTTTTAAAGTGACATTTGCTAAAAGATAAACCAGGCTCACAGTTTTTTTTACCCTTTGTTTGTCTCCTCATGCCCTCTATACCTTCATTTAATGTCTCTCCCAGGTCTTGTTAAATTTCGTTTATTTAGCGAAAAGTCACCTCTCTTCGCCCCTGTTTAGAGTCACTGGTTCATTTCAGGTGTTCGTTCCTGCCCACGAGTTCTTATAATTTCACCAAACCTCGGTACCTCGTTAGTCCACCTTCACTCTAGACATATCTCATGACATACCTTTCACATATCCGATCCCGTTAACTTTACCAGACAACTTGTATCCAATTATTTATACATTTTAATAGCATGCTTGCTTTAAGAAAGTATTTTATTTTGAGGAAAGAAAATATTTAGTGTTTTAATCAAATATGTAGACCAACATACACTCTTATGAAAGTAAAAAAAATAACAATTACTTGTGAAAAATAATATTTTTGACGTTTTCATATATTTATGAAGAAAACCATAAGTATATTTTATCGCTACTAATTAATTTTAGGTTTTTTAATTAAAAAAATAAGCTTTTTAATTAAAGTGTATTAAAAAATTTTTCGCTTGATTTAGTTTTGGGGTTACTTTTGGTTTTAGACGTAAATAACATTTATAGAACATAAGCTACGTCTGCACTTCTCACAGTAAGTCCTATTCCATGATACCCACATAAACTGTGTCTTTCTTTCTTTTCCTTTCTTATACTTGAAAAGCAAACTTTTCCACCGACTGTTACTCATCTAGATATAAGTTCTTTCAGAGTCTCACCTATTTTTGACCTGAGTTCCTTAGGAATACATTAGTTTTACAGTCTTCCTTTAAGATGTGGAGAAGGAAAGGTTGTTCCACAAGATCCCAGTTGAGATTTTTCTGGGATTTAATACCAAAATTTCTGGTTGGGTAGAGTTATTTAAGGAAAATACATTTCTGGCACATTGTGTGAAAAGGAGTCCTTAATTTACGCTCAGGAGCTTACTTAGACCATTTAAATTGATTCCTTCTTTAACTGTGATATCAATTAACTTCAGGCGTGTCTTCATTAGATAGACTGAATTATCATTTTCTCTGTGACGCTGAAAGAATTATCTAAAATTCCTGTCTTACCATCTGTATTGATCTCTCATCACTGAATATAAATGCCTCTGTCACTTCCAGCATTTCTCCAATATTGCCTGATTAATATGGATCACTTGCATACGAGTATGTGTTACTGGACGATCCCCCCCCCCCGGAGAAAAACCAACTGTAGTTATCATCGCCAAAAGTTACTGGACGAAGTGATCATATTAAGAAATACAACCTCATAAATATAAGTGACTCAACTAATGAGTCAAATGTTGAGACTGGGAGACCCGAGTCAAGTTTGACCTTTTACATTGCAACACTCCCAAGGTCAAAACGCTCACAGCTGCTTCTGTGGACTAACTTGAAGCTACTTGAGAGAGGCTGAGCAGGATAGATGAAGCCGGAAAATAAAAAATTCCTTGCGTCTTTCAGACCCGACGTCACCAGTTTGGGATTAAAATGTAATCTAAAGAGGATGAAGTCATTATAAATATCGGAACTAAAATATAGTGGTTGAAGCTTGAAAAATCATGCACAAACACTCAACTTACAAACACACATAATACTTAATATAGAAATTCAATGTTCCTTTATGATAAATAGCATGTTTTAAGTTATAATATAAAAACAAACTATCCGGTTGTTGATACATAGCCGTTAGTCTTAAACATATAGTAAAATTACCTTGGCAAGTATATAGAACTTTGCCGCAAAAAAAGAAACGGGTTTTTGTATTTTTAATATTCTTGCTGTAAACTGTGTATTTTACAACATATATTTAACTTTAAAACATTATTTATTATTACGAAATCACGAAAAAAATATGAATATTACAAATTTTCAATCAACGCAAATGTTTCGCAAATGTACAAATAAATTAGCATTTTAAACGTATTCAAACCCACACGACAACCTGTTTAAACAGAGTTAATTTTACAAATTGTTATATTTTCAAAACAAAACAAAAAGCATGTAACGAAGGTAAAATTATAAGCGAGTATTTGGTCAAAATAAAGCTAATGAGAACAGTTGACGGAAAGCCAATCAGGTTTCTAAAGCATAATCCTCATTTGTTCCTTTCATTTCCATACAATTTCCATACGTAATTAGAGTTAGTCGATTATTCAGGACCCAACTGCGGAATGTTGGCAATACTGCTGCTGACTGTCTTGTTGCTGAGAAGTCGCTAGTAGAAGTTAGCACAATGATTTGATTTCAGAATGCTAATCAACCCTTACCGCAGTAGGGGCACTGAATATTTATGTTTCTTGAAGGGTGACGCATTGTTTTCCTTTAAAACAATTGTTTAATGTTATTTTCTAAAATTTAAAGTATATTTTAAAAGAATTTAAATTTTTTATTGCCTATTTTTTAAGGACCACAGTGTAACACTTGTTAGATTTCTAGCTAATTGTATTTAACTTGTTTTAGAGAAAACGTTTACTTGTGTAACTTGTATTATATATATATATATATATATATATATATATATATATATATATATATATATATATATATATATATTGATATTTTACGTTGTTCATTGTTTTTCCGTTGCACTGACTTTATGAAGTTAATATATTTACTATTGTAAGTAATTTTAACCACCATTAAGTGCAATGATTTAACCTTGTGTGATGAGGCACCTTTCGGTCATTTGACCATTGTCGAATCACTCAAGGTCATTCAAGGAGAGTGATTCGACAATGGTCAAATGACCGAAAGGTGCCTCATCACACAAGGTAAAATCATTGCACTTAATGACGGATAAAATTACTTACAATAGTTAAATATATTGATATATATATATATATTTAATAAATTAAAAATAATTCAAAAACAAGAATACTTCTAATACATATATTATTCAAAGCTTTCCGCCGATAAAACAGTACCAGGATCTTCGGGAAAAATAATTATGTAACAAAATATTTTTACAAAAATTGAATCATACGTAATACCTAAATGTGAGTATTACATATGATTTAATTTTTGTCAAAATATTTCGTTACATAATTATTTTCCCTTAAGATGCTGGTACTGTTTTATCGGCGAAAAGCTTTGAATAATATATGTATTAGAAGTATTCTTGTTTTTGAATTATTTTTAATTTATTAACTAAATTACAAGAAAACATATCACCATATTTAATGTATATATATATATATATATATATATATATATATATATATATATATATTTATATATATATATATATTTATTTATTTATTTATATATTTATTTATTTATATATATATTTATATATATGTATATATATATATATATATATATGTATATATATATATTATACTATTCATCCTCCTTTATTAAACCTAGTGACACTCTAAGTGTCGGATAGAGTTTCAAACTGATGTTGGAAAACGAAATCAACAAATCAATTGGTTATTTTAAGAAAGATGTATAAGAGACTCTCAATAAACCACTGATAAACACGAAGAAAGTTTTGCAATAAATCCAACACTTCTCCTTTATGTAGACTACTGGCTGTCTGTTCTTCACCGCATCTCGTGTAAGTTTTAGTTCCGTTGTTGTCGTGGTCTTCCCACTGATCATCTTCCAGCAATCTCCTGAAGTCTTCTGATATTTTCCTTTTATGGTCGTTCCACTCTCGTCTCCTTCCGCCAACCATTCAATAATGTTTTCCACCTCGCTTTTCCTGTACGTCCTGCTCTGTCTAAGAATGATATTCAAAACAGAAATTTCAAACTATTTATCATAACGTTTATGAAGGTTTGACTGACTCTGACAACAATCATGAAGGTAGACTAGGGAAAAGGTTTGGCTCAATCTTGTACACAATAAAGAAGAAATAAACGGGTCATTTGCGTTATACGACCTCATTTCTTTAAACGTTTTCTAATCATTGTTACTTATCTTATCGCAAATCTTGTTTTATCTGGTATTGGCGCAGGTCCCGGCTACCTATACAGTCGCAGTGTCTTGTTGTACAGTGGTTGAGAAAGTGGAATATGTCTTTGTTGCGTCTAGTAAGGGAAATTGATACCAAGGAGAAAGCTGTTGCATATTTACAGAAAGTCGGTATTTTGCACAATACGCACCTTTGCGAGGCTGGACATGAAATGGCGCTCAGTTTGAGTGAGAAACACGACAGATGGCGATGCCAGAAAAAAGAATGCCGCGTTGCAATTGGTCTGTGGAAAGGCACGTGGTTGGAGGGAAGTAAATTGTTATTCGAAACTATTATATATTCTTAAACAATGTTTCATGTATGCTGTTCCGAATAGAACTTCGGCAATGCTACTTAGCGTTATCACAGAGTGTATTGAACCGGGCACTGCAATAATATCAGCTATGTGGTCTTCTTACGCCGGTATTGAAAATATTCCGGGATGCAGTTTAAACATTTGACGGTGAATCACTCCGAAAATTTCGTTGACCCGTATACAGGAGCTCACCCTCAACAAATCGAGTCTTTATGGCGGAACCGGAAAGAGTGCGGAGCCAGGAGAGACTTGCTTGATTCCTATTTATGTGAATTTCTTTGGCGGCAACGATATAAAGAGATCGATGCATTCGAACAAATAATAAAAGACATTGTTGGCTTTTAGCCACCAACATTTTAAGGAATTCATTCGTTATGTTCGCTACGTTAAGTTATCTTGTGTGTATGTTTTACTGAAATAGAGTGTTTTTGCGTGGAATATAGTGCAGGTCGTATAACGCAAAAGACCCAAATAAACCAATTATATAACGGCACTGAAATATTTTAGAAGTGCTTATATTCTTCTTCCCAATTTTATTGCAAAATTTGTACACAATTATGGCTTTTATATATCATTTTATAATTGTTTAGAAAAGACCGTAACACCTACAAAATTTAAGAAAAGAGTATAACATAAATTTTGGTATAATGTGCTTTTAATGTGCTCTTTCGACTCGAGATGATTACATCTGGTTTCAGAGACACTGTTCGATTAGTCTTGCCACTTGACGCTGTAAGCTTGCTAAACAAATGACCACAGAGGCTCTAACTCGCCACCTTGTTCTGGTTACTCTCCCAATTGATGCAAGTCAATATTAGAATATTTATATATTTTCTTTGCCCGCCGATAGTTAGTAATGACGAAATGTTTTGTCGTATCTGTAGGACGAAGTAAGAGTAGTTTACTTAGGTACTTGCTGTAACAATCAAACAGCGTTATTATTAAAATTCTAAAATATTTTAAATAAAATCTCACTGTACAAATTAAGTAAAATTAGTGTTAGTTATTTTTTAGGGTTTTTGAGATGTAGGCCTATCTAGTTGTTTCTTTAGTGGATTTTGGTTTTGCCTTACCTCAAAGGCATGATAAAATAAAATATGAGACCGGATGCGGTATAAAGGTAAACATTATTTTTGATTGAAATAAGAAGATTCTCTTTGAAAAAGGAAACGAAGGAGCGGAAGTCAATAAACCAAACGCAAATCCAGTGGAAACGTAAATATTCAGCGCTGCCTTGCGGCGGCCAGGTAGAAGTTACAAGTAGCAGGAATGTAAGAAAAATGTAACCGTGATATCTCTATGCTAAATGCACCACAACTATAGCACAGCGATTCAGTATTGCAAATTAAATTTACTTCTAATTACTACAAATCAGTATGCAGGAAATATATCTCGTTTTTTTTTTTACTTTTGTTCAATCACTTTCACCGAGAGAATATTTTACGCTACTTCTATAGCATGCTTTTAACCTTATCATGACATGTGTTGGTAGTTATCGACTATCCCTATGTTAGCGATATTACCATGAAGATATTTTCGCAGGAGGTAGGAACTCGGAAACATTTCAAAGCTGGCATGAACATTAACGCAATAACTCAATTTATAAAGTTATTGAAACTTTATAAACTGTGATTATAGCGGAGTTGTAACAACCGCTAACACACACACACACATACACGCGCGCATGAGGTCACAATCCAAAAGGCTAAAAACTGCAAGTATAATTTCAACATTCACAACGCAAGATGGACGCCAGTGATTTGTAAATTGTAAGTGTTGCAGATTATCCACATTGGGGACGATTCCTCCCATCTACCAGTTAGAAAACTTTAGCAAACATCATTTTGTTTCTAGACAAACCTATTTCAACCAGGTTTTCGCTGTATTTTATTTATTCATTAAACACATACATCTTAAGTTTTTAAAGATATATGCGTAAATAACAAGTGAGTTAAATTTTTATTTTTCAAATTTTTAAATTTTATTCCGATATATTGTAATAATTATCTTGTTTCCAAGTACTTCCGACTTCTTCAGGTATAGTTTTTCCTTGTAAACTGATAAATATTAGAAGACCTAATTATTAAAACTACCTATTGTTCTTAAAAAACACGTTTTAATGAAAATACACATTCTAAATATACAGGCAATGTAATGAACTGTATAACTTAGGCATTGGCCAGAGATAACGTACTGTAGATCAACATATATCTAATAGATATTCTCTAATAGATTCCATATTGTAACGTAATCAAAGAAGAGCCTAAATTAGCAATAATGAAGACGATAACATAAAGACAAAATAAAGAAAGAATAATTTTTCTAAAACATGAAAAGAATAAAAGAAAATTAAAAAATCTAAAGAACAAGTACGCTATTAAAATACTTTCACTGATAAAGACGAATAACAAATTACAAACATCTTAAAACCTTCTGCATCAGGTATGCAGAACTATACACGCGAGCCGAAATCCTTCCCTATATCTCATATCAAGGATTGTTTACCATAATATTATGCGTACTCGAATTCCTTTTTCACACCCCACAGGATCGCAGTAAATGAGATTTTTGGAGTTACCACCTCCCAGTGCAAGTATAAACTTTTTAAACATCTTTAATAACACTTTAGAAATTGTTATGAATTTGGAAGTGTTCATATTAATTTAAAACTGTTTTAATTATGAAACTTAAATATTATGAGGAAGATAGTTTTCATATAATAGCAGTTCAAAGTAAACCTGTTAAAACGTATGTGTGTACAATGTCAATATTCAAGCTCATTTGAATTCGTACATAGAACGCTTTCGTAATGAGATCATTGTGATATCAGAAGGTAACAAGATCTTTGAAAAACATTTAATATATTCGATATTTCATTGTAGAACTGAAGTTTGTGAAAATAAAAATTTAAAGTTTGCTTAATACCTTAGCGATTCTTGCAAGCTTCATTTCCTACATTAATATCTTCATGTACTGAATGATATATAAACAAATAATTACATGTAATCTATATTGTGTGCACCTTTCCTTATTTTATATTTTAATTAGCAACAAGGTTAAGTAATTCATTTTTTCAACTTCTATTTAATTTTAAGTGTTGGAATGGAGTTCAAATTTCTAATCTTCCATAACGCCAATACTAAATATACCTCCCTCCCCCTCAAAAGGAATTTTGCTGAGCCAATGACTGGGTGAAAATATTCGATTGGACTCAACCCAGTAAACGCACAATATAGCGTGCCTGGCTTTACAAAAAATATTTTATCCTATTACCAGTAAATATTATCTTTTCCCTTGCGTCCTCATAAAGGCGAAGCCAATGATTAGTTCCATAGTGTTTGGTAAATCCTCTTAGCGGCAGGAGCATGAACGATATTTCCGGCGGCTGCCCACACTTTTATAATATTAGCCCGTATGTTTTCCAATTGTGTCGAGATTATGATGTAGGGGCGGTAAACTGGAATGTATGTTTGTATATATACTGGTTTTTGAGCGATGTGCATTGCTGTGGTCTAGTGTGCTTTATCGATTCGTAAAGGCTTGTTGTACACTAGCTGGGATCGACTAATAGGTTTTTCACACTGTTCAATGTTTGCACCTTAAACAAAAAAATTAGAATATATGTAGGGTTATAATATGGTACAGTTGATAGGAAAGATCCGAATCGCATGTTCAGAGTAACGTATAAATCACGAGACATAGATTGAGACTTGGTCAGCCGATGCGCAGGTGCCTATGTGATATTTATAGTAGTGAAGGGCCACTGACTATCTCCGTAGAACCTCTCTGCTATACGTAAAGCTCGGCCAAAAAACTGTGCCTTCTTTACCACTGTGCTTAGATGCGAGAGAGGGGTAGACTGATGTCTGGTATTTATGAGCGTATATCGCAGACTGCCTTCGTGCACATCTCAAGTCTCTTGCTAGGATGCATGAACTATACTCTACCGTATATTTCTCTAGACTACTTCAGCTTTACTCATCAGCCTTTGCAGTCTCTTGTATTTCTTTTTCCAAATAAAGTAAATTATTACGTAAAAAATTCCCCATTTTTAACTTCTCATGCTTTTTTTGTAGGACTGTATTATAATTTCTAATTTCTCGAAATAGATTGGCAGCATTCACACGCCCAATGTTTGTCGCGCGTGCGTAAACAGGGTATAAATTCCGTACACATAAACCAGAATTTTGTTAACACTTTGCCATGCCTCAAATTATTTTCATTTTTACACCGATAAGTTCATTAAAAATCTCATTCTTGTTTTCATTCATTCGAAGCAAATTTCTTCTATAATTAACCTGATACCAGTTGAGATCCGGGTAGTCGCTAGAAACCTTTCAACAGCTCAATTAGATTGTGCATACTTTGGGTTAACTACCATGCCCTCTCATTGCCAATTATTTCCCTAATCCACAGTACTAGGAAATTATGATGTTCATTCCTACCTATATCCACCAACCCTTCTTTATCCTTAGGTAACATAAGAGGTAAACCCCTCTTCACCCTAGTTAAAGACAGTATACTTCATGACAGTTACCCTGGTCAAGAAATTCCATACTGGTCGTATATTTCCTCTATTTACTAATAAAATCATTGCTTTTTCTTATTGGCACATAAATTTCATTAACCCTTCCACATAAAAAGGGATGCAACCGGTAGATAACTCTCTTCACCCTATTGACACGTAACTTCCGGTAAGTGCCTTTTTCAATTTAATTCATAATTTTCCCTTATTGCCAGTACCGAATGGTTATTGTTTGTTAATACTGCCACATAAATTCCTTCTACCCTTCCATATACAAGGGGATTTAACCGGTAGATAACTCTCTTCACCCTATTGACACGTAACTTCCGGTAAGTGCGTTTGTCAATTTGATTCATAATTTTTCCTTATTACCAGTACCGAATGGTTATTGTTTGTTAATACTGCCACATAAATTCCTTCTACCCTTCCATATACAAGGGGATGCAACCGGTAGATAACTCTCTTCACCCTATTGACACGTAACTTCCGGTAAGTGCCTTTTTCAATTTAATTCATAATTTTTCCTTATTGCCAGTACCGAATGGTTATTGTTTGTTAATACTGCCACATAAATTCCTTCTACCCTTCCATATACAAGGGGATTTAACCGGTAGATAACTCTCTTCACCCTATTGACACGTAACTTCCGGTAAGTGCGTTTGTCAATTTGATTCATAATTTTCCCGTATTGCCAGTACCGGATGGTTATTGTTTGTTAATACTGCCACATAAATTCCTTCTGCTCTTCCATATACAAGGGGATGCAACAAGTAGATAATTCTTTTCAACCTATTAACAACACATAACTTCATAAGCGCCTTTGCCCTATGATCTCATAATTTTCCCTTATTGGCAGTTCCTGAGAATCATTGTCATTTCTTTACTTCTACATACTTTCCCACTGCCCATCCTTAACTTTTCTTTTCGATATAAACAGACATCTTCCTATAAACGTGCGGGAGAATATGCTACTTTGCTTACCTAACCATGTACACGTGTTGCTATAACAGCCTCCTATATCCATTACCAGCTGGTTGTTTTTCTACGTTAGTCGAAACAATCCTACGTCCATACATTATTCACAACCCCTTTCAATCCTTCGTAGGGGATAATGCTGAAACTGGCTGATCTTCTTAAAGTACAAAAACCGTTAGTCCAGGTAAAAATAAAAGGCTATATTGTGAAGCATCTCCAACGAATGAAAAATACCGCTATGTCTTTATTTTACGACCTACGTTCTTCCACCAGACGTGTTTCCAGCACCGCTGCGTCACCACGCACGTGACTGAACGTTTTCGTTTAAGTGAAATCCGAGTTGCCAGCTATCGTTCAATAAATTAATCTGTGATGTGAAAATTTAACATTTATTATCGCTCTTCCACGGGTGGGAAACTCCGCTTCTTGCGGAAATATATTTAATTTAATTTTCAACGATTTATAATTAAAACTTTTCGAATTAGGAGAAGCAAAGTCCTTAGGATCTGAAATGCTCCCTCTCTGTTTATCGCTATCTCTGTCTGCCACTAGACTAATTTTTATATATTTATTTTCACACACACACACACCCACACACACCCACACACACACACATATAAATATATATATATATATACAATTTATTTGTTAATTTTTAATTTTATTAACGTAATTTTTTTCTTAGACACTTACTTTTTTTAGAAATGATGACAAAAAATGTTTCCCCGAGAAATCAAATTGTGTTTCTACACACATACACATATATAAATAAGCGAGCCCGCACACACACACACACACACACACACACACACACACACACACACACACACACACACACACGGACACACACACACACGCACATACGTCATTACAAGAATGTTTTATTCCGTTTCAACTCATTTCTCGAACTCACATTATTGGCATTATCAAGAGCAATAGGTTTATTGGCACTATTGTTTTTGTCTTTTATTTGTTTACTTTTGGAAATATAGTGGTGAATTATTATATTCATTATTTAAAAACAAATTTTCAATTGTTTTTTGAACACTTTTTTATTCATCCAATCAAGCTCAAATACATATTTAAAGCTATATTGGCTGAGAATTTATATTAATACAACTTTTTTAAATATTTATTCATTAATTAAATTTAAAAACGTAGTTTTCTCTGTCGAATTCGAACAGAGTGACTACAAGTATGAAATCCAACACTTTGGCTTTGTACCAGCTTTTCCATAAATAGAAATGAATTACTTAAGGATGTATATGAAATTATGAAGAGAATTGTTTCTTGCAATGAGGAAGAAATGGACAGAAGAGAAATTATATACCACCATCAGGTTCATAAATTAGAAACTAAAATAAATAAAGCGAATAAATAGTAACAAATACACATAATGGTCCAACACCATTCCCTGAATACAGAGGGGAATGGAAAATTGCAAGGAAATTCGCGTTCTATTTTGTTACTTAATATTGCGATTCTGTCTTACGTAGTCCTACATACATATTCATATTCATTGTAATTATAACATAAAAAGTAGTAGAAATTATTTTTTTCTTTATTGATTTACTAGGAATTGACTTAATTACCTTTTTATAATACTTGTTTGTCTCGTTTTAAAGTCGTCAATAATATTTGTTGCCGAAAAGTAAAAAATTAACAAATATGTTTTATATTATTTATATATATATATATATATATATATATATATATATATATATATAAAGAACAAAAGTCTAAATACAAATACAAGAATTATAATTGAATTTACAATTCAAAGCTTTTCGTTGGCTAACAGTACCAACATCATCAGGAATATTAAACAATTCAAATTAATTAAAAAACATTATACTGTATATAAATAGAATATGATAATATAATATATATTATTTTATTATATTAAAATAAATATTATAATAATATATGCAATAAAAGTATTCTTGATTTAGTAATATTTTTAATTTACTATTTTATTATTATATATTATATTACATACATATATAACATACTACATAATATAATACATTCATTCAAGACAAAAAACTAGTTCATTTTACATTTCATCTAGCTTTCGTATATTCACCTAACCTCCCTAATGCATTCTTTCATCCCTTGAATGGAGGTGTATTTGTATTACAAGTGTACCTGAAACCTTTAACCCTGGGTACAATGTGTGACATTCCTCCTCCTCCACTCAGCTTTAAGGAAATTTATTGCTCAATTTTAGTCTTACCTCATTCAGCCCTTGCACTTCCCAAACGTTGTCCTTTCGCAATAAACCCCATCAAAAATCTGTTCATGCTAACCGTAACTGTTTAGAAACGTTCAGATTTTTCGAAAATTTTGAACACAATACGGTTACGGGTTAGTTTGTAACGCGATTATTTGAGACACAAACTGTGACACGATATTTTGTTTATATTTCAATTAAGTTACTCCGTATTAGAACTTTTCTTCGACAAATGTTCACGGGTTATCTTTTATCGTGGTGCAAATCAAACGTTTTCCTCCCCGACAGTCTCCCTGAGTAGAGTAAAAACAACCCTTCTTCTGGCAAAGTTTTAACAAGCCTGTATGCATGACTGGAGTTTCTTGTGGGGGTTGTCGTGAGGCTCCTACCGTAGTAATGTTACTTTGAAAACTTTTGGTTTTGCTTCCCCTAAGAGTTTGTCTAATAAAAACCATAAGTATATGTGTTTGATGTTCTAGACAATGTTAATTTTTTTGGTGACATGTTATTTACATTTTTTCTATTGTGTGCAACCTGTTTTTGGTATTAATTAGAAATCCTATATTCTTCAAATCATTCATGTTTAAAAGAAATAATTCCGCTGGTTATAAAATCCATCATAGAGTGCGACACCAGCAGACCCCTTTCCACGGATACTCTCTAACATTTTATTATGAAGTTAGTATAACACAGACGACTGAAAATCAAGATTAGGTTTAGCTGTCAAGTAGCTGCAGACAGCTAAAATACTTACTTACTAACCGACCCCCATCTTTGGCAGTTAAACCATTTGGCGAGGAGCTAACTAGTAGAGATACCCTTCCTAGAAGGTGGGACCATCATAACCCTGGTCCTTGACCAAGGCTACGAAATCCTGAAAATATCCGGCATTTAATACTTAATGGTCACACAGCAGGCACTCCGGGTTCACATGAATACGATGGAGGTGCATAGTAACGTATCATGACATGTTTACATTCTGATTGATGTAACGCTAACAGCTCGGGGCAGGTCGTGGTCAATTGTACCCTCCGAGACGAGATTTTACCACCTATGTTTGTTTATAGTCGATCTTGGTTCCACTTTTTTGTGATTTTTATTAGGAGATTGGTGAACTGGAGCGAACTAAATAATCAGGCTAAGGGAGGTTTAACCATTGCTTAAGTAGTTAGTCAGATATTTCATTGTCAGTGATATTTACGTGGCTCAGGATCCACTGGAAATTAAGTACCCTCCCGGCAGTAGAAGAAGAGACATTTTCTAGACCAGACTCCCTGATACTGGAAAGTGTTCCTTAAACGTAACTCTGAATGACATGTACAACTTGCTTCACTGTCTCAAATAGGGAACACATAATCAGTGTTTGTTTTACTACCTTTTGAGACAAATTTAAAATGAGGACTCGAAACATTTTGCGAGGTGAACTCTAAGGCCTAGCGAAAACCACATTAGTTGAGTCGGCACTCGATCTGATTCTTTAATAATTGAATTGAAGAAATTACTAGTTGGATTGATCGAATTCAACGACACGTGACACATGACTACCCAATCCAGTAAGAATAGGAGTCTCTGTTATTCAGAGCATAAAAAGTAATTTACCGTGACACTCGTCTGTACACATATATTATTTAAAAGTCACTGTATTTTACTTTGTGTTTGTATATGTGTGTGTTATGCGTGCGCGCGTGTGTGTTGAGACAGAGAATGTGTGTATTATGTGTGTGTGTGTGTATGTATGTGTGTGAGCGTGTGCGTGTGTGTGTGTGTATGTGTGCGTGTGTGTGTGTGTGTGTGTGTGTGTGTGTTTGTTGTGAGCGTGTGTATGTACGTGTGTGTGTGTGTTGTGAGTGTGTGTATGTATGTGTGTGTGTGTGTGTGTGTGTGTGTGTGTGTGTGTGTGTTGTGAGCGTGTGTGTGTGTGTATGTGTATGTGTATGTGTATGTGTGTGTATGCCCGCGAGCGTGTGTGTTTGTGTATGCATGTGTGCGAATGTCAGTGTGTGTGTGTGTGTGTGTGCGCACGCGAGCATGTGTGTTTGTGTGTATTGTGAGTGCGCGCGTGTGTGCGTCTGCGTGTATCTGTTTGTGTGTGTTTAACTACTAAACATAGTACAACCTCGAGGATATTTGAATGTTTTTCCAAATTCTCGTATTTTTCCAAATATAGATATTTTTATCTTCGCCTATCACTTTAACCATTTAATCAGATTTACGTTATATTTTGACAATATTCCTATGATATATATTTCTGAACGCTGAGAGCAACACACGCCATAACATTTATAAACGTATTTATTTGAAAGTTTATAAACTTAACTAAAGAACTCATTTTAAATGCATCTTCGTTAGGACATTGTAGACCATGAACAGTAAACAAATGATTGGAAAACAGTTTTTAAATTTCAAAATAGTCTAAGGTTGCATTAAATAATCTGTATTAAAAAATAAATATATAACAAGCCTGTACTTTATCTTATTTTTATTAATCTCATCATTCATATTTCTGCAACTGTGTATCATCATAAAGGACTAATCTACAATATATATAAATTAATATAAAGTAAATCTAAATTATTATAAATTTAACTGACAAGCCGTATAGCCTAAGTAGAGTAATCAAATTCGTTGTTTACTTGATTGTTGGCAATAACCAGCCTTTGTAATATTCATAAAATTCCATTAGATTAGCTTCAGTTTATCTGTGTAACTGCGGTACCTAATTACTATAAACATTATAATTACTAACCAATGTATCGTGGTAGTTTTATAAACAAATACCATATCCCCGTTACACAAAGCGCTTTAACGGCCTGTTTGTTACCACGGCAACCGACCAGACAGCAGCTTTATCGTTGGGCATTTTATTGCCTTTAATTTTAAATTAAAACGTTTAATTTTCATTCAAAATTAGTCTTTCTGGAGCAACTGTCTTTAATACAACCTTGCAAAATTGTATTTTAAGCTAGTTTTTAAAACAGGGTTTTAACACTTTTTTAAAATTTCTTTTAGAAAAATAAGACTTGAAGAGTCATCTATAAATGTCTTGATATTTAGACAAAATGGTATGAACCGCAAATATTGATAATTTTATAAAAGATAACTGATAAAAGAAGACTAAACAGAGAACAAGCATCAAAATAAAAACTAAGAGGCTAGGCTTGACCTTAACAAAAACCTAGCACGGGGGTTTAACTCCAGGATTTTGAAATCAAGGATAGAGGGAATGCAGAGGTGAAACATTAGCTGAAGAAAGATGAAAGTGGTACACAGACAAAGAAACCCATGAGATTTGAAAAGGTATGCCTGATGAACTAGACATAAATCGTATTATATTAATGAAACAAAAAACCGCTAGAGGGATATTAGGTTAAAAATCAGCAATAAAGTCACAGAGAAAGTCAAATTCTACAGAGTGCAAGGGAGATAAACGCTAGACTAGAAAATGCGTCAAGGAAATCAAACTATTTATATATCAAGGCATAGAGACTTATAGAACTGAATATCGATTGTTCGAAGTCTATAAAGTAAGGGAGGCGAAGCCAAATAGGAACTAAATACAAGAATCCTGAAAACGATAGGCTTCGATCTAAATCAAGGTATCTAATACACGAAAACTCAAAATCTAGGTATCAGTGTTAGGAGATCTAGAGAACAAATGTGAAAAAGCAAGATACATGACGTCAGTTCCAAGATACGATAGAGCTTGTACCTGTCGCTGCGGCACGCAACCCACTATTTGCTGCGGGCAAGTATTTTGAAGTTTGTTTCTCTTCATCGAGCTAGAGAGCAGATGGAAGAAAGCAAATATACATGACTTCGTCTCCAAGGGGTTAGATAACGTGTCTCTGAAGCACGGCGTAAAGGATCTGCTGAGGGTACGTGTTGTGAACTTTGTTTCTGTTCGTCGAGCTGGAAAGCAGATGTGAGAAAGCAATGTACATTACTTCATTTCCAAGGAACTAGATAGCCTATACCTGCCGCTGTAGTACGTCGCACAAAATCTGCTGTGGGTAGGTGTTGTGAACTTTGTTTCTGTTCGTCGAGCTGGAGAGCAGATGTGAGAAAGCAATGTACATTACTTCATTTCCAAGGAACTAGATAGCCTATACCTGCCGCTGTAGTACGTCGCACAAAATCTGCTGTGGGTAGGTGTTGTGAACTTTGTTTCTGTTCGTCGAGCTGGAGAGCAGATGTGAGAAAGCAATGTACATTACTTCATTTCCAAGGAACTAGATAGCCTATACCTGCCGCTGTAGTACGTCGCACAAAATCTGCTGTGGGTAGGTGTTGTGAACTTTGTTTCTGTTCGTCGAGCTGGAGAGCAGATGTGAGAAAGCAATGTACATTACTTCATTTCCATGGAACTAGATAGCCTATACCTGCCGCTGTAGTACGTCGCACAAAATCTGCTGTGGGTAGGTGTTGTGAACTTTGTTTCTGTTCGTCGAGCTGGAGAGCAGATGTGAGAAAGCAATGTACATTACTTCATTTCCAAGGAACTAGATAGCCTATACCTGCCGCTGTAGTACGTCGCACAAAATCTGCTGTTGGTAGGTGTTGTGAACTTTGTTTCTGTTCGTCGAGCTGGAAAGCAGATGTGAGAAAGCAATGTACATTACTTCATTTCCATGGAACTAGATAGCCTATACCTGCCGCTGTAGTACGTCGCACAAAATCTGCTGTGGGTAGGTGTTGTGAACTTTGTTTCTGTTCGTCGAGCTGGAGAGCAGATGTGAGAAAGCAATGTACATTACTTCATTTCCATGGAACTAGATAGCCTATACCTGCCGCTGTAGTACGTTGCACAAAATCTGCTGTGGGTAGGTGTTGTGAACTTTGTTTCTGATCCTCGATTTGTTTCACCGCAATAAAGTAACGCTGCCATTAAATAAGAGGAGCCATCAATACGTCACTAACCCTCGGCTTAAGGGTGTAAATAATATTTTATTGCGCTGAAATACTTATTAAACTTGTTACAATTGTGTTTTATTATGTCCTGAGATACACACTTGACATTGTTTATGTGTATAATAAACATTTTATATGCTAATCAAAAGCCTATAAACCGTAAGGGCACAAATGAAATTCAAAATTCCAGCATTCATACTAAATCAAAGTGGTCTTGCTTCAACGAAAGAACAATATAAAATGGTGATACAACTAATGTAAGCCAAGATATGTAAAGGTTGAAAGCTTGTTATAGTTTTCAGTATTTCATATACTTGTGTTCTTATATTTGTATCTAAAGACGTAAATAGATGTTTTTTAAGGGTTGAAATATAATTGTGGAAATCTATCGCGCCAAGTTGAGAATTAAAGAAGAACAGACGTCTCACATCAAGACGTGTTTATGCAAAACCAGAGTTCTTGATGCAAAACCAGAGTTCTTGATGCAAAACCAGAGATCTGATTTCAGAAATTAAGTTCTTGCTGTTACACCCTTTGCAGAAAACAACTATGGAAGATGTATTATGAATGTTTAGATACGAAATGCTGCGAAATTTCGGCCCTAAAGTGTTCATTATCACCATGAAAACAAAAGTGGTCAGGTAGGGTGTAGAACGCGAAAATCATGGGCTTTCTCCCTGAGAGGGTGCAAAAGGTTTGGCCGCGGCAGTGTGTGTGTGTGTGTGTTTTATGTGTGTGTGTGTTGATTATTACCTTTATCTTATTATTATTTCTTATATTTTTTAAATTCTCTTTCTACTTTAGCATTGTACATGAATTTAGGATACAATAGGATATTTATTCATTATTAATCACCCCACTGTCAGTCAACTATATATATATATATACTACAATATGTATTCTTGTGTATTGATAAAGTAATAAGACAAATTACAAATACAAGAATAATTTATTGAATGTACAATTCAAAGCTTTTTGTTGGCAAATAGTACCAACATCATCAGGAATACTAAAGAATGAAATCAAACATACATGTGCAAACTAGATCCCACAAACAGCATTGAAAAATCTATTACAATGTTGTCATATATAGTGTCAAATTTAGATTTTACTTGTATTTGTTCATTTATCAACTCATTATTAGTATTATATTTATGTATTTCTAAAGCTTCATAAATATTCATTCTTAGGCCTTTGTTAATTTCTTTTACAAGTATCATATTATCTATATTAGGAAATAAGTGATTATTAATAATACAATGACTAGCAAAATTCGATTTATAAATTTCAGGCTTTTTATATGTATTGAAATGCTCTTTATATCTATATTTAGGTTTTTTCTTAGTTTGTCCTATATAAACTGTATTACAAGAGTCAAATTCCATTTTATGTACACCGTTTTTTTCATGCATATTAATAATTTTATTATTATTATTAATTATATTTATTAATTTATTATTATAAATATGTACACAGACTCTCAATATTATAAAATGTAAATCAGAGCAAAATAAGACAGATAAAAAATTATTCAGGTTATTTTTCATATAATAATAAAATTTACAAACAGGAAGATGGTCTAGCTATGGGTTCCCCTTTATCGAATATAATATCTGAAATATTTTTACAATATATAGATGATAAAATAAATAAAATTATACAAACATTTGATAAAAACTGTTATTGGTTTAGATATGTAGATGATGGTTTATATGTATCTAATAATAATGGTATAAAATTAATAACTATTTTAGATAAAATAAATATGATAAATAAAAATATTAATTTTAGTTATGAAATGGAGAAAAATAATAAGATTAACTTTCTAGATTTAACAATAATAAGACATAAAAATGAATTTGAATATAATAAACAGTATATCGTAAACCGACACAAACTAACCAAATAATACCTAATAATTCTAATTGCGTATAATCAAAAAATGGCTGCCTTATACAATTTATTTTATAGATTTCATAAAATACAAATGAATAATGAAAATAAAATGAGATAGAAAAACATTATTTATCAAATTGCAATTGAGAATGGCTACAAAAAGAAAACTGTTGATACACTTAATTATAATATTTTAAAAAAACAACATAATAATTTAATTTACAAAAATAATGATGAGAATATCATATGGACTACATTTACATTTTTGGGAATGAAATAAAAAATATACCAAAATTGTTTAAAGGTAGCAACATTAAATTCGCATATAACAATAATAATAAATTAATAAATATAATGAATAATAATAATAAAATTATTAATATGCATGAAAAAAACGGTGTACATAAAATGGAATGAGATTATTGTAATAAAGTTTATATAGGTCAAACTAAGAAAAAACTTAAAGATAGATATAAAGAGTATTTCAATGTATATGAAAAGCCAGAAATTTATAAATCGAATTTTGCTAGTATTTGTATTATTAATAATCACATATTTCCTAATATGGATAATATGATACTTGTAACAGAAATTGACATAGGCCTAAGAATGAATATTTATGAGACTTAAATACATAAATATAATACTAATAATGAGTTGATAAATGAACAAATACAAGTAAAATCTAAATTTGACACTATATTTAGTGTTTGTAATGTTGGGGCAGCAAAATAATAGTATGACAACATTGTAATAGATTTGGCAACGCTGTTTTTTTTATCTAATGTATGTTTGATCTAATGTATGCGCATGTATGTTTGATTTAATTCTTTAATATTACTGATGATGTTGGTACTGTTTGCCAACGAAAAGCTTTGAATTGTACATTCAATAAATTATTCTTGTATTTGTAATTTGTCTAATTTTTTTAATATATATATATATATATATATATATATATATATATATATATATATATATATATATATTTAATAAATTAAAAATATTTCAAAAACAAGAATACTTTTGATGAATATATTTATTCAAAGCTTTTTGCCGATAAAATAGTACCAGCATCTTCAGGAAAAAATTATCTAATAATCTTACATTATTAGGTAATTATTTTCCTGAAGATGCTGATACTATTTTATCGGCGAAAAGCTTTGAATAAATATATTCATTAAAACTATTCTTGTTTTTGAAATATTTTTAATTTATTAACTATATATACAAGAAAACATATCACCATGTTTAATATATTAATATATATATATATATATATATATAATAAATTTTGAACTAGGTATCTATTTAATAATTTAACAGTAATAAATGTTGCGTTAATTGTTTCAATCAAAGGCTGTATATTATAATTTGACTAAATCCCGTTTGATTAAATATTAGGAACATCTAAAACCATATACTCATAAAGCCATATACTCATAAATCCATATACTCATAAAGCTATATACTCGTTAAGCTATATTTGTTGTAAGCATTCACTATTACAAAATCAGTGCTTACACAAGTAATATAGTGATGATTTTTTTTGGAATATGAGTATACGCTGGAAGCATAGAAAGAACACGGCGCCATGTAGGCAATCTAAAGTCACTAATGATTGTGATTCGAAATGAATCGGTAAACAGAACCGATTCTATATACGTATAATAATTTGATGTTTTCACAAATCTAGAAGTATTGCCGTTTCCACTCCAAAACCTGACGTTACAGTGCACAGTTATGTTTATCAGGCCCAAGTCTGGTTATTATATTGTTGACTGCTAAAGTATGTTTAGTTCTACAAATGCAATGCTCTTGGAAGAAAAATACTGACACCATGTTTATCAATTAACCATTACAAACCGGATCAGTAGAACAACATTCCTGTACCAGCTGACGTCTGTTTAATAAAAAGGATTTTATAAACACTGTTATAGTCAACGGTTTAACTGGCTGTGGGGTAATTAATAATATATATATATAATACGTTTTCTTGTTTAATAATTTAAAACAACATAGGTTATTCAAATACAAGAATATTTATTAATTTATATCCAAAGCTTTTCGTTGGCAAACAGTACTAACATCATCAGGAATGAAAATTACAATCATGAAAATTCTAATTTTCATTCCTGATGATGTTGGTACTGTTTGCCAACGAAAAGCTTTGGATATAAATTAATAAATATTCTTGTATTTGAATAACCTATGTTGTTTTAAAATTTATATATATATATATATATATATATATATATATATATATATATAGATATATATATATATATATCTTTATAATTCTATAAGTCTTAACTAGTAAGAGATATTTATATTATAAGAAATATCTAAAATTCAAATCGTAATTATCAACTTTAATATATATATATATATATATATATATATATATATATGTGTGTGTGTGTGTGTGTGTGTGTGTGTGTGTGTGTGTGTGTGTGTGTATATATTCACCTTTATAGAAACGTGTATTTTTTCAGTGATTGAAATACTCCAACGTACATATTTGTAAGGTTTGCTAGCATCAATTTTGTTTGTATCGCTGACAGTACCACAGATGTTTCGCAGCATGTATCTCCCGATAATGCCGACTCGGAATTGATGGCCCATTATACATCTTCATGTTTACAGGTTTTAATTTATGGCCGTCATTCGTTTACAAAATCTGGGCCTAATCTTCGTGTTGCTGATATATAGTGGGAACAATAGGCCCTATCATCTACCTTTGTCTACGCCTTAACATAAAAGGGTATCTCTTTACGCTGTTATCCTATCTCGGTTTCTCCCCATGCGTGAGTGAAGTCACCCACTTAGTTCCCAAACATGTAACTGCCTAGTGTCGTGATTATAGAGGAGCTAGTTTATTGTGGAGAGTGTTGATAGGAAACCTGTTCCATCGTTACTGTCTCACTCTTGCGATGCAATATATATATATATATATATATATATATATATATATATATATATATATATATATATATTATATTATATTATAATATCTCGACTAATTATCAACGATTAAATAACATATATTTTTTAATCAAATATTATATATAACATTTTTTAAAGTCAATTCCTACTCAAGGCTACACAGAATGTTTTTATTTTAGTTACTTTTTCCTTTACTTTACTTTCTCTCATAATTCCATATACGCCTTTATGTAACTGATTTCTAGCTTTGGAAAAGTTGCCTCAGTGCCTAAGTTCTCAGTTCAATCCGACCGTGATCTCAATTTTTAAACTTAAATTAATAAATAAATATTCGAAATAACTGTATTAACATCAATTGTAATCCAATATAAGTAAAAGAAATATATTTTAACTTTTAACTTAAAAAATTAACGATTTATTAACGATTGAAAATTTGTACAATATATGGTATATAGGTAGAGTGTCATCTAATAAAAGGAATTGGAAAAAAGTAATCAAAATAAAATTTTTCTTTGTCAACCTAAATAGGAATTGACTTTAAATTGTTTTTCTCTAATTACTTGTTCAATGCAACATATAAACATTTGATGAACAACAGTAGAAACTTGCAGTGAGCTCGAAGGTTTACGCCAGTTAATTATGTTAAAATTATGATAATCCTTCCACTGACCCATCATACTTTTATGAAAGCTTATTTTTCTGCACAAAGTTTATTATACTACCTACAAAACTCCTTTCTCAAGATACAATTCTTCGCATGAAACGTACACTCATAATATATTTTTTACTTTATATTTTAAATTCAAATACCCAACAGTAAATACGGCCACAACTTTAGATTGCTGCATAACTTAGCAAGCATGATAACTTAATAACGTCTTATTTATTCTAGATGGCACTGAGTTACAAATTATGCATTCAAATACAAATACGGAAATTCCATGAAAATGTTTAATTGAATAACTAATGCCAAATTGTAATGCAAAGTTAGACGCATGAGGCCTTTTCTACTTTTAATACAATTTATAAAATTCAATATTTAATACTCTTGAACCTCACGGGTCGTTATTTGGGATCACACTGCAGTGGCCAGTGGTGTAATATAAAAAACTTGGTTTTAATTTATTAAAGGAAATAATATAAATTTATAAGTAATTGACTAAGTTATAAAATCTTTCTAATTTGGGTGAAAATCTAATCTAATAAATTTTTTTGTATTTAAGTGGTTGAAGGTTTTTTGAGGGGATTTCGCCGTTGCCTTTTTAGGATTAGAGTCTTAGCACTATCACTTCTCCTTGGTTATATTTTAATATTTTATTAAGCCTCTTTATAAAAAACAACTTTTCACCTTTCTCAGTTTATGTAAAACACTCTTAACTCTTTCTCTTACACAAAATACTAGCAATCTTCTACTAGCCCTTAAACACGTGTGCACATACTTCAGCTCAAAATCTAGTCCTCGTCTTCCTCGGTGTCTTTCCTTTTGAGTAATAAGCATTTAACCGCGATCCCCCCCTTTTCCCATCCTTATGGTATTTCAGCCAATCAAAACTTAACCCTTTAAAGGAGTAACGTTTGACCAACGGATTTTAATTGGCTCGTTACGTAGTCGTTACACCCTTATTTTGTAAGTTCTTTGACTCCTCCAGATGTAAACTTTCTCACAAAATAGGTTTACAGAATTAGTTTAATTTTAGAAAATAATAGAAAGAACCCTAATTTCGCCTTTATCGTATTTTTTTACAAAGATCCACTTTTAATTTTTTACCATTTGTAAAATTTAATATGTTCAAAACATTTTATTGTTACCCATATTTTTGTTTGTCATTTTCTAGTCTTATCACATAATTATTTTTCCCATGTTATATTTCGTAAATCCGTTAAGACGAACTGGAGACTTCAGATTAGTTTGCCCTTTACAAAGTGCAGCGGCCAGAATGTCCGATGCAAAGAATCAGGGTAATTGTATAGAATACCAGAATCAAACCTAACCTGTTTAAATAATTGGCTAAATTTATATGTACAAATTTTAAAGCATTATAATAATAATAATAATATTAAAACTAGGGTAAATAATAGTAAAATGAAGAAAATTAGAAATAACTTTAGACTTAAAAAACATAAATTATAATCAATAAGAAAAATTATCACTTCAAAGTGGATAGCCTAAATTATGTATACAAAAAAGACGGTAATTGTGTAGTATAACAAACTCGGCCTAGATGCAGGCTATTAAAATAATTGTAATTAAATATAATCAGGAATAAAGAATGTAAATTTATAAGATGTGAGGAAAGTAAATTAGGCCTAGCTAGGGAAAATAGTATTTATGTAAAAGTAAAGATTAAATGTTAAAATTTAATAGCCTAGAAATTAGGTTATAATAGAAGCAGTCATATTTGATTCCGGAAAAATCCGCCTAGGGTATTGATTATAAATCTTGTCACTACGAAACGAAAGCGCTACAGTCGAACTTTGGATTAGGAATTTTAAAAAGTAAATTAAATTAAATAAGAAGAAATAAAGTCAAATACGTTATTAAATAAAAGGTAAAAATGGAAAGGACACACCAGAATACAGAAACGCCTTTTACAAAAAGTGAAACTAATCTTAGTTCAGAATTTCCGAACAAACAAAGTCAATTGCCATGGCAACGGCTTTCTGATTGAGCAAAAGTTGAAAAATGGATACTAGGGCGTGGGAAGTTTGAATTGGAGAAGACGGGCCTCACAAAAGGGACGCTATCCAGAATGAGAATGCATTAGGCTCTCAAGGCGAGCAGACGTGTTTTTGTACCATGCTAATAGGACAAGAAAAAATGTGCTAGAAACAGAGTAAAAAGTGCGACGATGTGATCAGGGGAAGGAAGATATATATGAGCAAGGGCTCATATATACCCAGAACAAAATTTCGACCACCAAAATGCAAAATTAAAGAAAATAAGAAGATTAACCGAAATTATGGAGAGACGCCTACCTACCAAGACCCTTGAAGCTGTAATGGGACCGACAGATGACAACATTAATGAATACAAAAAGATTTCTACAGAACAAGGTTATATAATCAATTTAATTATTCTTTTTAAATAACATTTTACTTCAAATTATATTAACTTAAATTCAAAATTAAATAAGATGGGAATAACCTAAGGGACTGATTAGTCAACTCTCTTAGGTTACCCAAATTTAAGTAACAAAAATTCAAAATTGACTTTCCATTCCCATCGCTGTGGGAATGTATGGATTAAGTATAAAGATGTATATCTTATATGGCTTTTTCTAAGTAAATTTCTAATGAATAATTTCTAAAGAAGTTAATTGTTCAAGGCCTAGCCTAAAGGCATTAAATAGTAATATTAAGTGTTTGAAAAAGAATCAGATTTTAATATATGTTAAATTTAACTGTAACAATCAAAACTATATACAAAATTAATTATGGTAACTTTGATAATTTAAATTATATACAAAATTAATGGTAATAAGAAAATTTAAAAACATAGAATGAGATAATAATGTTTAATTAAATGACAAGTTGTATGAAATTTTTAAAAAGTAATTAGTCAAGAAAATCCTGTTAAATTAAATAAAAACAATAATAATTAATTTGAACCTTGGAACAAATAAATAAAAAGGTATATTTTCCAATTAGCTGTGTTTTCATTCTAAATAAGATAAGTTCACTAGGTATCCAGGTATAGTCTTTAAATCACAAGTGTCTCTCAAAGATTCCACTACCCGAAAAGGAGCTTGAACAGGGCTTATCGGAGGCTAATTGGTTTTATCAAAAATTCAGGGGTTGGTTCCTCTGAGAGGTTTATTCCTTGAGGCACAGGTCTATGAAATTAGGTTCGTAGTCAATGGATAAACCATTACTTTCTTACTGACTTAGCAATTGATGAAAAGAAAGGGCCAAAGTAAGGCAGGAGAAAAAAGGTCGGTAAGAAAAGTATGGCGCCCAACGTGGGGCTCGATGCTTACATTGTAACATCGGGTCAACATCAAATAGAGACAGATTTAAATCGACTAAGGAGCCTAGTGAAACAAAATTATTTGAATAGAATTCAATTAAAATGGTAAATAATAATAGGAATCATAAAATGAAAACCAAAGAAGTTCTTTAAATTAAATAAGAGTTAATTATAATAAAAATGAAATTAAAAAGAACTTAGAATAAATAATAATAATTAAAAGGAAATAATTAAGTAAAATAAAATTCAGTAGGCGTCGGTAGGGCATAATATAAAAAATAATGTTAGTTATTAATAAAAGTAAATAGAATAAATAGGCGTTAGATAGACATGGTCAAGGGAACACTGAACCGGATCACATCGAGCACAATTATAAATGAATATTTAATTAAATACTCAGTATATAGTAAAAATATAGAAGTAGGAGAAGTTAGTAAGGGAATAAAAGGATAGTTAAATACGAGACTTTAAGATGGCGACAAGACAGAGAAAAGACACAGAACCATCTGAAATGATGGAGTTTTTAAAAAAAATGATGGAGGAACAGAAACAAGGGAGAATAAAGGAACAAGAAGAATTAGTAAAAAAGATAGAGGAACAAAGAAAGAAAGAAAGAGAGGAGGAAAAAGTAGAAAGAAAGAAAGAAAGAGAGGAGAAAAAAGTAGAAAGAAAGAAAGAAAGAGAGGAGGATAAACAAGAAATTAAGAATCTTTGGGAAATCATGAATAAGAGGATAGATGAAATAAATGAAGGAATTACAAGAAAGAATGAGGAAATGGGAAATAAAATCCAAGAGACTATAGAAAAGATGTATAACTTACAGGTAACAGTCAGTGAAAATAAACAGACTGTAGAAACAGTTAAGGGAGAAGTCAAAAAAGTAGAAAGAAGGGTACAAGTAGTTGAGAATAAGATAAATATAATGGGAGAAGGAATAAATATAGCTACCTTGTTTAAATCAAGGATGTTTGAGATGGGTGATAATGGAGACAAAAGCAAGAAGGAATTCTACGGTAGGGAAGATGAAGACCCTATTGATTTCATTAAACACCTAGAAGGTATGATGTCCGAAATTGATCCTGACATGGAGGAAGGACAAAAAAGGAAAATAATGGAGAGACATCTTAAAGGACCAGCACAAGAATGGTGGTTGGCCATGAATATGGAGGAGGAAAATTATGATGAAGTTAAGGAGAGATTCTTTAGCCACTTTTGGGGATCTCATGCACAAGAGAGAATTCGAGGAAGAATCGAAAATGGAAAATATGAATACCATCGAGGCACAAACAACATGGTAAATTATTTCTTAAAAATGGTGAACACGGCGAGACACCTAACCCCGCCATACAATCAGGCGGAGTTAATTATGAAGATTATGAAGCATTATGGGAACAGAATGTATATAGGATGTTCCGGGATGGCGGCTACCGACATAGAGGAGGCGGTAAAATACATCCGAAGGAACATGGAGCAGGAGGCTACCAGGAACCGGACTCAGCCTAGGACTGAGGAACGGGAACCTGAGAGGAGAGGGTGGACACACCAAACGAGAAACCCCGGATACAAGGGAAATTGGAGGCAAGAGCCTTACCCGGTAGAAGGGAGAGGAAACTGGAGACAAGGGCCCTACCAAAGAGAGGGACCAAGAAATAGGCCGCAAAATCAGTGGCAACAACAAAGGCCAGAGTACAGGCCACAAAACCAAACGGAAGAGGGCCCACAGACAAAAGAAAAGAGACCACAAAATCCAGGGCCAAGTGGTCAATCAAAAAACTAAATGAGAGGATCCCTAATGGTAGGAAGGAAAAGAGGAGAAAACCATTAGAGATCCAACAACAAACAAAATATAGGAAATATTACCCGGAGAAACAGGGAACATTAAATAAAGGAAAGGCGGAAGACCTAAAGAACAAAAATAAAAAAACAATACAACAGGAAAATAACAATGAAGTACACCAAAATCAAAAGCTTAGAGTTGGTGGACTATCTCTTGATATTCGTGCTGAATTGTTAGAAGAGGACAAGGAGATTGGCGAAAGTAACCAGAAGAAAGAGCCATGCCCTGTAATTGACTGTGAGGTAGAAGAGCTCTCTATAGAGGTAGAGATTGACACGGGTGCAGACGTGTCAGTCATTCAAGAAAAGGCTTACAACAACCTCAAGTTGCATGGGCTTAAGTTCCTGGAACTACCCATCAACAATGTGGGAGTTGTAACAGCCATTAAGACTGCACAGATAAAGGTTACCCGGCAATGCTTAATTCCCTTAACAATTAAAGGCATAAAAGTGGACTGCATCTTCATAGTGGTCTCCAAACTTCGGTCGGAGATGATTATGGGGTGCAACACACTGTATGACCTAAAGGCACGGATAAACATGGACAGACGCTTTGTGACCTTCGAGATAGAAGGGAAGATGGTGTTCCAGGACTTTAAAAATAAAATACAAAAGATAGAGGAAAATAAAGAAGTCCGAAAAATATGTCAGATAACCCAGGGAAAAGAAGATGCATCAACAATAGGGCATCAAAGCAAAAAGGAGGGGTTAATGCGACAGTGCGAGAAGCAGGGGCACTGCCGAATGAATGAAGGAGGAAATGGACAAGAAACAAGTAAAGGGGAAATCTTAAATATAAAAAACGAATATCAAAGAAAAATAAAAAATGAAACAGAGGAAAAATTAAACAAAAACAAAAAATTAAATAACAAAAATGAAAATATAAAAAATAAGGAAATTAATTTAAGACCTGAGGGATTCAATACAGGAGATAAAGAAACAAAGGACATGGAAAGAAGAGCTGCAGCTGAGATTAAGAGCAAAACAAAATATAAACAAGGTAAGGCCGAAATAGTGCCAAAAAGGGGAAATAATGTGAGTGAAAAAATAATAAATAAGAAAATAAATATAAATAAAAATATAAACGTGGCGTCGAAACAATTAAAAGGGGGGAACAACGAGGTTAAAATGAATAACCAACAAGTAGCTCGGAAGCCCATGCCTAAGACTTTAGATTCTGGAAAGATAACCCAAAGGAAAGAAATTGAAATTAAAGAAAGAAAAAAGAAAAACCCATTTACTATATCAAGAGTTCGAAATTCAATTAAAATGAGAACCAATCCAAATACGAGAAGAACCTTCGTTTCATTACAATTCAAAAACAGAAAAATAAAAGGTAGATTTAAGGAGAATAAGGGAAAGTTAAGAAATTGGAAAAGGAGAAAGAAGAAAAAGAAAGATAAAGCTGGACGGATAATAAGAAAATATTTGAGAATTAACCATTTAGGAATCGAAGAAGAAGAAACAGAAAATAAATGTATATTAGACAAAGAACAGCAAAATCAATTAAAGCAGCTAATATTGGAATATGACGATTTATTTAGCGAGATACCGGGAAGATCAAATAAATATAAGCATCAATTGAAACTAATAGAGAATAAAACTTTTGTACGAAGGAATTATCCAATTCCAATTAATTACCGTAAACAGGTCCAAGAAGAGATTGAAAGAATGCTCAGATATGACATCATCGAACGCTCAAGAACTCCTTACATCAACCCAATGGTGACAGTAATAAAACCAGACAAGACCATCCGTCTGTGCCTAGACGCTAGGAAGTTGAATGAGATAACTGTGCCGGATTATGAAAGTGCACCCACTATTGACGATATACTAAGGAAAGGTCGCAACAGGCGATATTTTTCAAAAATAGATTTAACGTCAAGTTTCTGGCAAATACCGTTGACTAATGAGTCCAAAAAATATACAGGATTTTTATTTAATAATAAAGTATATAATTTCAATGTGGTGCCTTTCGGACTCCAAAACTCCCTAGCGGCTCTAGTGAGAACGGTAGATATCACTTTGGGTAAGGAGTTAGAGGAAAATCTTTTAGTGTATGTCGATGATCTGTTGTGTCTATCTGAGACATTCGATGAGCACCTCAGTCACCTGAGGACAATTTTCACCAGATTCAGAGAGGGGAATTTAACCATCAACCCGAAGAAAACCTTGTTCTGTCAACAAGAGGTGAAGTTCTTAGGATATATCTTCAGACAAGAAGGGGTCACCACAGACCCAGAGAAGCCACAGGCAATACAGGATTTCCCAGAACCTAGAAACAAAAAACAACTACAATCGTTTCTAGGTTTTGTAAATTACTATGCACGATTTACAAAGAAACATGCTGAAGAGACTTCACCCTTGTTGAAATTACTAAGAAAAGATCAGCCCTGGATCTGGGATGAATACATGAGTAAAGCCTTCAATAGGGTAAAAGACTTGTTTACGGAATCAGTCACTCTGATGCATCCAATCGAAGGGCAACGTACGTTCCTACAGACAGATGCATGCGATAATGCAATTGCCAGTCAGATTTTCCAAAGAGATGGACAAAGGCAAATGCAAGTAATAGGGTTCGTTAGCCGAACACTTAAGAGTTGTGAGAAGGCATACACTATATGCGAGAAAGAATTATTGGCTATAGTGCATGGCTTGAAAAAATTTCGGCCATTAATAGTGGGAGCGCCACTAACTATCATAACGGATAATAAGGCATTGAAATTTATGAACACGTGCAATTTCACTAATTCACGAATCACTAGGTGGATATTGGCGATTCAGGAGTATCAACCAACAGTGATACATTGCCCAGGAAAGGAAAACATACCGTGCGACGTCGTGAGTCGGATGTATCAGAATGAGATGGATAATAAGGGAAACAGTCAGAACCGTCAGGTTATAAAAGTAGGACGGTTACAAATAGGATGTGAAGAAACACTAAAAGCAAAGTTTCAAAACATAAAAAACTTACAAAGACAGCAACCAGAATTAGAAAAATTTTTTGAAAACGTGACCAAATTTAAGAAATATTCAATACAAGAAGGGATATTGTGTAAAGAAGTCAAAAATAAAATAAAGATAGTAATCCCGGAATCAATAATAAACGAGGTAATTGAGAACATACATCAGATATATGCTCACATAGGGAGAAATAAAATAACGAATATAATGAGCCAGAGCATGTATATAAAGCAAATGAAGAAACGGATACTACAAGTGATAGAAAGATGTCAGATATGTCAGTACGCAAAACCGACAAATAGATACCTCTAAGGAAGCACGAAACCAATCGTCTCAAGAGGGCCAGGTGAAATGGTGGCGATAGACCATCTAGGGCCCTTACCAACCAGCGTTGGTGGGGTAAAACATATATTGGTAGTAATAGATAGCTTCTCGAAGTATGTTAAGTTATATGCAGTACGAAGTACCACAACAAGGAGCTCAAAGTTGAAGTTACTGCATTATTTTCAAGAAGTAGGGAAACCAAGCAAGATCCTTACAGATTTTGGAACTGCATTTACATCACGGCAATGGCGTACTTGGATCAGGTGTGAAGGAATCCAACACATACTGAGCCCAGTACGGCACCCGCAGGTGAATTTAGCAGAAAGAGTAAATAGAGAACTGAGAAGGATATTGCGGACCTACTGCTATGATAACCAATCGCAATGGCGGAAGTACCTGTCATACATGGAAGGAGTAATCAATGCTTTACCGCATGAAGCTACTGGATACACTCCAGAGCAGATTCAGTTCGGGGTTGATCCGGAATATGTGTGGCAAGGATTTGTACCAGACGTTTGTAAAAATGTAGTAACGGAAACACAACAGCAGCGTGTGCAGAAGGCATACGATAGAATGAGAAGGACAGGAGAGCTCAGGGCTGAGAAATTAAATAGAAAGACGAAGCAGACGGAATTGAAATGTGGAGACAAGGTACTGATAACAAGGGTAAATAGATCTAACTTGAGCCGTCAAGAAACCGAGAAGATGCTATTAATTTACCAGGGTCCATATGTAGTAGCTAGACGATTGGGGGCAAAAACTTATGAAATAGCAAACTTGGAAACAGGGAATATAAGGGGGATCTATGACATCAAAGACATAAAGATATTTAAAGAATAAAGAAAGGATAATAAGGCAAGGTAATTAAAAAATGATCCATCAGTGACATAGGGAGTAACGGTTAAGTAATAAAAATAAAAATGTAAAATAAATCTAAGTAGTAGATTAAAACAGTAACATAATCCAAATACATAGGACAAATAATATAAAATCAGTATTAAATGTAAAAGAAAAAGCCATATGTTAAATGAACGGGATTCATTGAATTTATTAAAGTAAATGTTGTGTTAAACAACAATCAATGTGTAATATAAGGATTACAATATACAATACTGTATAGTTAATATAAACTTGACATAAGATTAAATAAAAAAGAATGTGACTAAGGACAGGAGTAATAAATGAGTAAATAGAATGTGAAGTGACTAATGTGACAATGATATATATGTGAGTGAAAGGGACAGGAGAGTAAATTGTGAACTTTAGTAAAATTAATTAAGTTATGAAGATGAATAGAAATAGTAGATTAATGAAAGGAATATGAAAATTTTAATATAAACTAGTACAAGTGTTAATGTTACTTTTCACAAATATGTTATTAATTATGTTTATCTGTTTCAAGGGAGAGAAGAACCAAAATTTTCATATTTTAAAAAGGGGGGAATTTTGCAGCGGCCAGAATGTCCGATGCAAAGAATCAGGGTAATTGTATAGAATACCAGAATCAAACCTAACCTGTTTAAATAATTGGCTAAATTTATATGTACAAATTTTAAAGCATTATAATAATAATAATATTATTAAAACTAGGGTAAATAATAGTAAAATGAAGAAAATTAGAAATAACTTTAGACTTAAAAAACATAAATTATAATCAATAAGAAAAATTATCTTTTCAAAGTGGATAGCCTAAATTATGTATACAAAAAAGACGGTAATTGTGTAGTATAACAAACTCGGCCTAGATGCAGGCTATTAAAATAATTGTAATTAAATATAATCAGGAATAAAGAATGTAAATTTATAAGATGTGAGGAAAGTAAATTAGGCCTAGCTAGGGAAAATAGTATTTATGTAAAAGTAAAGATTAAATGTTAAAATTTAATAGCCTAGAAATTAGGTTATAATAGAAGCAGTCATATTTGATTCCGGAAAAATCCGCCTAGGGTATTGATTATAAATCTTGTCACTACGAAACGAAAGCGCTACAGTCGAACTTTGGATTAGGAATTTTAAAAAGTAAATTAAATTAAATAAGAAGAAATAAAGTCAAATACGTTATTAAATAAAAGGTAAAAATGGAAAGGACACACCAGAATACAGAAACGCCTTTTACAAAAAGTGAAACTAATCTTAGTTCAGAATTTCCGAACAAACAAAGTCAATTGCCATGGCAACGGCTTTCTGATTGGGCAAAAGTTGAAAAATGGATACTAGGGCGTGGGAAGTTTGAATTGGAGAAGACGGGCCTCACAAAAGGGACGCTATCCAGAATGAGAATGCATTAGGCTCTCAAGGCGAGCAGACGTGTTTTTGTACCATGCTAATAGGACAAGAAAAAATGTGCTAGAAACAGAGTAAAAAGTGCGACGATGTGATCAGGGGAAGGAAGATATATATGAGCAAGGGCTCATATATACCCAGAACAAAATTTCGACCACCAAAATGCAAAATTAAAGAAAATAAGAAGATTAACCGAAATTATGGAGAGACGCCTACCTACCAAGACCCTTGAAGCTGTAATGGGACCGACAGATGACAACATTAATGAATATAAAAAGATTTCTACAGTACAAGGTTATATAATCAATTTAATTATTCTTTTTAAATAACATTTTACTTCAAATTATATTAACTTAAATTCAAAATTAAATAAGATGGGAATAACCTAAGGGACTGATTAGTCAACTCTCTTAGGTTACCCAAATTTAAGTAACAAAAATTCAAAATTGACTTGCCATTCCCATCGTTGTGGGAATGTATGGATTAAGTATAAAGATGTATATCTTATATGGCTTTTTCTAAGTAAATTTCTAATGAATAATTTCTAAAGAAGTTAATTGTTCAAGGCCTAGCCTAAAGGCATTAAATAGTAATATTAAGTGTTTGAAAAAGAATCAGATTTTAATATATGTTAAATTTAACTGTAACAATCAAAACTATATACAAAATTAATTATGGTAACTTTGATAATTTAAATTATATACAAAATTAATGGTAATAAGAAAATTTAAAAACATAGAATGAGATAATAATGTTTAATTAAATGGCAAGTTGTATGAAATTTTTAAAAAGTAATTAGTCAAGAAAATCCTGTTAAATTAAATAAAAACAATAATAATTAATTTGAACCTTGGAACAAATAAATAAAAAGGTATATTTTCCAATTAGCTGTGTTTTCATTCTAAATAAGATAAGTTCACTAGGTATCCAGGTATAGTCTTTAAATCACAAGTGTCTCTCAAAGATTCCACTACCCGAAAAGGAGCTTGAACAGGGCTTATCGGAGGCTAATTGGTTTTATCAAAAATTCAGGGGTTGGTTCCTCTGAGAGGTTTATTCCTTGAGGCACAGGTCTATGAAATTAGGTTCGTAGTCAATGGATAAACCATTACTTTCTTACTGACTTAGCAATTGATGAAAAGAAAGGGCCAAAGTAAGGCAGCAGAAAAAAGGTCGGTAAGAAAAGGCTTGTTTCACTCCTATCCTGAGGTAAAGGTAACCTCTTCATAGCTGCAATATTTAAATTGTAGCTACAATAGTTTCACGGTAATCTTGAAACCGTTAATTATTTCAATAAAATAGTATGCAGCATAAATATTGTATAAATCCTATGCAATCTTGCGAAGTTATCAGCATCAACTGAGGGAATAAACAATGTTATGCACAAAGTAACAACAAAAGAATTACAAAGAGGAGAGTAAAGTTGTGTAAGGGTATGAAACGAAGCCTAATATGGCGCTTCGTGTTTGTATTCAAATTTTATGCTAAGCTTAACAACGCCGACAAGGTTCACTAATTCGTTTTGTAAGAGGTGGAACTTTCCTTTAATATTCTTTCCTTAATTTTATTGCATATTTAGTTAAGAAGAAATAATGTTTGCCTGCAAAATTATATCAATGTTTAAGTCTCGCTGTTTCTCGTTTAGGAAATCGGAAGGACATTCTAGGTAGGGATGTTTCTGAACCATATGTTTAAAATGTTATTTCTCTATAGCACAATAAATATTTAAGGAAACTAAACTCTTACAATACTTTTATAAAGCATATGTAACAATCTGTGATGCAGAGGTTTATATCTTTCCTATTGCAGAGTAAATATTAAAGGAAAATCCAGCTTTTACAAGATCTGTGTAAAGTACATGTTTGGTTTTTATAATTTTTTAATTACATTAAGGTTCTACGTTATAAATCAAATACTTTGAAGTTAAACAGGCTTTAGCTGATCCACGGCTGTTATAGTTTTCTTTTTTGTATTTATTTGTATCAACTTAATGCGTTTAATCCTGTGATATTCAGCTTTTCCATCACTCCTAGAGATCAAAACTTTATAAAATGGCCGACTAAATCACTCAGCTATATAAATAGCGTATAATTTCTACGTTAAATAATAATGGTCTAGGTTTTTCGTTTTTATCAATATTGTATTGCAAGTATTCGTTAAAGTATAATATTTTGACAGCATTATCAATTTTTAAGGAAACCCCAACTATCACAAGTCTTTTATTAGCCATATGTAATGTTAAAATTGTGTATTGTATGACCTTTTTGCCTTTATTATAGAATGATAAATATGTAAGGTAGATAGAGCTGATGCAAAACCTAGTATTTTTTCATTAAATCTTAACTTGATGTTTAGCTTTCTCATTATCTTTTTTCATCCCAGATAATAAAACCTTTTTCAATGCCTCACTAAATCACTCAACTGCAGAAATACTGCATTTTTGGGACTGTAACCTATAATGTTTTATGTTTTCCGTTATTTCAACATTATATTGCAAGTATTCGCTAAAGTAAAATATTTTGACAGCGTTATCAATATTTAAGGAAACCCCAACTATCACAAGTCTTTTATTAGCCATATGTAATGTTAAAATTGTGTATTGTATGACCTTTTTGCCTTTATTATAGAATGATAAATATGTAACGTAGATAGAGCTGATGCAAAACCTAGTATTTTTTCATTAAATCTTAACTTGATGTTTAGCTTTCTCATTATCTTTTTTCATCCCAGATAATAAAACATTTTTCAATGCCTCACTAAATCACTCAGCTGCAGAAATACAGCATTTTTGGGACTGTAATCTAATGCTTTATGTTTTCCGTTACATCAACATTATATGTCACGTGACCGCTAAAGTAAAAAACTGACCTAAATTAAAATTTTAATAAAACGTTTGTCGCACAGGCTTTTTATCTATTCCAGAGTCGAGAAATTAATTGCTTTTTTCCCAATTGCCCGTATATTAAACCCCTTTTGCAATTAAACGCATCCCTTGTAAAAACATAACGCTGCCAAGGCGACCCTCTATGGGGAAACGTTTCCTGTAAATCAATTAAGTTCTTTACTTTTGGTCGATGAAATTTTAATTACAAGATATTTCTGTGAAAATATTCAGTATGGATACGGGCGAGGCGATATCTTGGGAGTATTCACCCTAAAACTCCGTATATGTTATATATAGTAAAAAGATATAATATTAGATGGCCTTTCTTATGAAAACATTAAAATATTTGATGGGATATAGGGCTTATAAATTCTAGGTGACTCTCAAATTATTTACTATAACATAATAAATGTATGTGTACAAAAGTATAATTCGAAGATCCTATGAGCAACACATGGCTCGCGAGTGCAAGGCGGCATAGATCTACTTGCTGTAAGGGTGATTGTCGCCAGTCATGGCGTGAGACGGGTGGGGATGGTGAGGTGGGGAATAGGAACAACTGCTGTTATAATATATAGCTACTACGAAAGGGAAAACACAGTACTTGGAGAGGTATAGAACCTACGGGTTCCGCCTCCCCATCGGGCCTTAGCAAGAGAATCATATGTACTTTCCTTACTTTGACTTTAATCTCTCTACCCTTCCTTGGCCTTCTTTTCGTAAAACAGGGTGACCGGAAGACGCCTTTTAGTCTCTCCGATAGAGTACCTGGTACACGACCCTGCATACGCAATGATATGCTCTGTTATATGTCCTCTACCAGAGGTTTATATCCGTACAATCAACCCACATATATTTGTAATGCTTCATATTCTTCAAAAAGATAATAGTCCTTATAGCGGTTACACTTGAAACTACAATTAAAACGAACTTCAAAGGTGATAGGTTAGGAGAGTCCGCGCATTACCAATCATAAGTTGTTAAGAAGTTGTTCAGAAGTCAAACTCGATCTTCTATATAAAATTCCATATAAAAGAACGAGACAAACTCAATAGTAAACAAAAAACAAGAAAAACTAGAGCATGGACATTACTAAAATAGAACGAGACAAGCGCAATGATCAAAATATAAGAAAATATTATTATAAGAGCAAATGCACTTTCTTTCGTCAATAACACCCGCTGACACGAAATCTAGTCGACTAACATATAGACAGCTTATCTTTTGACAATACCACCCGTTGACACACAGCCTAAACGACTAATATATAGACAGCACATTTTTCGACAATAACTTTCGTGTACACACAGCCTAAACGACTTACATATAGACACCACATCTTTCGCCCATGACACATAGACAGCAGATAGCATCAAACTGAAATATAATGTCAATGAAAAACCTCCAAGTTTTTGTATATTAAGCTAAATCGGACTGGTAAATTTTGTAATCCTTTTTTTAAAATTCATTGCAGGAAGTTTACAATAAAATTAGAGTTTTAAATGTACTGAATAAACACTAAAGAGGCTCTAGACGGCTGCTTCAGCTGGTATCGATTATTTATTCTAAAAATTAACTTAATCCACTTATGATCTTGTAAGTAAATTGGGTTACAGATGAAGTTTTATTTACTGGAGTAACCTGGTTTAAAATTATATTTTTACATCTTTTTAAAAAAATTTTAATGTCTTCTTTTTCGGTGAAAAAAGGTAATATATTTATTAGTGGTTATTTTTTACAAATGTATGATGTGTTACTTTAGCGCTTCTCATAACCACGCACTGTAATTCCCAGTTGCAGTTTATATCCGCTAACATTTTCCTTTCTTTTCGTGTAATATTTCTTTTGTCTTATCTTCCGCATCTTAATGTGTTTTTATTTTTATTATTCTTGTAGCACTCTTAGAACACCTCAAGTCTGTTTTTCGTCATCACCACTTCCTGTGTATTCTAGTGCTTTGAATCTTCTTATATTGGTCTTTCTTTTCGTGTAATATTTTTTTGTCTTATCTTCTGCATCTTTATGTGTTTTTCTTTTTATTATTCTTGTAGCACTCTTAGATCACCTCGAGAATGTTTTTCGTCATCACCACGTCCTGTGTTTGCCAGTGCTTTGTATCTGCTCATATTGGTCTTTCTTTTCGTGTAATATTTCTTTTTGTCTTATCTTCCGCATCTGTGTGTTTTCCTTTTTATTATTCTTGTAGCACTCTTAGAAATCCTCGAGACTGATTTTCGCCATCACCACGTACTTTGTTTCCGAGTGGTTTGTATCCGTTCACATTGCCCTTTCATTTCGTGTAGTATGTCTTTTGTCTTACCTTCCGCAACTTTATGTGTTTTTCTTTTTTATTATTCTTGTAGCACTCTTAGAGCACCTTGAGGTTGTTTTTCGTCATCACTTGTATTTTCCTGTGGCTTGTTTCCACTCATATTGTCCTTTCTTTTCAAGTAATATTGCCTTTTCTTTGTCTCTTCATTTTCCACTTCTTTATGGTTTTTGTTTAGTAATTCTAGTATTCAGATAGAGAACTACACTATTGGCAGACTTCGAGATTGTTTTTTGTAATCACCCCTTCCTGTTACTTTCTTGCAATAGTTTTCGCTTGGATTGTTTTCTCTGGTGTGTTTCATATTTACTGTCTTTTTTATCATAATGCTTCCAGAGTTAATACAAACAGTGCCGAGCGCATCTCGTCTACCATTATTTTGAAAAGAAAACGATGAAATTGTTGTAGGTTCACCGTGACGAACGTTTTTGAGCTGGTGAGCTAATCCGAAAACAGGTGGTGCTTGTGTACAACAAAAACCTATTTAGTCCAATAACTTCAGTTCCAAAGATTTTAATTTTAACAAGTATTATCCTTTGTTTTTTTTACATTGAAGAGTATGTTTTTACTATCTTATGTCTGAGACTGACTATCCTAGAAATGGAAAAAGATTATGTAAACAATTTATCAATATTAATGTGATATTGGTGGATTCTGAAATCTGGCCCATCTATTGGGACAGTACCTGTTACGTTTACAAACAAATATTACCAGACAGGAAAACTAAAAGATCCTACAAAATAGAAAACGTCTTCAAATTAAAGGAAACCCGGATTCAAACGACACTTTCAAAGGTTTGTCACAATGTAAATGAATTTATTTGAAACAAAAAATGACAATTTAATGTCGCAACAATACGGGTCGCTAAGTTAGTTTATATAAAAGGAAAACACAACTATTGTTTAATGCAATGAAAAATATATTGGAGGCGTTCAATATTAAAATCGTAAAACTGTATGCGCTATTTAAAATGCAAGAGTAAACGAATGAAATAAATCTTTCTGTATAGTGATTAAATGAAAAAATATTTTCGCAGATCTAGTTTACATCTTCAAAAACAAAATAATGAGAACGAAAAAGTAAAGTTAAAAAAAGTGTACAACCAAAAGGTTAAAAGCTAAAAACTAATTTATTATTAACAATAAAAAATAATAAGTTCAAAAAAATATTACAAATATATTTCTGATATATCCTTACGTATTTCCAGAGATGCAGGGAAACATACGTTATGCACAGAACCTTTTTACGCTGCCAGAATTATAATAAATCTTGTAGAAATCTGGGGCGTCGGCATTTGCATATTATAGAATTGCAACGACCTGTATGATATAGGTGAGGTCTGAAGCAAGGCTCTGTGTGGGCGTCGTACAGATGTAGTTGGTTGTCTTTGATGAGGCCATTGTGAGTTCTGCGCAATGATCGTGAAGGCAGTAAAGAAATATTTGCGGCTACAACATTTATTGTTACATGTTTTGCAAACTTTATGTTCATTTTATCCTCTCCACGAGCCGGCATTTGTAAATGGGCGTGGTTTAACGGTTTACCTTTCTTACGTTCGTTTTTTTCTGCTCTAAATAACGGCGCTTGGAGCAATCTTTCAGCAGATGAAAAACTCCTCTTACCTGCCCTTATAAAGAAGCGAACCTTTTTACGCTGAACAAATATTCTCCTACGCCCTAAGGAAGATTTAATTTACTTCCTGCATCCCTTCTATTCCTTGTCTACTTCCTTCTGTTAGGAATGCACAAGTCAGCCTTGGTTTTACCCTATCTTCTTCATCGGGACATTTCTAAATACTTATTCCACTCCTCCCTATAACACAAATTTGCCTCATGCCTTCCGTGGGTGGTGGTGGTCTTACTCGTACCAAACTCAAATCAGACGTAAGCTACGGTATCCTATTCGAAGGCTTATTGTACAGCTCATATGTTGAAAGTTAGGTAACTGTATTTTTCTCTATTGTTTTTAGAAATATTAAAAATTAACAAATATTATTCGGAAGGGACAGTAATTTTATCTGCCGTTGGAGACGCAATGGAAAATGTTTCATCAAACGCAGCAGTGGAACTATAACTAGCACACCTCTTCCCTTATGAATGCTTTGAATTTACATTTTATATATGTAAGCTAAAATATAACATCTTGGTTTTAGAAAACAAGGGTAATGTGCAAAAACTCATGATTGACGATAAGACGAGGAAAAGTATTAGATAGGTTTAAAAATTTGTAAAAACAAATTAAGATACGGATAAAAGAGCTGTAGTTAATTTTTTCTAAAAGGTGAGTTAGTTTTATGTTTAATTAGGCCGGTAAAATATAACGAGCTTTGAATGAAAATTGTATTATTTGTTTTAAAAAAATTATTGTTTAGTTTATTGTTTAAAGGAAAAGAGTTGTGTGCGCTAAGGCTGTTCATTGGATGTGATAATTTGTAATTGACGGAAGGTTTTTTATCTCTTTGTCAAATTAAACACACACAAACACACACACACAATTTAGAACAGATTTGTTTACAAGGTAAACATCTAAGTGAAATCTATGGATAGGTAATCTGAAGAACATTTCTTGTACAACCCGTCTTATTTATTATAAATATTACCCTACCTATAATCAAACTTTCCCACTAAACAACATATTTAGTTAATCCTCCTCTTTGCACTGCTTGTTGCTACGCATATGCGAAGGGTAGGAAATGTGTTACTTTAAATAAATCCATTCAAACGTCATTCCGTGTTTGTTGAAATGTAGGGCACTTCAAAGTCGAGCAGGTATTTCAGTAATTGGAATACAAACATTACTAAGCAACGTCTGTCTTGAACCTTTTCAATAGGTTTCTTCCCCATTGTACGGTGTACAATAGCTCATTGTTTGAGAAATAACTTTTATAAGCGCCTTTCAATGCGATCCGCTACAGTTTGCCACTCGAATGTTTGAAAACGGGTAAAACACAAAAACGTAACAGCATTAATCTCGAAACCAGATCTAAGGTTTAACTGAAGCTTTGCTCGACACTGTGAATATCGAAATCTGATTTTAATAATCCAGCTCCACTTGCTGGTCGGGAAAGTTGAATTCCGTCTTTTGGAACATTGATCAGTTGGTCGGTGTATTGATTCAACAAGAGATTCCTTCCGGGAGAGGCTGGTTGACATTTAGAGAGAACTTTTAATTCCAAATCAACATTCCTAATACTAAAATGTAATTTTACGTAATTAAGATTAAACCCATTTTGGCAGGAAGAGAATTAAATTATTTCACAAGTAATATTTAATGCACTTTAAATTTAAGTATATTTAGAGAAGGTATACGAAACTTATTTGCAAACCTTATACTCTATTACAGATACTCCCTCGTGGATATAAGTCAGTTAGGCCATTTAGGCTTTCTTCATAAGTTTTATCCTAGACGTCATACAATCGTCTTTCTATCGCTGTATATCACACAAAGCCTCCAACAATACTTCAAATATCACTCGAAGCAATTATTGTGACGTCACACCGCATAACGACACAAAAATAATAGCACTTTACACGTCTAGACGTCATACAATCGCCTCCCTATCGCTGTGTATTACACAAAGCCTCCAACAATACTTCAAATAACACACAAGGCTAGTGACGTCACACCACATAACGACACAAAAATCATAGCACTTTACACGTCTAGACATCATACAATCGTCTTTCTATCGCTGTGTATTACACAAAGCCTCCAACAATACTTCAAATAACACACAAGACTAGTGACGTCACACCACATAACGACACAAAAATCATAGCACTTTACACGTCTAGACGTCATACAATTGTCTTCCTATCGCTGTGTATTACACAAAGCCTCCAACAATACTTCAAATTTTGCTCAAGGCAATGCTGATGACGTCACAGCGCATAACGACACAAAAGCTCACCCCATTTTGTCTTTCTAGCCATTACTACGTAACACAATCTTAGCTTTGACAAAAGCCGATCTCACTTGTTCTATGCGACTTGCCCGTGGAGAATACTTATAACATTAAAGAAGCATCCAAGGCTTAAAAAGTTATTACGGAGTATCATCATTAGGAATCAATTTGATAGTAAGAAACATGATTTTTATAAAGTACATAAAACTGAACAATCGTCTCATTATATACAATATTTCTCTTAAGAAGGGTCGAAGTTCCTTACTTGGTAATTAGTTGTAGGGATAACAATGAACAAATGATTTTTCAATTTGAGTAATATATTACATAATAAATTTTCCTTTCAACGAAATATAAATGCTTTAATAACTATGCCTGTTATTTTTAATACAAACAATAAAACGGAGGAAATAAAGTTTTTTTTTATTTATATTTTTAAATCTCCCAGTTTATCAGGCAAATTTTAAACAATATTCAACACCGATTCTGTACCACGCACATTCTACCGCAAGTCCTAACAAGATTTACTGTTCTATATTAATGTATTGGTGCAGAGTAAAAAGATATATTTAACATGTAGCAATAAATTGCGTCGACAGAGCGAGTGCATTGACTTGATGGTTTCCCGCTTTAATCTTGCACTGTTTGTTTAGTTTACGAAGGCATAATATGTATTTCCAATTTAGAAAACTACGAAGAAAATTTTATCAATTTTATAGCGATTTTTTACGTAGATCATGATAAATCCAACCACCGCTCTCTTTCTCTCTCTCTCTCTCTCTCTCTCCCTTTTTTTATGAAATTAGAGAAAACTTCTCATAAAATATATCGGAAAAGTCAGACTAACATGTTTGTAGATACATTTTATAAATAATTCTCCGGGTAGGAGGTTGACACTTCCATTAACTCAAGTTGAGAGGAAGTGGCTCTATCCACTCTATCCATAACTTCCCACTACAGGGAAACACTGCGCCTTGGCTTTGTGTAATTGTTTTAATAACTCATGTGTTTGTTTTTATTAAAATAATGTGTGGTGAGATTTAGAGTTGACTACTTTAATTTTTACCGTTGTGATAAAAAAGTATTTTTAATAATAAAAGACTCGTTTACATTTATATATTTAACTCAATAATGAGACGAGTTTTTTGCTCCTTTAATTGGTTAACTTTTTTTATGAAAATGCCACTCTTAAAGCGACCGCTAAGTTTTCTTCCTTTTGTCTCTCTTGTGAAGCTTTCAGTGATTGCTAAAGATCTGGAGGGTAAGACCATAACATGTAAGTGAACGTGTGGGCACAGAAGTAACGTCGATTCAGAAGATGGAACTAAACCTGTTGTGTATCCTATATAATATCAAAATGCCTAACATTAGCCAGAGATTCTATGGTCATCTATCGATTAAACTGAGTTTTCTGGACACAGAAGATTAAACCTCCTCTGATGCACTCGAGGTCTGTATTAAATTGTAGTTAGCAATACAAATAACTTGACCCAATAAAAATCTCAATAACTAGAATAACCACAGGGGGAGGTATCTTGTTACCGAAGAATTCGTTTTGTATTGGTTTATAGAAAATAAATTAATTTTGTGTATTGGGCTTCTATTGATGTCTGCCCTTTTCCGCATTTTTAACAATAACACAAATTTTGCTATAAAATCCATCAAAATGAATCTGTCCTTCCATGGTGTCTATTTAGATAACTTTACGCAAAGAAGATTCGTTTTTAGATGCAGACTTTCTTTGGCGCAGATTTTGTGTGTAAATGTTTGTCCTATTCAGATACGAGACAAGTGGTGATGCTTGATTCATAGAATCGATTTTGAAGGAATGAGGGAAAGATAGAAAGAGGGGGTAGAAGACGTGATGGGGGGAAGTGTTTATTTGTGACAACAAAACGGTTCAATTACCCCGAAGAGTAAAGAGGCTGTAATTTTGTTTTTATCGTTTTCTATTTTCTCGTGCCCGAACTCATTTCCTTATATAAAAACTTGCGAAGCCCTATTGTACGTTTATTTTTTGTTACCTTCGCCTTTTGTTTGGATCAAAACAAAACCACAAGAAGCAATCGGAATCAATAAAACCGACAAATTGAAAAAAATCTTTTTTCTTTCTCCTTGTTTTGTGTTTTAAAGGTTTTAAAACAATAAAAGAAACAAATTACCAACTTGTATCGCATTGCTGAGTTTCCCAAATAAAACCGTTGCGAGAGGTCTGGGTAGTACGCAACGTTTCTCACTCCTCCGCCCGACAGGTTGCGCCACTTGGCAACATGTGCTACGAGCACGATTTACATTATCTACACTACGGACTATCCCTCAGGGCTCAATTATTGGGCCTGCATTGTTCAACATCTACATCAACATACCGACAACACTCAACACACAAGTGGCCATATTAGCCGATGACACCGCGTTATCACACCACTAAAACTATTAGGCGAGGACATTAATTGAGAGAACCAGGTCAAATATCTGGGAATCATACTCGACAGAGGCCTGACTTGGGATCCTCATATTCCCAACACGTTTAAAAAAGCAACAATTAGATTAAAACAACTATATCCAATGCTAAACAGAACAAGCCCACTTTCACTACGAGCGGCCACTACTATGGCGTATCTATATTGCGCAGCATACTCATGTACGCTTCACCTGTCTGGGGCCATGCAGACAACTCACGCACACGCAGACTAAAGTTATTCCAAAACAAGGTTATTCGAATAATCACAAGGGCACCTAGATGTACAAGATTAACACTGCTTCACACTGACTTGAAAGTGTCTTTCATCAAACAACACCTCCGACACTTAGCAACAGGTTTCTATAAACAGGTTCATGCACATACAACATCCACACTCATTTCCTCACTGGGTAGATACGACTCCACCCACGACACACACAGACGGCAGCTGTCCTTACTGATGGCCTAGCTCTAACCATAATAGAAAAAAATATACATGCTAAAAGGTTCTGCTTCACAGTTATGTTCCAGGTGACGCAGGATCGTAGCTCAGCCCTGACGGAAGTACTAATTTGATTGCATGCCTTTTCAACAATTGCATCGCCGCTTGGCAACTTGTGCTAAGAGCAAGTTTTACATTATCTACACTATGGACTTTACGGGCCGGAGTCCCTCAGGGCTCCATTATTGGGTCCGTAATGTTCAACCTCAACATCAACGACATACCGACAACACTCAACACACAAGTGGCCACATTTCCAGATTATCCGCTCAATCATGGGAACCACATCTAATACACTCAAAGTTACAGGACCACTTATAGTATTAGAATCATGGCTGAGCTACTGGAGAGCTTGTGTAAACGTGGCCAAGTGCCAGGTTCTGCTTCTCTCCAAACGTAGGACACACAAAATCAACACACCACGAAGACATTCACTGGGGGAACCAGGTCAAATATCTGGGTGTCATACTCGACAGAGGCCTGACTTGGGCTTTACATTACCAACACGTTAAAACAATCAACAATTAGATTAACACAACTATATCCTATACAAGCCCACCTTCACTACGGGCGGCCACTACTATGGCGTAACTACATTACGTAGCACACTCACGTGAGCTTCACTATCAAGGTATTTGTAAGGTAATACCCCTCCTTATTCCTTAGCACAAGGTGATCCTTGCCCCCAAGGTTCCTGCATGATCTGTCGCGGGATTTTTCCTGGCAGGGTTTTTTTCTTACCAGGTTTTTTCATCCCGCTCTTAGCGCGACACTTACCGGACTCTACCATTTCACTATCTCCTGATTCTCCATAAGAAGAGCTTATGATCTTGGTACATGGGCAATCAATCCCGTTTCCTTCACACGTGGTAGGGATACTCACGCGCATGTGAGACGGAGGTATCTCTCTAGAGTTTGCCACGAGGACTGGGCGGGTTTTGGCCCAAAATCGGGTAGAAATGTTTTTTAAAAAAGCAAGTTTTACACAGGTTGGCGCTATGTCGTATGTTATCGGTTATATCAGGTTGGCTATATTGCACTCAGAACCCGTCCTATACTTGTGTGTGTGTTTGTGTTTGTGTGTGTGTGTGTGTGTGTGTGTGTGTGTGTGTGTGTACATAGATATCGTTAGAGAACAGAAGTTTCCTTTTTAGATTTTAAGAGTTCAGCTAAATTGATTATTATTACCTAGAAAGGATTGTGAGAGGAGTAAGATTATGGTAGGGCACAAACCCATAAATATTAAAATGGGGCTTATAATTCCCCTACTTGGAAAGTGTTGTGAAGGTAGACCAGACCTACTCTCTGTCGGGGTTATAAAATTGTATATAGTTACAGTGGATTGATGTATGTAAGGAACCCTTGAAAGTAAAACTCTCAATTTCAGTTTATATATGTCACTTAAAATATATTCTAAATACGTATACATAGTTTTAATATCCACACAAAAGAAGTAGTTGATAAAAAAACCACTATAATTTAATTGTTATCGTAGAATATTTACTTCGCTTTCCAAACATATATTTTATCAATCTTACTCAGACATCACGTAACACTATCTTATTATATTAATTTATTACTTTGTACAACAATAAAATATAAGTACACAATACCCATGGGACTGCGATTCACTTGTCATATTAACAATCAACACCTGGATAAGAAGAAAGAAATAGGCAGGAGTGGTGAGACACATAGAATAATGGATCACAACGAAGATTGTAGCTGGAGCAATAAGTATACCATGATAGAGGAACAGGGAAATCGTGCCTAAATGTAGGCCTAAAGAGAAAACGTAAAGTGTAATGGCAACAGAAGGAAATGTGTACTATTTTTTTTAACTTCTCGCGTCGAATCAACTGCTTTTATTGTTTTGCATTTTCATAGAAACAATTTAAACTAATAGTGACCATTTGCATTCGCCTAACGGTCGTTCTGATATTTGAAACGTTCTTTCTACTTATTGTCTACACTTTTATAATGCCATTAATTCTACAACAGGAGGCGGGTACTTGGGTTTTATTACTGGGGGAGGGGGCTGTAACCGCCCAACGTAACACCTTGTCCGTAACGAGTTATAATGTTAGACTACATTTGCTTCAATTGTAAAGGGCTCTAATTTATAAAACTAATTTTCTCACAGTTTTGAGAAATCGTTTCCCATTTAATATTATTTGTTGAAACGAAATCAAAACCATTATAGTTTTAGTTCCACTGTAAAATATCAAATAATTTATGTTAATATTTTTTAAAATTAATGATTTTTAGATATTTTCAGAAATTTTAAAAGTTTATTTAATATTTAAAATTAAATTTTATGATTGTTGCTAAATATTACATTTTACTTCACTAAAAGTAACATAACAATTTTTTTCAAATTAAATCAACTCTTAAGTTTGCTTCGTTTTACATAGATTCACAAAGTAGGCTACAGTTCACATCAACTCACAAAGTAGACTAGCAAGCTAATCTGCACATCAACACATAAAACAGGCTACTGTTCATATTAACTCTCATAAAGGGTTACTGTTCACAACAACTTACGAAACAGAGTACTGTTCCCCTCAACCCCAAAAGCAGACTCCTGTTTACATCAGCTAAGAATGTAGGCTACGGTTCATGACTACTAACACAGAAGGCTACTATGTACATTAACTTAGAAGGGAGGCCACTGTCCTTATCAACTCATAATAATGGTACTGTTACCATCAACTCACAAAGTAGGCTGCAGTTCATAAGAACTAATATACAGGGTTACTGCGTATATCAATTTACAAAACTGGGTTCTGTTCATATCAACTCACAAAAAGGTTACTGTTCACGACAAACTCACAAAGCAGGCTACTGTTAACCTCAACTCACAAAACAGAATAATGTTAACATCAACTTATAAAGTAGGCAACAGTTCATCCCAACTAACATAGCCGGCTACTGCGTACAACTTACAAAACTGGCTTCGGTTCATATCAACTCTCAATACAGGTTACTATTAACATCAATTTACAAAGCAGACTCTTGTTAACATTAACTCACAAAGTAGGCTACGACAACTAACATAGCAGCTACTCCGTGCATAAACTCCCAAAGCCATCTACTGTTACATATTAACTCTCAAAACAGGCTTAAAACAGGCGTTGAATGTTCATATCAAATAGAACAAGGCATGACCTAATAGGTGACATATTTTTACATCACTGGCCACAACCAATCTGACAACACTGACACCAATAATCATTGACAGATTCGTAGCTACCAAACCCCGCCAAAATCCCACTGTAAAATTGTAAGTATTTAATGTTTCTAAACATTTTTAAACTCACCAAAGGGCTTTTATATTAAACCTCCCCCAACATTAACAAACACACTTAATGTTTCTATGAATATCAGTTTTTAGCTTCCTAACATTTACTTTTTGTTTCAGGCTTCGTGTTTGAACCACCAAGCAGCTGATTAGGTAAGCCAGTGGTAAAATTAGCTTTACACTTATAGTTTATTACTATATTTTTAGCAATTTTAATCTTATTCTTAGCTATGTAAAGATTCGTTGTAATTACATGTGGTAAAGATTTGTTTTATAGTTATGTGTGGGAAAATAGTGCTGTTCCCGTTTAATATTAAAACTATTAAATATGCGAAAAGTATATTTTGCCTAAATTTATTAGTCATATCCCAAATTCATATATTAAAAAAAAACTTTAATAGAAAATATTTAATCAGTATTAAATTAAAATTTTATTTATTTTTATTGATTGTCATGCTTTTTTAAATATTTGTAATTGTTAACAATGTTTCCATTATTATTCTCTGACAATTTTAACTTCATTCCTAGCTAAGCTAAGATTAGCTGTAATTATATATTACTAACACTGAGTATCTGTCCTGAGGTAGTTGACCTTATATATAGCCAATGTGCCCCTCCAGGTCTAGTTGTAATAGTTCTGCCTCTTTCCAACCCTTACAACACTAAAGTTACTATTTGAATTCCCACATCACAATTAGTTTTAAACTTATTAGACCAATAGTTGAACTCTCATATCTTGTTTGTACATTAAACGTTTTTAAAAGTGTAATTTACTTTTCATATTTTATATCAAGTTAAACCTATATGTTTATCATACAAAGACCTCTACCCTTAATCATTTTTTAAGCTTATGCGCATTTCGGCTGCAAAGCAAACATCCTCAAAAGCAAAAAAATCATAATTAACATAAGGCTTTGCTTCCAGTTTAAAATTTGACCTGAGAATCGTGTTGACACATTATTGGTCGAGAATGTCAGTTGGAGAGGAAGGGTGGGGTGTCTCGTTATTTAGATAATTTTCTAAAATAGCTTTAACCAGTACTTATAAGAATGACCGCCTTGTTGAAACGTACAACAAGAGTTGTGATAAATTAAATTTATTGTGACTATTGTTTTTTTAGTTTAGTTTATTATCAATAGTAATATGTTTTGTTTTACGTCTGAGGTTGTGTGCTACAGATATTAAGTGCATCATCTTTTTATGTACGTTTTGGGGCATTCTGTATTAGAAATCTTTATTCCTCCAGTTGTCAATTATGCTAAATACCAAATATTTGTTTTTGATATTTTGTGCTTTTACGATTTTATTGGCTTAGTAATCTAATACCAACAAATGTAAAGCGGGAGGTAAAATTTATATCGCAGTTGCTAGACGTTAATGTTTTAATAGAAGATAAATTCAACTTTAGTCGTCGTAATCGTATTTCAATCCCACAAAAATTCATCAAAAACAGCGTTCACAGTTCTGCTGCAGATCTGAAGTGTAAATTCGTGTTGCCATGGCAACCAAACAACCCTGAAGCTAAAACGTTTATTGGTCAACAACTTTTCGAAGTATGTTGTTTGGATTAAATATGCACGCTTTCTGAATCTGATTATTTATAAAGAGTGTTGTTTGTGGAGGTCTTTCGACCTTTTAGGATATGTAATATTTGCTTCTCGCAGAAAACGCAGGATTAATTAACAGTTTTTAATACAACAGTAATAATCATTCTTAATGAATTCTTTAAAAATCGCCATTTAAAGATCTTGTGTAATTGCATTCATAATGTACTGTACTTTCGGTGAACGTTTATTTGAATTTTAAAATAAAATTTACCTATAAAACTGTTCTATTTAAAATCTTCCACGATTGTTTGTTTGTCTACTAACTGAAAATAACTTATCTTGAAATATAAATAGTTCTTTTTTAACGTAAAACAAATTACAAAAACTATGAATTAAAAATATTCTGCGGACTTTATTTTACAAAAGGGTAATTTACATTTCTTAAAACAATGTGAGGAGGGATATTTTACAAGTGACAAGCTGCATCACAAGACAAAATTAGCCTAATATGAATGCAACGCGAGACCGTCAGAAATTTAAGTGCTTGGCGTCGACCTCCGACAAATTATCCGCCCTTATCTCGCATGTTTTGCTCGTTATACGTTGTCAACCGCTGTTATAAACTAACCTCAAATTTTACAGCCTCGCAAAGTCACGTCAACTCAGTCACGTGATTAACTTTTACGTGACTATAACTGGCGTTTTTACGATGTGCCTTGTTACGAGCTTACCCCACAGTTTCTGGCGCCGTACGGTTATACCGAGGCAAGTTCTCTGTATAACGCTTATTGTAAGGTTTTGTGATACATAGCAAATTAGCTGACATTAAAATACGCTTTCAACTCTTAAATAAGATATTTCCAATTATCAATAAAATATTCGTAAAACCATATATTATTATATAAACTATTCTACACAAAAAAACACACACCAGCAGCACCAAAACATCAATTTCTTACTACATTCCATTAAATTCCATCTATATGTCCATTTATATTTTCTGTTCCAGATATGTTTCGGCAACCATGTTACCATTATCAGTGACTATAAAAAAAAAATATGAATGCGCCAAATATCGCTGTAATCCAATATAACACCAATAAAGCTCCAAGTGTGAAGGCCTATTCATGTACATAATCACAATTTTTGAACTCTTTCAGTTTTTTTTAACAGGAGGATCTATAAAAAAGCTTCATTCCAGCCTCACGTCCTGGGGTAAACTTAAAAAAAACAAGAAGTTACATTAGTTTTCATTCTTAGAAAAATTTATTAGTTTCTATTACAGACTAGAAACAAAAAAACCGCCTATAGGCTAAGGGTAGCATAGTTGTTTAAGACCACTAGATTACGGACGCAGTTAGGGAGACTTCAAGGTCCCTTATAATGTAATAAAATTAAATATTTTTTACTTTTGGGAAATTTTTAAACACTACAGCGTTGATTCATATTACAAAATCAATTTTCGATTTTACTGTTTTAGATGTTGATATATATAAAAACTTGACAGTGCATAAATGTTAAGTAAATTGTAAATTGACACTACGAAATCATTTAAATAAAATTTAAATCTTGATAAATTTTGTTACTGGCGCACATTTTTAAATATTGTATGCAGTTTTTTTTTTTAACACGAGTATCTCTTCAAAAGCTTTATTCCAGCTTCACGGGGAAAACTAAAAGAAAACAACAGATACAGATTGTGTTGGACAACAAGAGATATCACCTGGAATCATTTAAAACCTTAGGTTAAAAAAATGTACAACAATAAATAATAATGTTTCAACATACCGTACCATTGTCAGCGTAAGGAATTGTTCACTACCCTAAGGCCTATAGACACTTCAGTGTAATAGTTCTACTCTAAAAACGGTTCTGTGAACTTTAATTATAAAAGCCGTTAAAAGAATGAGGCTAAATTTGTGTTATTCGACCTTCCCCCCGACATTTCATTTAATACTTTGCACGCTTCGTGGCGCTCCTTAACCTTCCACTCGGTGGAGAGTCTCTTTGAAAACTTTTTAAATTATAAAACTGTTTGCAATTACCTAATTATATTTCTTTCCTATAATTTGTATCGCTTTATGGACCTGTATTCATCAATTGGAAACAAGTAACGATGAGTCTTATTCAACTTTTTGTTTGAAAGTACAAAATATTATTTTAATTATTATGGTTTTGTGTCTATGTCTCTGCGACCTTCATTATTTCCTTTTTCTCTTTTTCTTCTCTCTGTCAAACACAAATCATTTCCTAGTCTTCTTCGCTATGTCAAACACAAACTCTTTGTCCTCGTTTTCTTCTCTATGTCAAACACAAACTCTTTGTCCTCGTCTTCTTCTCTGCGTCAAACACTAACACTTTTTGTTCTCGTCTTCTTCTCTGCGTCAAACACAAACCTTTTTTTCTCGTTTCTTCTCTTTGTCAAACACAAACCGTAATATAGACTAAGTATTATCAAATTTCCCTTGCACGTGTAATAGAAAGAAGACTATTACATATAACTTTATATATATATATATATATATATATATATATATATATATACATATATATATATATATATATATATATATATATATATATAAAATATTAAATAAATTAAAACAATCTAAAATCGAACTACAAACAACAACAAAATGGGCTACATTCACATACACAGGGTACAATATAAAAGGAATAACTACAACACTAAAAAATAATAATGTTAACATAGCTTACAAAAAAACACAGGAAACATAATCATTAAAATAAACCAATCAAAAAAAATAGATCCCACACGTAATAACAAAATATACAAAATCGAATGCCCGGACTTTAAAAAAATATACATAGGCCAAACAAAAAAGAAATTAAAAGATATATATCAAGAACACCTCAATGCATACATCAAACCTGAAACTTATAACTCAAACTTAGCTACACACGCCATCAAAAACAAACACACATTCCCCACATTAGAAAACGTACACCTAATAAAAAAAAGTACAAAAAGGTCTCAAAATGACAATCTGGGAACAACTACAAATTTATAAACATTAAAAAAAAATCATAAACGAACAAATACAAATAAATTTAAAAAACAATAAATTATTCAACCTAATTGACAAAATTAACCCCAAGACAGACTTAAAAGACTCGCACAGTTGAAGTGAATCCGAAAATAGAACAATAACGGTACACGACACCTTGTGAACGGAAATTCCGCACAACTCTCAGTCTACTACAACCCCCGGTCAGTGATGCATGATGATGGAGATACTAACAATCTTTTAAAGTTAACTTGCATAAATACCGTGAGATTCTTGTTTACGTACATAGAGTTAAAGTTATATATAAATATATATATATATATATATATATATATATATATATATATATATATATATATATATATATATATACACACACACAGAGAATATATATCTTGCTTTTAGTACAAAATGTCGTTGTTACTTTATTATTGCATATAAAAATTATTTGCCCTTAGAGCGAATCAAAACTGAATTATCTAGCTTGTTTTTAAATAATTAAATTGACAATTAAAATGAGGTGTTTTTAAATAAAACAAAACCAACCAAAGTACGTTATAAAACATAGGTTTTGCAGCGAGTTTTTAACCAAACGCAGTCTTCCTTTTTCAGGCGCCAAACTTGTTCCTAGCTATATTGCTCCTCTTCCGTACATATCCGCCCACTAAAGGAAGACAACAGTTGTTAACAAAACCTAACTAAAATACTTAGTAAAGCCCACGTTTCGAAACACCAAATATATTAGTTTTCTTGTTAATATTAGTTCAATAAATCACTACTAGAATGCGTTAATTCCCATTATACATCGGTACTAAAGAGAACTGTCTACCAGAAAGTCCCCTTTTACAGGAATAATAATAAGGGAAAATATGTTGGTTAAACGTAGGAGTAGTGAAGTGATGTAATAACAATCTGGTACCTGGCATTGTTGACACCCCTGGAGCAGGGTAGATCACCCCAACAATGCACGTGACCAAACTATCCAAACAAGACATTGTATAACTTGAGTTTAAGCAGCGTAAACGGTTTCTGTTTTATCTGTAGGTTTTGACTGAATTGGCAATTAATGAAGTAAATTAATTTTAGCATTTGTTATAATTTAGTTAGGCATTTGTGATAATTGGATCAGCTGATTAGTGCGATATTGTGTTTATATTTAGCGTTTAGTAAGTATTCTTCAAAAGCAATGAAAAAAAGATGTTTCATGGAGTTCGAAGTTAAAAGAAGGGGCTGCAGGGATGCTCAAATGGGGAAGAGAGGTTTCCCACCGTGAATGGATCCCATCCACGGCGTGAGAGTCGGGTCAGCGAGTGGGTGGTCTCCCGGGACTCCCGCCATGTAATAAATATAAACCTTTCCCGTTATACCTGCTGGAATAGAACGAACTTCCTGGGAATCTGCAAACCTGAAAGTGTATTACTTGAACTATATCCTAATGTGGCAGAATTTCGTGACTTATTAAAACTTTGCTCCAAGTGCGGAAGGATTTCGCGAGATATGAAAAATTTTACTTTGTTGTGAAGCATATTTTCCTGTAGATCATCTTGTAAGGATGAGGCTATGAAGGCTAAAAAAAAGTTACTAATCCGTTATAAAATAATTTTTTTAAAGTTTTTTATAACTATTTATAATATAAAAATTTTTGTTCCCGTTAAAGCTTTGCTGTGTCACATTTGGGCTGTAAAAATAAGGAATGAGGAGCTTGAAAATCTTACAATTCATAGGCATTTTACTGAAAAAAAGATAATAAACCCCTTTGAAGTGGGTTGTATGTTGTGTCAAAATTTGACCTAAATCGTTGCAGAACCTTTTGATCTCCTGAAGCGTGCCCATACCAACATAACATTTTTATGTATAAACAATAAAATTGTAGTAATGTTTACTCGGCAGAATTTTATTAACATTTTCAGTTTTACCATTTAAAAACAATTTATATTTTGTTCACATAAAAAAATCTGTTTATTTAAATATTGTTTGATTTAAGTAAATAAATCTTTTTATTCAACACAGAATCTGAAAGCAGCATTTTATATTCATTGTTTACTCGCTTATGACAGTTTCAACAAATAAAAAGTAGACACGATTCGTAACATACTTTCAATTGACGGAGTTTAGAATATTCAACAAACGTTCTAAGATTAATTCCATTTACAGATCGTATTTATTAAGTTTTAAACGTGTTTTTAAAATGTTTTGCAAAACACAAATTCTAAAACACCCAAGTAAACTGTAAATGTTTACCAATAATAAACCTAGAATAAACCTAATATTCTTCACATGTGTAAAAGAATTATATAAAATATTTTGAGTCTTTATTTTGTTTTCGTCCTTTTTTACTAAATCTTGAAACGTTCCATCTAAAGGTGGTGTCATGATGGATGCTGTAACAGACATAGCATGACGTTATATTCAGTACAATACCTACATCAGAAGAGCGGCTCTGACCACGCGATCCGTAACTGTGTCCTACTCTTAGCACCACGGCAGCGCCTTCTCAAGGTGGTATCAAGTTGGATGCTGTAACAGACATAGCATGACGTTATATTCAGTACAATACCTACATCAGAAGAGCGATGCTGACCACGCGATCCGTAACTGTGTCCTGCTCTTAGCACCACGGCAAGATAATGGCCTTTCCTAAGGGGCTACCTCATGCTACATTGATGTAAAGTACAGTCGTCTTTCTATGAGCACAAAGACTATATCATGTAAGCGATTCTGTGAACGTTAGACACAATGCTTGACTATATCCCTTGTCTCATGGGAATGTTACTGGCAACAATAGTCATTTTGACAGAACACCTAGAAACGGGGGAGCACAGAGTGCAGGACCAGGTACAAAAGTCACTTCCCACTCAAATTGTTCCAAGTTATTTTCCGAAGTAAATCACTTTGCATACTCCTTACTGAAACCTTCATTTCTTAGGTTATTTATCGGGATACATTTTATTACTCTACCAAGGTTTCTTAAAACCTAAACTAAAATATAAACTATAAAAGTAAAAAATAACTTTACTGTGGGAGTTTTTATAACTAAATTGTTTTGCTTTAATGGTTGATTTAAAAACGTCACAAAAGGTTATTTACTGTCGCTTAACCAGAGTGAACCGCTTTGACAGACTTTAAAATTACACCGCCGTAAAAACATTCATTATAGAACCGACTGCTAACCTCTTTGCTATGCCGCTTATGAGAAGCACCATTTCCCGTGTTTGCTTTTTGTGTCTCACTATAAGCAAAATCTCATAGTAATTGAGATAACAATTTTACTTTAGTCATTAGATACTCAACCCTAATAAATTTTTCGAAGTAAGAAGTAAAACGTTTGAGCATCGCAACAGATAAATAAATGGCGTAACCTTTTTCTAATTATTAATAAAATTTAAGTACTTTTTATCATCCAATTTAGAAAAAAAAGATACGGGAAACAAACCCATTTCACTGATATGTAAAATAAATAATCCATTTTATTAATGCCCTAGTAGAAAAAAAAACTTTTACAAAACTACAAATAAATCACCAGCTCAGAATTTATTATATTATATACACTCGGGTAAAGCGACCATTTGTATGAGTTTACCCCATGTTTCCACGCATTTATTTTAGTAGAAGTCCCAGGAATAGATAAGCGCCCCTAGCGGCCACTCTCTGAAACAATTTCCGCCGAACACAGTTTAGGCAGTTTCCTGACATCTGTCCCCTCTCAGTAACAGCGTCCTCTCTGCGTGACCACACGCCTAACTTGCTACTTAACGTTATCACCACTGAGCACAGGATTACACGTCCATAGCGTTCTCTGTTTCATATTTTGTAAAATCATTTTGTTTATTTATTGTTTATTTAAAACCGTGCAGTGTTTTACCCTTATTTTCTATACTTTTGTAAGTAAAAGTTTTAGTTATTTAAGAGTAGACTTTCAGTAAAACAGGAAGTCACTGGTTGGCGAAACATGTCACTATGAATTTATGAAATAATTTGTTTTCAAAAGCTTTAAAATGACATATATCACAAGTGTATATTTATTTCCTCTAGAAATATTACAGTTTATTTATATTCTAGTGTATTAAATTATATAAAATGATAAATATAAAATTACTAAAGTCTGTGGAAATTCCTAGTTTGTTGCCCGTTAAAGAAGACACAGGTTTTTAATAACTATTCGGAGTGGGGAATTTCTTTCGAAACATATAAGAGTTATTCCGGTTTACTGTATTATCTTGTCAACAAGAACGTCAGTTTCTAATTGTTTTGTTTTTGTTTTCCTCTTAGCCACGGAATTTGTTATTCAACAATGGTTAATCTTTTTCCGTCTGTACAAACAACGACATATCGTTTAATATTCATTACTCATCACTTTTAAAGAGAGCCCATCAGCTGAATGATTTAATTTTAGTACAAAAATACACTTGGAAAAAATACCGATACAGACAACAAAAACATATTTTCTTATCTTTTGCAATATGTCAGCTGAGATGAACAAAATCAAGTAAAAATATAATACAAAGTATTATTCATACATAATGACGCTAAGGCAATTCGGTTTGATTTAGGAGGCAACGCGGCTCTTGTACACTTTGTAGCGAAATTCTGATCCCGCTCGTGCCAGTCTTATTCAACTTAGACTTTATTTTGCACGAAAAAAACAGACGCCAATTCCGTCCATTCCAGATTGATCTATGTTACAATACATTCTGTACATATTTTTAAAATGTCGGATTTCACGAGAGATACAGTTTAAATACCTTCAATGCTTTTTATTTACGATTTTTCTCTTGCAGAGTGAAGTGGCTCAAAAGCCAAATTAGATCAAGACAAAGTTGCATGATGCATTGATATCTGCAGATAATATACACACACACATGTATATATATATATATATATATATATATATATATATATATGCTATTATGTATTCCTTCACGGATGGAAAAATATGATGAATAGTTAATATCTGGAGTACATCCGTTCATTCTGTAGTGCATGAATTCGCAGTTCCGACGTTTCGCTAGAGTCTCATCCAGCATTGACGAGGTGAACGCAACAACAGTTGAAGAATGAGTGAAGAGCGCAGATAACTCTGCTCTTATATATAGAAGAATGAAGCCACGCCCATTGACGTCAAAGCAAACATTGACGTCAATCCACACACACCTGATCCAAACAATTACTCACATTCCTTTGGGCTTTGTTCACCTTTCTTCCGATAAAATCTATCGATGACACGCTTCCACACTGCGGGCAAATTCAAAGTATCATCGCCTTTGTTAAGACTCCCTTGCTTCTCTATTTCGATAGCCTCACGAATAATTCTAGTCCTGTAGTTTTCCATTTCAGCAATCTGTCGGCCTGTACAGAGCCAACGCTTTCTGCTTCTTTTTAACTTTCCAGATATTAACTATTCATTATATATATATATATATATATATATATATATATATATATATATATAATTCTAATTCTAGTACAAGACTTCCAATAATCGGTTTAAAGGATGGAAATTTGCAAGAATCTTTAGGAAAATTATTCAAGGTAGAACCTAAGCTATCCAAATACTTTGCTTTATCAAAAGAAAGACAAGCCAATGTTTCCGAGGATAATTTCCAAGACATTGAAGTAAGCAATAATAAAAAACTGTGCAATTAGACTCAATATTGTATAGACAACAGTTGTTGTTGTTTCTTTCGTATCTTAGAAACTTTATACTTGTACACATCTGTTCAAGCACCCAAGGAAGATTAAAAAAGTTTTCTACTCTTTAAAATCGTAGCCTTGAAAATTAAGTGTTATACCCTATTTATAGAATTATTTCATTTTCCTTTCTTTTTTAATTTTTAATGGTTTTGAAGTACTTTATATTAGTTTCTTGTTATTTTTTAAAATTCTTTTTTTTACGTAATATTTCGTATCTTTATTTTGTCGCACCTTTTCTCCTCTTATCCATCATTATAATTGCATTGCCTCCTTCTTCTTCTGTTTTATATTTCATCTCAATATATATATATATATATATATATATATATATATATTCGAACTTTTCTTACTTCTTGTCATAAATTAATTTGTATCCCTGCAAATTTCGTTTCCTTCTTTCTCTCTTTTTCTTGAGTACCATTATTCTTTGTCTTCTTGTTCGTATCATTTATTTTTTTTATTTCCTTTTTTCTGTTGTTATTCTCTTTATTATATTTCTTTAAATGTCTTCTTCTTTTAAAAGTGTAACAAGATATAGATATAAATTGGTTTAGTAAGCAGTTGTTAGTTCCACCGTTATTATTTATATATTTTACCTCACCATTTCTAACTTACTATGCAATAGGAAACACATTCTGTCCTCGAGCTCGGCTATTATGTCTTTAACAAAATGATTTTCCTATTATGTGATACCTTTACAAGGATTACGGTTTTTGAGAATATGTTTACAAAAGTAGTCAATATGCTATATTCTGTTTTTAATCGATATTATGTGGTTTTAGCCCTTATGACTTCTTCGTTTAAGCTCCCGAAACTGCTCTCATTATACGGTGCACATCAATTACAAGTGTCAAGAATTAGAGTATAAAACGTGGATATTATTGATCAGAATCATTTTTATCGGAAATCAAATGACGTCACAAACAGTACAATACCAGATAAACATACACAACTCAACTTTAATTTCAAGAACATTTTATTCAAATTAAAGTTTTATAATTGTGAGTTGTGTATATTTATTTGTTTTATAACCTTAACTCACAAGCCAGCTGAAATACAATTTGGAATACAATACCAGCCCTGGAGCTTATGCAACGTCATTTTTCTTTTTGATTTAGGACTTTGTTCATCAGAACAAAGTATTGTTTCTTAAGCGGCAAAAAAAAAGTTTTATTTTGTACGTTGCCATGACAACCGCATTAACCCGTGTTGTTTACTCGGAGAAAGTGCGATAACTCGGAGAGACGCAGTTGTTGACTCGATCAATTGTCCGACATCCAGGCGATCCTTTTAGCTTAAATAATGCTATTGTTTTTCCAAACTTACGCAAAACAATAATTATCACAAGACTGTGCATAAACCACCTTTATAATGTTCCTTTAAATGTATTTAGGAACACAGTTTTTATTGAAGGATAAGAGGGCCCATAGTGGAATCTAGAACAAATTTTCTGTATAATTTTGAAATGTACATTTACGTTTGGAAACAAAGAAAAACTTACTGGTCTAAAACTAAAAATTTATAAAAACTGCACATTTGAAATAATGTGATCCTTCCCTAACCTACTGAAATGTAAAAAGGGCAAATTGCTACTCGTAGAAGAAGCATAGAAAGAGCAGTGTACTTGAACAATATATACAATTGTCTTCAATAATTGTAAGCCTGAAGCTTTCTCCCGTAATTAGACAGAAACCAGTTTAATTTTCAACAAACACAAAGGAATAACAAATTTTGTACTCTTCAATCCACTGCAGAAAATTATACATTTAAATTAAAAGGGAAAATTGAATGAGACATCGGATTAGAGCGGTTTTAAAATTAAATCTGTTTTTCAATTGAAAATTCAACCGAATTGTTGTTTTGTGACTTGTAATTATATTCAGTTGTTCAGTGATCAAATAAATCTGTTTGCATTAATTCTGTTATAAAACCCGGCTCTTTACTGAACACACGCTATTGTAATGCTTTCATTGGAAATTAAATCCATTGTTACGGTAAATCCTCTTCTTTGAAACTTAAGATTATAAATCTTTTATGGGGATTCTTGAATCATCGCTTCCATAAATAAGACGTCACACTATTGGACAGACCTAAAAGGTGAGTATGTCTATAAAGTATGGCTTGGCGTTTTGGTTGTCACATATGAAATGTCTACGTTCTCTCAGCTGTTCACTTTGTTCGTTACCTTAGCAAAAATCTATAAATGGGAACATGGGAAACGTTCAGATGTCGTTTAAATCAGAAGACACTTGGCGTTTTGGTGGTCACAGATGAAATGTCTACGTTCTCCAGTTGTTCACATTGTTCGTTACAATAGCAATTATCTATAAATGGGAACATCGAAACGTTCAGATATTATTTAAATCAGAAGACACTGCAGATTGTAGGATAGTGTGTTTTCCTGTTTTTGTACATTAGGGTTACTGTAGTTACTTATCACACCGAAATTTGATTATTCTCCAAACATCCGTTATACTGTACACTACTAGGCCTTATACACAAAAGATAGGCACTGCTTATTTATAAGAAGAAGCGTTATCATCACTGACAAACAACGATAAAACAATCAGGTGTCTTCATACAAAATTTTAACATCACTTCTCTTTGCTTACTGCTAATTTAATAGTTTTCGAAATTCAAACATCGATAATCGTAACCGGCGGCCATAACTATCGTATCCGTACAGTGGGCAGACGAAAGGCCGTTGATTAAACAAATCGGCCCTTTAGATGGATTAAAATGTGGTGAAAGCTAGCATCTGTCGCAAAGCAATTTATCGTTAACTAGTCAACAGTAGGTTACAAAAAGAAAATGAAGAAAATACAAGGAGTGTCAACAACGGGAATTGTCAATCGGTGCAAGTTACCTCTGTGTGTCGCGATACAAACATCGAAAAAATTGAAAAAGCATGGAGTGTGTAAATAGAAAATCAATCATAAAAAGGATGCCTCTGAGTTCAGTTTTTAATCGGGAAAAAGCTAAGCGTTTGTGGAACATTTTGTTCAAAACTGTGGTGAACGTACTGACAGTCAATCATTTTCAAGAAGTGAAGCCTGGTTTGACAAGTTCAAGAGACAGTTTTTTCTTCACAAAGTGTAAAAATAGAAAATCAATCATAAAAAGGATGCCTCTGAGTTCAGTTTTTAATCGGGAAAAAGCTAAGCGTTTGTGGAACATTTTGTTCAAAACTGTGGTGAACGTACTTGCAGTCAATCATGTTCAAGAAGTGATGTCTGGTTTGACAAGTTCAAGAGACAGTTTTTTCTTCACAAAGTGTAAAATGCCCGTGAATCAGCATCAGTGGACCTCGAAGCCATTTCCAACGAGTTTTTAAAATGTCATTTTGAAAAAAGGTTACACAGTCGATCAAGATTTAAACACGGTTGAGACTGAACTTATCTAAGTAAGAAAGTTTTGCTCGTACTTGTCGCTTATGGAATTGACGGTGAACGATTCTAAGACATGAGCGGTGAAGATGTTGACAATCTTTTTAAAAGTGAGAACCAAGATTTAACGGAAGAAGAGTTGGAAGAACTAAATACCGAACTTGTGCCTATCTAGGATAACAAAGATAAAGAAATCGTATCACCAAAGATGGCATTAAAATCTGTCGGTGAAATGTATGTTGAGCGAAACAGTTAGCTGCAGCCGTTATTGAAATTGATCCCTCTTTAGAGTGAACTTTAAAATTTAATTGAGAGCTGGAAGAAGCACTATCGTATAAAGAAGTGTGTAAAGAACTAGAAAAATATTGCTCACAAAGTAAAATTACAAGTTTTTTAAACATCAAATTAACAGTGTTTAGAAGATATTTTTTCTAAAAATAGGTGTTGAAAAATTTAGGGGATAGTGTTAAACAATAAATAATACATGAATCTATATGGGTGAACGGGGATATCTAATAGAATCTCTGTGATTTAGGATTGAAAGAAAACGTAATTAACAAAAAAAATATCTATGTAATTATGTAGTGCGTAAGTATACCACAGCCTACTGTATTATAAGTGTACAGTATAGCTGTAAATAATATTAACAGTTTTGACGTGGAACGTAACCCTCCCCTTTCTGTATGCAGTTGGTTTCAGAATTCGCGGTTTCACCATTGATTCGCGGTAAGTTCAGGGAACATAACTCCCGCAAATAACGATGTACTTAACTTTTAAAACTACAGTTTAAAACGTAAGTAAACCATTTTCACAAATAAACCATGCTTATATTGTGAAATCCAAAATAACTAAAGGAAAAGATAAATTCTTATACTCTTCATTAATTCCATTTACCCTTCCGTACACAAGGGTTGCAACAGGTAGAGATTTCTCTTCACACCTAATGGCAACAGGTAAATTCTGGTTAGCGCCTTTGCCCATTTTATCTCAAAATTTTCCCGTGTTTCCAGTACCAGCAATCATTATGTATTTACTTAGCTCCTCCTCTCTTCGGTCTATCTTTTTTTTACAAGTTGATGTAATGGGCAGACATCTAATTTGTAACGTTTCTAGCTCTACGTCACAGGGCAGGCATAATAATAATTACTGTCTGTCTGTAACGCTCTTCATATCTTGAAGGTAGAACTAGGTTACTTAAGTGAAATAAGTTTTGGATATTTTAAAATACAAAGTTAAACCATTTAAACTAGCAGAGTCTCATTAAATTCTTATTTAAAGGCTTATTAAATTGAGATGTATGGGATTTGTGTGCTCGTTAAATAATTGCTCTTTTAAACTTCAATTAAAGTAAATTACACATATTTTATTTAACCAAAAAATAATATAAATTACAATCATAATACATATTTCTTAGACATTGCTTTAGTTACTGATTAGTGAACATTTAATATTTGACTTATGAAAAAATTTACGTATTAACAATCAATGGCTGAAATGGCCCAGTATTCGAGTTTGCTTGCTTGCTCTTTTCATAATTAAATCTTACAATTTAAACTGAAAACAAACGCACCAAATGATGCATAAATTACATTTATGTACGTATTGAAATATTTAAAGTTTATTAATTTTGTATTAAACTGTTTAAGCATTTAAATTTTGTAATAGTTCACTAAAGTTTGAATTTGTTCACTTAGCTGTTTTAACAAGGTGTAGCCTCGCATCCTCCTATTTGGAAAAACCTTACAAGATTCCCTCGGTCATGATTTAAAAAAAAGCTTCAGTAACTCAGCGTTCCATCTTCGTACTTGGCTACGTACGCTGTCTTCTACATTATGATTATAACAAATTAAAAAAATGACTGTCACATTAAAAATTGAAAACTAAACATTTCCTCGCTCTTGGAGACATCCGTTGTCTTCTACATGCCGATAGTTAGAGAGATTAAAATATCGTTGCAAGCAGCCCTCCTAGCTACCGCGCATCGTATGTGCGCACACATACTTTAATTTTAATTTGTTTTTATACTTTTTCTACAGATGCCACTACCAACCAGAGATTTCATTTAAAACATTTCTAACAAATAACAATTTTTTAATATAGTTGTATATTGTTACAATTTTTTGAATACATTCTCGTTCGTTTTCTGAAATTTCCTTTTTTAATATGTAACACCATCTAAAGTGTGTTACAAATTATAATCGTGCTAGAGAATGGGCTACCTTAGTTACCTAACCATGTACACGTATTCCCATAATAGATTACCATATCCATTTGCAGCGGGTTGTTTTCAACGTTAATCCTACACAGTCCTATATTACATCCTATACACACATCCATGTATTATTCACAATCCTTTATAACCCTTCGTAGGGGATAATACTGAAACTGGCTGAAACTCCCCTTGCACTACAAAAACCGTTAGCCCAGATAATAATAGAGAGCTATATTTTGAAGCATCTCCAACAAATGAAAAATACAGCCCTGCCTTTACGTTAAAACCTAAGTTCTTTTACAAACGCCAGCCGTGTATCCAGCGCCGCTGCGTCACCGCGCACGTGACTGGACGCTTTCGTTGGAATGGAATCCGAATTGCCAGCCATCGGTAAGTAGCTTCCTCTGTGACGTGACAATGAAACATTCCTTATCTCTCTTCCACAGGTAGGAAATTCCGCTACAAGCGAAAAAATTTTTAAATCAGTTTTCAACGATTATAGTTTTACATTTAAGAATTGAGATAACTAAGGTCCTTATAATCTGAGTTTTCTCTCTCTCTCTCGCTCTCTCTCTCTCTCTCTCTCTCTCTCTTCTCTTTCTATACTTTATCTATCATTAGATCCATTTGTTTGTTTTTTTTAATATTTCTATTATTTATTAATTTTTTTTAATTTTGTATACTATTTTTTTTCTCATAACACTATACGTAAATTCCTCTGTGATGTGACAATGAAACGTTTCTCATCTCTCTTCTCCAGGTAGGAAAATTCCGCTACTGACGATCCATTTGTTTATGTTTATTTTTTAATATTTCTAATATTTATTTTTTTTTAAAATTTGTTAATACTATTTTTTTCTTTGACACTTTGTTTGGAGCTAATGACCAAATTTGTGTTCTTTACTAGCGAACCTTTTGTCCATTTCCATGACATAAAGGTTATTTTCACGTGAACTTTCGAAGAAAGTTATTTTAAGGAGGTTGCTGCTGTATCCGTTTCTACAGCTCGTTACAAAGTAAGTTTATAACCGACGCCCCCTATCCCCTTGTGTGTTGATTGTCAACCATTTTCTTGACAGTAACTAGTTCATCCCACATTACAACTACACTGGTTATATGCACCCAAATGTATTGCTCTATTTTATTCCCAACCAATTCTGCCCTTAAACTTTCTAAACGTTGTCCTTTTGAACTAAACCTTCTCAAAAAAATATGTAAAAATATGTTCACAATGAAATCATCTCTTTACGAACGTTCAGATTTTACGAAAATGTTTGAACACGATACGAAAACCGGCTATGCGTTAGTTTGTAACTCGCTTATTCGAGGACCCAAATTATGACACAATATATTGTTTGTAACTGTAACTAGCGAAAAATAAAAAACACTAAACTATTGCCAATGTTCTTGTGTATAATAAAGTCATATTTTCAAAATAATCTTCTTAAAGTTAGTTTGTATTAAAATCTTTCTTGGCAAAATGTTCTCTGACAATCTTTTATCGTGTTGCACGTCAAGAGTTTTTCTCCTAGACAGTCTCCTTTAGTGGAATTAAAACAGCCCTTCTTCTGGAAAAGTTTTAACAACCATGAAACGCACGACCGGAGTTTTTTTTTCCAGGCGAAAAACCTATCAAGGTTATCATCGCCTAGCGACCGGAATTTCTTGTGAGGGATGTCGTGAGGCTCCTACCGTAGTAATGTTACTTTCAAAATTTTGGTTTTGCGTCCCCTGAGAAGAATTGTTTAACAAAAACCATAAGGATATGGGTTTCATGTTGTAAACACTGTATAAATGTTGTTGTAACATGTTGGTTACCTTTTTTCTCGTATGTTTTTACCATACGTTAGAAATCATAAATTCATCAATTCATTCCCGTTTTCAAAAAATATTTCTTCTGGTTAGAAAATTCATTTTAGAATGGGACAGCTGCAGGCCTCGTTCCACACATGCTTCTTAGTATTTTACTATAAATTTATTATAACAAAGATGGGCTAAAAACCCAACATATGCACGAACCCTGCTATAGAACGGTCTACAAGATTGGGCAAGAAAAATACTTTCTTACTTACTAGCACACCCCCACTTTTGGCAGTAGAGCTTTTGGTGACGCGCTGACCAGTAAAAGTAAACTTTCTTGAAGGATGGACTGTCGTAATCCTAAGCCTGGTCCAGGGTTGTGTAATCCTGAAGGTGTTTGGCGTTTATGACTTCATGGTCACACCTCCGACAGTCCGGGTTCGGCAGTACATGAATACGGTGGAGCTGCGCACCAAGGTAGTCATGAGATGTGTTCTTTCTGAATGCTGCAACGCTAACACCTCCGGGCAGGTTATGGTAAATTGGTCTCTCCGAGACAAGAGTTTCCCACTGAGAGTTCTTTTAGTCGTTCTTGATTCCACTTGTATCTGGTACACTTTTATTATTAGAAACTTAAGGAATGGAGTGAACTCTACCGGTCAGGCTAAGGGAGAGTGGCACCCTGCTTGGCTAATTGGTCAGCTTCTTCATTGCCAGTGTTATTTATGTGGCTTGGGATTAACTGTAAATGAAGTACTCATGCAGTATTCATGAGAGCGTTTAGACTTCTCCTGTAATCTATAGTTATTCTACAATCAATCTGCGAGTAGAAATAGAGAAGGATAGACAAGAATCCCTGGGACAGGAAAGTGTTAGTTAGACTTCAATGTGACTGATGCTGTACAACTTGTCCATTTTCTCAAGTAAGGGATACATAACCAATGTTGGCTTTACTACCCTTTGAGACGTATTTCCTATTAGAACAGAATGTAAAGAAACTTCTTACGAGATCGGGCCCCGAACCTACGACAGCCATAATGATTGCGTCGGCACTCGATCTGATTCTTTAATAATTGAAAAGAAGAAACCTCAATTTAGATCGACCGATAGCAACGACACGTGACCCAAGCGACCCAAACTAGTAAGCGCACAAGTCTCTGTTATTCGTAGCATAGAAAGTAAATTGCCGTGCCACTCGTCTGTCGACTATAATATTTATATTATACAAACGTCTTCTATATAAAATATTTCTTTAATTAAATACTCGTGCTTTACCTGCATTTATAATTTAATGTTATACTTACGCAATACCTTTCTTCGTGTTTCATAAAGAAACACGATTTCTATTTCAAACAGAAAAAAGTTCTATTAAAATGCACACACAAAATGGCACACAAATTAAATTTAAAAAAGATGTACTCGGATACTGCTTTACTTTTTAAAATTACTCAGACTTATTATGTGTGTGTGTTGCAACGGTCTGAATTACCGTTCAAATTAAGAAATTAATAATTTCCTATTGTTTAAATAACAATTTTAATATTTGAATAACAAGGTTTTAATTTATGGTATAGTAAACATAGTAAAGAGTCAAGAAGTCAGTAAAATTTTGAATAAGTATTATTAAGACAAATTAAAAATTATGATAGCATGAAACTGTAATAACTAACTAAAGTTGACAAACGAGAGTGAAGTGAAAAATTTCTAAGTGCCGAAAGATACTAACTTGAGAACTAGGCCACGTAGAACTATCATCGACATTTTGAAATGACCAGAAAAATCCATAATAAACAATAGTGAAAACAGAATTTAAAAAACTTAAATAACAAAAACGTTACAGCTATTTTAAAATAATAGACATTTTTCAGTGTTCTAAAACAGATAACGAAATTATGCAGGTTAAAACTAATACGTTGTCCAACCCGCCCGTACAAGAAACACCAACGGAGATAGAGACGAGCTTAGAGCAGAGGGAAAGGGTTACATAGCCGCAATAAATACAGGAACTTAGGGACATGTAAGGCAGTCTGTACAAATTTTTAATACGAGGTGCTAATGGTCGTAATGTCGGTCAGCAACCTAGGACAACCATCATCAGGACAGATGGGACCAAAATAGCCACGTTTCTGCCATCTACTTCCATCCATGGACGAAGGCTCCAGACTCAGCCTCCAGGACTTGGAAATGGAGAAAGACTTCCATTGACTGACCAGGGATGGCAACTTCCGATGTCCAGGGACCAGGGAATCCAGACGAGAGGACTCCAGGACCGGCAGGGAAATCTTTGGCAAATCATTTTCTCTATTATATACAAATTAACGTCAAATTTAGTCAGTTAAATTTATTAAATTCAAACTAACAATTAAACTTAGACAATGACTTCATTCTATGTTTAAAAAATTAAATAATTCTTAAAAGTAATAAAATTAATTAGTATAACAAAAATGTTGAAATAATGAATAATAAATATTAAATTTAGAAAGTGGTTTTGGCCATAGGCCAATCATTTTCAAGAAGACCAGATTTATTGAATCATATAAATTTTAAAATTATTTATAATAAAATGTGAATTTACCAATTCAATCTTGAAATAAGAAGATAAAATATTTTATTATGTTAAATTTGCAAATAATTTTTTTTTAAAATGTGTAAATGTAATTAATGAATTGTATATGAAATGTAGGATTTAAATATGTGAAAAATAACTAACTTTTAATTAATAATTTGTGAAGATAAAGAGAGAGTTAAATGTATTTTATTTTAAAAGAAAATTATTTTAGTTTAAAATCAGTAATTAAATGCATTATAAAAACTTAAAGTATTTGAATTTATCCTGTGTTAAACCGCCAATAAAAACTTTTAGTTTTTTCCAACTGATAAATAATGATTATAAAATCGAAGTAAAGTTTTAATTAAATTTCATTAATTAATAAATATATATAAATCAGAACCTAATGTTTCTTCAAACGAGTTCTCTCCTGAGAACAATTTTATTAAGCTATTCTAAAAATTAGTTGGTTTTTTGTATTGAAGCCCAGAGACGATGTCTACTGGCAGATTATGTTTAAATAACACAGGAGCCTTTTAAAAAAGGTATCTTAAACATGATCATATATTGCACGTCCCCTTGCTGTGCCTGCAGATCTCATGAAGTGGTAAGATTCTTTGAAAATTTTGTGTGTTCATATAAATGTTGCTTCTTTCCAGCTGACTATTTTACTGACATGTGTGACTAAATACAGATCCAACAAACCTGCCAACCAACTTAGGGGAGGTCATACAAACGTTAAGGTAGAAGTCAGCGGGAATAGGCTTGCATTTAGACGTGGTACTTTACGCGGGAACACAAGACAAATTTTAGGGATCTTAACACGGTACACAAAACGGTGTGAGCAGCAGATATATAATAAATGAATAATTTCTGCGACAACCAAACTGCGAAACCGAAGCGGAGCGCACAGGGGGGACGTTGCAGCGTGTGTGTGTGTGTGTGTGTGTGTGTGTGTGTGTTTGTGTGTGTGAGAGAGAGAGAGAGAGAGAGAGAGTGTGTGTGTGTGTGTGTGGGCGTGCGTGTGTGTTTTTAAATACCAAGCGACAGCTAAACGCAATAAAACCTGGATAATATATAAATATTTTAGCAGCGTTCTCTTTTGCTACAATAGAATACGGATACATATTATAATCAACAACCAATATGTTCGTGGATATTTTACAAATAAATCTCTGTTATACAAAGCGCTTTAACGGCCTGTTACTAGGACAACCGTCCAATCACCTGTATTATCTTTGGGCATTGTGTTATCTATAGTTGAAAATTAGAATATTTAATTCTCATTCAAAATTAATATTTCTGAATCAACTTCTTTGCATACAATCCGACAGAAATATATGTTAAACCAGTTTTTAAACTGGGTATAAACAAATTTCTTTAAATGTTTTTATAAAATAGAGCGCATTAATAAATGTCCTGACAAGCTTTTCCCTTTCACAAAATGGTACGAACTTTAATATGATAGTTTTATACATGATAACTGATACAAATGGACTAGACAGAGAAAAGGCACGACCTTCACGAAATCCCAGCACGAGAACTTTACTCCAGGAGTTGGGAATCAGGAATAAAGGAAATGCAGAGGTCAACGACCAACCAAAGAAAGAGGAAACTGGTAAACAGGTGGAGAAACCCACAAGATTTGAAGAGGTATTAGAAAGATGAACTAGACAATGATGAATATAGTATCCAAGACAGTTAGAGAGATACTAGGTTGAAAACAGCAATAAAGTTACAGGCAAAAAAGAACATAAAGAGAGCAAAAGTGATAAACGAGAGACTAGAAATGTCTAAAGGAGACCAAACTATTTTGATATCCGGCCATAGAACTGGATATCAATTCTACGGAGTGTATAAATTGAGGGATGTGAAGACAAATAGGAACTGAAGACAAAAAAGGTTATAGCGATAAGGTTCAATATAAATTATCAAGGTATCTAATATAGGAAAACGTAAAGTCTAGGTATCAATGTTCTAGGTATGAAGAGATTTAAAGAGCAGATGTGAGAAAGCAAGTTACATGACGTCAGTGCCAAGGAGCTAGAGTGCCTATACCTGCCGATGTAGATCGCCACACAAGATCTGCTACGGCTAGGCGTTGTGACCTTTGTTTCTGATCCTCGATTTGTTTCACCGCGATAAAGTAAAGCTGCCATTAAATAAGAAGAACCATCAATACGTCAATAACCCTCGGTTTAAGGGTGAAAATAATATTTTATTGCAGTAATAATCTTTGAAATACATATAAAACCTGTTAAAATTGTGTTTTTATTATGTCCCGAGATACCCACTTGACATTTTTTTATGTATATAATAAACATTTTATTGGCTTATCAGAAGCCTATAAATCGGAAGGGCGTGAATACATTTCAAAATTCCAGCACTCATACTAAATGAAATTGGTCTTGCATCATTGCGAGGAGAACAATAAAATGCCTAATAAATTAAAAAATTAATAAAAATTCAATCAATAAATTAGTAAAACTAGCTAATATAAGCCAAGATTTAAAGATTGACAACCTGTTATAGTTTTCAGTATGTCATATGCTTGTGTTCTTATATTTTTATTTAAAGACGTGCATAGAGCTAATGTGAAGATAAAAATAAAATTGTGATATTCTACAAGACCAAGTGGAGAATTCCTCCAACCAAGACGTGATTAATCAAAACAGAGTTCAGATTTTAGAAATTACGTTGCCACTGTTACATCCTTTGTAGATACCAAACTTGGAAGATGTATTATTTTGTTTAGATAGGAAATTCCGCGAAACTAGAGAAGAAGGGAATGATTAGATAAAAGGGAAAAGAAGACTGAAATAAACATAAGATAGGGAAAAATAAATTTCTCCTTAACTCTGTTCCGGGTTTCTTTTAAAATTCCATAAATTGACATTTTAATAGTAAATTCTTTCAGAGTGAGAAAGAATTTGTAAAGAAAGTAAACAATTGTCCTACGGAAGGAAAACCGTGAAAACAAAAGAACTGATCCGCATGATAAGCTTTATGTGAATAAATTTATTTTATAATTTTTAAAATCAGGTAAATCTTACGTGAATTCTATTAAAGTTGGTCGTTTCTCAGCGTTCTCTCTTATTGATCAGTTAAATGTCTTTCCTTTGGGAACTTGTAACTATCACGACTACCTTTCCTACATTCATCTTCGTGTCCCAGCAAGACGCCTCCACCTTCGACTTCTATGGCAAGACTACCTTCTCCGGCTTCTAGAACATTAGTCTTCTTTCATGGACTCCTAAAACGTATATGGAACTCTTGTCCACTTTTTTCTAGGTTCAGAAACTTCTTTTTGATGAACTGCACAAGCTTGTGGGCTTTGCCTCTAATAAATTAACATGTCTGCTACATTTACTTTTGGAGTTCCCACTTTAAATGTTCTAGTAATTTCAATGCTCGTTTTTAAAATACGTTTCCCATTGAGACGCACAGTAAAGAAAGAAGATTGGGAGAAAATATGTAACCACGTTAAAGACACTGAAATACTGTATACCATGAAGGACTAGTAGAATATATTGTTGATAACATGAATTTAGGAGAAGATTCTGATTACAAAGCAAGATGATCCATTCTCCGCTGCAGAAACTATCCTCGAAGTGACGTCTTAATGATAAGTTATTTATTTAGGACATATGGCATATTTATTTCCCCTCTGTCAGTAAACTTATGACGCTGTTTAGAACCTGTGTTACATTAAACGAGCGTCATATTGTACCGGAATATTGTTCTACAGATAGGTTTCAATGATGGTTAAATGATAACATTTATCTGCCAATGGCACTGTATTTGGAGAACGAAAAATACTTGCAGTCATCGTGTTTTAGTAACCAGACGTGGGCCCAATAAACATAACGGAGCTCTGTTATTTTTAATGAGACGTCAGAGGGGGTGGATTTCACTTCACAAATTTCAATGCAAAGTTATGGTCTAGGTTCGTGATCTTTAGTGACGTTATATTGCCTACATAGCGCCGTGGTCTACATAGCGGCATGTTTATCACATTAGTCGTATAAACACTGATATTGTAGCAATTAATACTAACAGCAAAAGGTTAAACATAGCAGCGAATGTAAAACATAGCACGCACACACACAAACACACACACACACACACACACACACACACACACACATATATATATATATATATATATATATATATATATATCGCAATATGTATTCTTGTGTATTAAAAAAGAACTAAGTCAAAATACAAATACAAATATATATATATATATATCGCAATATGTATTCTTGTGTATTAATAAAGAAATAAGTCAAAATACAAATACAAGAATTATAATTGAATTAACAATTCAAAGCTTTTTGTTGGCTAACTGTACCAACATCATCAGGAATATATTCCTTATGATGTTGGTAGTGTATACACATTTATATATATACATTTATATATATATATTTTTTTTTTTTAAAACAACATAGGTTATTCAAATACAAGAATATTTATTAATTTATATCCAAAGCTTTTCGTTGGTAAACAGTACCAACATCATCAGGAATGAAAATTACAAAAATGTAATTATTGTAATCAGACATTATTGTAATTTTCATTCTTGATGATGTTGGTACTGTTTACCAACGAAAAGCTTTAGATATAAATTAATAAATATTCTTGTATTTGAATGACCTATGTTGTTTTAAATTATTAAACGTATTTTATATATATATATATATATATATATATATATATATATATATATGCTGATAGGTATTCCTTCACGGATTAAAAAATATGCTGAATAGTTACTATCTGGAGTACATCCGTTCATTCTGCAGTCCATAAATTCGTATTTCCGACGTTTCACCTCGTCAATGTTGGATGAGATTCAAGCGAAATTTCGGAACTGCGAATTTATGGACTGCAGAATGAACGGATGTACTCCAGATAGTAACTATTCATCATATATATATATATATATATATATATATATATATGTGTGTGTGTGTGTGTGTGTGTGTGTAAATATATATTCAACTTTTGCATTACTGTTTTCTAGTATTTACTGATCACTTAAACTTTACTGTACTTAAACAAGAATCTTACTTGGTATATTTACGCGTCGACTTTTGAGAGCTTATTAATTACAATGCTCTAATTTTCGAGCATTAAAAAACTATTTTAAAGCTCAAATGCTCTCAAAATGTAAAGCACTGTAATTAATAAGGTCTCGAAAGTCGACTTGCAGATAAATAAATAATATGGGTAGTTAATATTAAACAGATACCTTACTGTAATTCATGTACAACTCTAAAGTTGAAATAATGAATTATTTTAAATAAGAACATTATTACAGTATATATTTTTATAAACACTGAGTTCCTGAAGAGATTGCATGGAGTTGTAGACTTTGCTACCATTTTGCCACTGCCTGTTTAATACGGCACCTTCCCACACAACCATTAGCTAATGCTAAGCAGAACTCTTCCCGCTATTATTTTCCCAGTTAATCCCCTCTTTAGCTTCAACTTTGCAACAGATTACCACTGTCCAGTTGTAGTTTCACTGCGTGTAGAGAAAATGGATTTCAATACCGTCCATATATGCAAACTTCAACACGATCTCGTTAGCTATATACTCTATAGGTTTTATAAACTATATTTTACCCAACAATGGCCGCATATATATATATATATAGTTTCACCATTTTCAATGATTGAAATACGTCAAACTCCATTGTGTTATCACATCCCTGTATCTGACACTGTTGTTGCGATATCGATTATGACTTGTGGCATATCACACTGAGATACCTAATTAACAACATTTCGCCGTCAGTTAATGTCTCCCCCAACGTGTTATCTCCCGCATGTTAGCGGTAACCCCGTTCACCCGCTCTGCCACTTCTACATTAACACAACCTGTCAAGATACCTGACGCAAGCATTGTAACACCTTGGCGAACCCTGTCATAAGTTGCACAACATTTGCACAATGGTGTAGAAGTAAACTTAACTTTGGCAAATTTATAGAAGATTGTATAAACTTTGTTCCGGAGTCATGAATATTTATGTGAGTTATCTGAAAACAAAGGGTTTATTTAGCAGAATTTCCTAATGTCGAATAGACGTCAATATACAAATGTTCTACAAGTTACATAAATCGATTTATTGTGTACCAAAAACAAATACATATCTCTATGGTAGAATATAAGTAAAAATATCAAGGCCGTAATGCATTTTGCCCGCGTAGTGTGGGATATGGGAGGATAACATGGAAGAAGGTGGAGAAGAGCTGCTCCCAAGAAATAAAACGAGGGTAGGAAAGAGTAGTTCGCGTGAGTCCAAAATGTTAAAACTTTATGGTTACATTGTAGGTTCTGTATAATTTATATTGAAACAAACTAAAATACATTGTCAAAAAAAAAAGTATTTGGCGAATGTATTTTTTTAAGAAACATTGTTAAACGTTTCGATTTATAAGGTGGCCTCAATTTGTTACGGTTTCCTTTATTATAATTACAAATCGTAATTTGTTTTAAACTAACACTTACACAGTTCTCAGTAATCGTTCATGGCTTTATGTGAACAACACCACTAACAAGTAACCGAAGCTCTTTGTGCAGACAAATCCCAAGATTAAAGTCAACTGCGCAGTCGCAGATCCTAACGCGTTGTATCTCTGATATTCGTGCTGCTGTAGCATTAGTTTGGGATTCCTAATTAACTAAATTGGACGTCTGTGTGTTTAACACGTATATCTGAGCCGTTTGATTCAGACAAGCGCGCGCAGTGGCAAGGCATAATGAATCAACGTTGCATGGCGTAATGACGTAATGATATTACATCCACAGCCCCTTTAATCTTTGCTTCAACTCGTTCCTTGCATTTCCTTTACAGAACGATACGTCATCGACTTCCTGCTGTCAGATTTTGGGTACCAATATTTCCATTTTTTTCATACTTTGGTTTTATTGTTATACATTAAAAATATTAAAAAAGAAATTAACAACGTTTTCTCATCGGTTTTATTTAAATTTCATTATTTTAATATTTCATCCTAAATATATATTTATCCGTAAATATATGTATCCCTAATTTAAAACCCTTTCGATTATTCTCGAATCCCTTTTCATAAACCCTTTTAGACAAGACTTTTCCACCGAGAGTTCTTTTATTCGATCTTGTTTCCACTTGTTTCTGGTACACTTTTATTAGAAACTTAAAGGAATGAATTGAACCCGGATGGTCAGGCTGGGGGTGAGAGATCCTGTGCTTGGCTAATTGGTCAGCTTCCCATTGCCAGTGATATTTACGTAACTTGGGATTAACTGTAAATTAAGTACTCGC